>QEPC01004883.1:940283-1044671 GCA_003113815.1 Sphenodon punctatus | reverse complement strand
TGAGTGGTAGGAATTCTGGTATCAATTCTCCCCTTAGTCTTCTCTTTGCTAAGCTAAACACAGTGCCTGTGGAATACTAGTGCAGCTGGTGTAGGAATGAAGAAGCCTTACTGTAGGATGCATAGCAAGGAACAGAGTGATTTTCCATTGGGGGCCACTGAGCACTGAAATGGAGTGATTTGGGGAGCCAGAGCACTGAAATGAGGGCCAGTACCCACACCAGTGGCAGTCTCCCCCCTGCCATCCCCCCATAACCTCCCACTCGCCCCTGCCAGGCTGCTGAGGATCTGAGTATGGGGACTCAGCTCTGATAGGCCTGAAATCTGGTGCACTCTGCCCGCCCCAAGCCATGCCCCCAAGCTACGCCCCCTTGGCCCATTTCCGGCACAGGGCCACTAAGACTGGATTTTCCTGGGCCACTTTGATTTCCCAATTCGCCCCTGAGTAAACAGCCATGCTGCTGCGTTCTACACAAGATGCAATCGACAGATAAGCACTGCCGGTAGCCAGTAGAAGAGGGAATTACAAAAAACAAGCCTCAGTCACCAGGACATGGGTGACAGTGGCAAGGTCAGCCTGGATAAATAAGGGCATAGTTTATGCAAATTGCATAGTTGAAAAAAGCATTTCCGAACCTCGTCTGACACCTGGGTTTTCATGAACAGAGAGTGGGCGAAAATGACGCCCAAGTTCTTTACTTGGCCCACTACCTCCACCCAGATGCCATCCACATTCAGGGGCCTGAGGGAGGCAAGGGCATCCTTAAATCAGCTGCCCCTTCCCACCACTCAGTCTTCACTGAATTGAGCATGAGGTAGCTCCAATGCATCCAGGCAGCTATATTATTCAAGCCTTTCTCCAAGGCAGAGGCCGAGTTGGCAGGGTCCATGGGGCAAGAGATATACAGTTGTGTATCATCAGCATACTGATGATGCTCAACCCTGAGCTTGGATCATGACATCCCTAAAGGGCTGCATGTATACATTGACCAACACGGACAAAAGAACAGAACCTTGAGGAACACCGCAATTCAGGCCCCTCAGGAATTATGCATATCTGTCCATCACCACCAACTGACTTCTCCCTTCCAGGTATGACTGAAACCACCGACTGGCAGCTCCCATCACACCAGTGACATCCCTCAGCTGCTGAAGCAGCAACCCACAGTCAGTTATATTGAACGCTGCCGTAAGGTCAAGCATGACCAAAATGGTCAGCTGTCCTCAAACTAAGATCAGCATCAGATCATTCAAAACCCTGACAAGTGCGGTCTCTACCTTGTCGGAAGGTCTGAACCCAGGCTGGAATTTCCCGCAAATACTGGGCGATAACTGGCAAGCACTCCAACATCAAAAGGTTTCTTGAGAAGGGGGCGGACCTCCACACATTTGAAGGTGGCCAAGCACTCCACCAAGAGACCGCTGCCAGAGCACACCTCTGCAAACTCGCCTTCCACTCCAGGGGCCAAAGAAAAAAGATGGATCTTGCAGCATTCCCTTAGAGTTTGAAGATTCAGACTACTTAACATTAATTAACAGCCTATGGGATGGTGAAGCAATAATTTTCGGGGGGGGGGGGCACATGGCACATGTCTCCCCCTCCCCCCTTGTCCTGAAGCTCCGCTGCCAGTGAACAGCCTCTTCCTAGTTCCCTATACAATTACATAAAACATCAGCACAACCAACATCCCTAGCAGTAGCCTCAGCAGAGACTACACAACGAACAGGCAGACAGAATTAATTATTAGGTGTGGGCATTATAGATTTGGATTAATCTGTACCTGCTTGCAACAGGCCATTACAAATTAATCCATACCGAACTGCAACAGTGGCAACATGCCTGCTGCAGATATAGTTTTTAATCTTTAAAAAATAAAAAACAAACAAATTAGAAAAATTTGCTTGTGCAAAATGGCTATCAGATCATTCTGCGCATGCGCATCAGTTTCCAAAATGGCAGCGTTAGCGTTGTCTCCATTTTGGAAAAGGGAAGCCAGTCTGCACATGTGCAGAACTGACTGCTCTTTTCTAAAATGGTGGCGATGCTGCCACTACCATTTTAGAAAAGGGTGCACATGCACAGAAAGGTCCAGTGGCCATTTTGTAAATGCATGAATTTTTAAAATGTATTTATTTTTATTGATTTAAATACGGATCCATAATATGAATTTGTAATTAAATCCAGAAGTTGCAGATCCGAATCCGTAATAGATCAAAATCTGCAATTTCTTCCGGATGACAGCCCCTATTAATTATGCTATGCATTTTAACAATTGTCTTCTGTAGGCCAGGACTGAGGATCTGCAGGGATGTCTGTACACACAATATCTGAATAAGGGAACATTACTAAAAGACAGACGGATGGATGGATGGAGGAAATAACTTTGAGTGAAAACTTGCTCAGTACCTTGAGTGTCATCTTTCCTTCTATGCTGGTGTGGACAACAATGTGTCCTTCCCAGGACAGAGCCAGGTTGGGAATGGTAAGCAAGAGTGCGCTTTCACAAGGGGGTCGCAAAGCTCTCATGTATTGACCTTTCCGAATAGTATGAACAATCACAGTGCCATCCTGCAAAGATACAAAAACCTGTAAGACACTATTTCTTTATAGCATATTTACATAAGGGTATATTTTAAAAAGTGTTCTGGTAGTAGTTGCGCTGTTAGAACAAATAGATGTCCCAGCCAGGTACCAGGGTCTCCTCCTGTACCTCATGCAGTGCAGTGTGAAAAAGGAGTCCCTGATCAAAAAGGTTTATTAATCTGGAACATAAGTATTCCTGCTGAAAATGGATTTCTCCGGATCAACATGCTTTAGTATCAATCATCACTTCGCATCATTCCTCTAAATACAGTACCAGGTATTTATAAAAAATTGAATAGGAAATGCAGTAGGCAATGGGTCCGAATATCAAGTGCTGTGCTGATGCAAGCCATACCTCAACGGGGCTTGCATTAGCATCAGCACAGCTCTTTGATGATTGGAACCAGTGAGAGGCATACATGGAGGGGCCAAGTTTCATCCACTTAGAATGACATAAGATCAGGTTCTCTCTGTGCTATAGGTATTCGATACTGGTTTTTACACACAGGGAGAAAATGCATGAATGTTTGTTTACGTAGAGTCCAATTCAGCCCATACATACGTACAGTCCAATTCAGCCCAGGTACTTTCTAGCTATAACAATCCAGTGTCTAGTCAAATTTGGTTGTATGTTCACGATGGTACAGAGGGAAAAGAAAATTTGGGCTTACCTGTGAATTTTCTTTCTTCTCTCTTCCAAGGCAAACAGTCTGAAGAATGGTTTTGCCACTGCCAAAACCATTCTGCAACCTGTTCACTGAAGAGAAGAGAAAAATCTTACAGACAAATCTCAGTTTTTACTGTCTTCCTTTATTGAATTAAAGGTGTTCCTGCACAACTTTGGTTTCTGAACAGGTCTCGACACTGGATTATCCAGTCACAGATAAGGCTTCTCAAATATAAATCATGCTAGAGTTTCAGATAAACCTATTCAGGCTTCTCTCTCAAAAACTGAAAATAATATTCACTTAAAAATAATAATCTTACAACTTTTTTTTAAAAAAAACAGCAATTAAATAAAATGAGCACAATGTTAATAGAGAAAGGATGCAAATGATCTGATTAATAAAGTCTTCAACTGATATTCGGTCGAACAAAGAGGCATGGTATTTTACAACACAGACAAATTTAGCTCAGAAATACAAAATTATTGTATGAAATATTGTTCCCCATCAAGCCTTTTTGACCCCAAGATCTTTCCTGTGGCAATTATTACAAATGCTTAAAGGATTTCTCATGTGTATCAGATTACTAAAGCTTTATGGGAAATTTGGAATTAACTAAAGATGGATTAGACAGTCTCAGTCTGACTGAATTAAAAGTAAAGAATACACTGATATTATGTATTATTTATAATTTCTATAATAGTTTCATCCCATTTTACAAATGGAGAACTGAGTATGAAAAAAAGTGACTTGCCCAAGGCCACCCACTGAGTTCATGGTAAAGATGTGATTTGAACCCTGATTTTCCAGCTCCAAGTCTGACACTTTCTCCAGTAGTCTACGCTTGTTTATGAGAAAAACATACATTAATTTCAGGCTCTCAGACATACCTTGGGGACATGAAGAAGTATTAGGATGAGTAAGCTTGAGGCTGTTTTGTGACAGAGGAAGTGGGCATGAAACACCTTTGCCAAAATTCACACTCTACAAATCGCAATTCAGACGTATTCATATCTAATATGGCCTCCAACATACAATAGGCCATAAAATTTCACTGAGTAAAGTCTTTTTAAAATATACCACAAGTTATGAGTACCTTTTGGAAAGCTGTCCAAACTGTAAAGACTTCAAGTGATCAGGACCAGACTTAGGATTTTAGCACTGCTAGGCGACTCGGGCTGCTGCCCCTCTTCCCAAAGCTCTGGTGTATGTATGTGCAGGCTGCCTTCTGAGGCAGGGAGGGAGACAATGGTGGTGTCCAGCACAGAAGCAGAGTCTCTTCCTCCACATCTGGCACCACCACAGAGTGCATTTGCGGGGAGGTCGGGGGCAGAAAGGGCAACTGGTTCACTTACCTGTGAATTGCCCTTCTGGTGGGGTGTGCAGAACAGGAACTCGTAGGGATGATCCCCGCCGATGCGGTCATCTGGGGGCACCCTGTTGGAAGTCCCTCGGGTTTCCCAGGGGGCCACGCAGGACAGGGCGTTCTCAGTGGCTGGGCTGCGCCTCTGGAATTCCCTCCCAGTGGAGGCTCGTCTGGCCCCGGCCTTCCAGCTTTCCATACAAATTGTAAGACCTGGCTGTTCCGTCAGGCATTTGGAGAGGGAGAAGGGTGAGGGTGGAAGGGTGTGGTGGGTTGGGAATTTTTTCTCCTCACTTTTTACTATTTTTATTATTGTTGTATGATGTTTTATTGTATTTTATTGATTTCAATTTTGTTAGTCGCCCCGGGCTGCCTGGTAGGAGGGGCGGGGTAAAAATCTTTTAAATAAAATAAATAAATAAATAAATACCAGTAGGAGGCAGAATCTCAGGAATCCAACTGGTCATGTGCAGAGGGCGTCCATCCCTCCCATTTACCAGTTGTCCAACAGCTGTAACAATAACTTCTCAACAAAAATTACGTAACAAAACAGAAAAACTATCCTCTTATTTCTGTCAGTGATATATTTCCATATCTATATCACTCCATCCAAAACAGAACCAGAGGGAGGGCCAAGTTCCTGTTCTGCACACCACACCAGAAGGGCAATTCACAGGTAAGTGAACCAATTGCCCTTTCTCCTACGGTGTGCAGAACAGGAACTCATAGGGATTTTCCAGAGCAGTATGCCCCAAGATCCCGAACTGGTGGGAGAGAAACTGGACCGATACAAGAGTGAGTCAAACCCACTACTCTAACACTCCCTGCAGAACCCTACGGCCAAAGGCTGCGTCTGCAGAGTCGAGGATATAGTGCCTAGTGAAGGAACATAGGCTGGCACAAGTAGTTGCCTTACAAATTTCAGCATAAGGGACACTCCCATGCCATAAGCGTGGGGGTGGATTTGGGTCCGCCTCCCCTTGAACAGGGTGCCGGGCAGCCTGCCCATGAGGGGTGACACCGGGGGGGGCAATGGGGGGAGAGGGTGGGCACCCGGTGGGTGGGGTCATAGCCAGGTATATTTACCTGGACCTGCCGGGTGCTTCTTCCTCTCCTTCCATTGCCAGGGCCGTGCACAGAGTCTTCTTTTTAGGCTTTGCCCAGCGGCTCCTGCAGCTGGNGGCTGAGTGAGTCCTCCATTGACTCTCTCAGGCAGGCGGTAGAGGGGCTGGGTCGGGGGGAATCCCCATGTGGAGCGGGAGCGGCAGCGTTCAGTTAAACTTTAAGCCTTGGCAGGGGCTTGGGGGGGGGAGCTAAACTGTTAAAGTTCCGGTAGGGGCTGGGTCGGGGGGAATCCCCATGCGGAGCGCTGCCGCCATGCAGAGCGGTGGCACTCAGTTAAACTTTAAGCCCTGGCAGGGGCTGGTGGAGGGGAATTCCCGCAGGGAGCGCCGCCGCTCTGCATGGCGGCGGTGCTCAGCTAAACTGTTAAAGCCCCGGTAGGGGCTTGGGGGGGCGGGGGGGGAGGTTGAATCCCCGCAGGGAGCACCCCTTGTTGGGGGCTGTCCCCATTTACAAGTAAAGGCCCCAGTGGGGGTGGGTTGGGGGGGAATCCCCTGAGGGAGCGCCGCCGCCATGCGGAGCGGCAGCGTTCATTTTCCACTTTGGAAGCCCCGGTACGTGCTTCTTAAAGGCAGTCATGCTGCAAAGAGTTCACAGTCCAAGAAAGCAAGGCAAAAATGAGTAGTGTAGCAGAGCAAGGGAACACAAAACCAAAGTTGCTTCTTCACTCTAAACCGATATCCAGCTCTCTCCAACCAGTGTCCATCTGAGCCACTAATAGTTGTCTAATTTCTTGTAAGCATTGGGGCAGAAGTAGACTGGATTGGCACGAAGAATAGGCAGCAGCTGTACAGATTGCCTCAAGTCCCTCCAAAGGATTCATGCTTCCTTTGATGCCTGCATTGCTGATAATATCAGTGAATTGCTGATAATACTAAAATGAGTAAAACAATTTAAATAAATCTCCATTATTCCCTGCTCTAGATTGTCATGCAGCTTTTAACAGTGTGAGCACCTTGTAAACAGGGTAGTTGCACCTCACTGTTCCTAATGATGGTGCTTTAATAATAATAATTTGAATTTCAAAAGGACACACTAAAACATGTTCTATTGAACTGTTCTCTCTCCTCCAGTACTGTGCCCATTTTAGTGCTATGTTGTAAGCTCCAGTGACATTCTGGGAGGGTTGCTGACAGGGGTTGTCAATGCCTCCCTTTGGGAGAGTAGGGTGCCTGATGGCCTTAAAAAACTATACTCAGCCATCGCCCGCCCGGGAAACAATCTTTTGATGTTGCACCTAGTACACCGGGAGGGACCGGGGTGGCATTCCCTTGGGGGGGTATCCCCAATGGAGAAGGCTTAGCCCATACCAGTATTGGTTTACAGGGGGCCTGCTGCATAGTTCCTTTCTTGTTGCAGCCAGCGACGGAAAGCTTGGGCCGCACTGGCTTGGATCATACCAGTAGTGGTTACCAAGGGCATATTTCCTTTCTTGGAGCGGCGATAGAAAGCTTGGCCGGTACAAGTATGGGTTTCCGAAAGGCCTACTTCATGGTTCCCTTGTTGCAGTTCCTTCCTTGCAGCTAGCGATGGGAAGCTTGGTCCGTATTCCTTTGTTTTATTTCTTTGCATTTACATTTGTTGCAGCCAGCGAGCGAAAGCTTGGTCCATACCAGTATCGGTTGCAAGGGGGTCTATTTTGGAAGGGGCAAGGGGGCCTACTTGGACCATACCAGTATCAGTTGCCAGGGGGCCTACTTCGGAGTTCCTTTCTGGCAACCGGCGATGGAGGGCTTTGCCTGTACAAATAATTTCTTTGTTTTAATTCTTTGCATTTACATTTGTTGCAGCCAGCGAGGGAAAGCTTGGTCCATACCTGTATCGGTTGCCAGGGGGCCTACTTTGTTATTTCTTTGCAGTTCCATTTGGTGCAGCCAGCGAGGGAAAGCTTGGACCATACCAGTATCGGTTGCCAGGGGGCCTCTTTGTTATTTCTTTGCAGTTACATTTGTTGCAGCCAGCGAGGAAACGCTTGGACCATACCAGTATCGGTTGCCAGGGGGTCTACCTCAGAGTTCCTTTCTGGCAGCCGGCGATGGAAGGCTTGCCTGTACAAGTATGGGTCCTGTTGCTGCACCCCATCTCTGTCTGGGATGCAAGTAAGCTCTACCGGGTGATCTCGTCCAGCGGGGAGAGTCCCCCTTGGGCACCTGCATCCGTAGAGGAGTATAGCTTTCACATTACATCATGTTTTGACTTTTACCTTTACAGATTTATGATTCATAAATCTGAAGAGTTGGCCAGTGGCCAGCTTTCATATTACATCATGTTTGACTGGTGTCCTTCTCTCAGCTTCCGCATTACATCATGTTGACTTCTACCATTACAGATTTATTATTCAAGCTATACATGCTGACTTTTACCTTTACAGAGTTATTATGGTGTTTACTTGTCTTCAACCAGGGCACAGTGGGCACTTTCTTAGCATGTGTGTTCGCTTCCCTTCAGCCATCGCTCGGTGGGGGGGGATTTGTGGTTGTAGCTTTGTGGGGGGTACATAAGTGCGCTAGTATCCACCTTAGCTTCCTGTTGACCTTACCATAGCTTGCTTCACCAGTGGTTTTCTCCCATAACAAGGGAAGTTTATTCCTTGTGCAATATCACCT
Source organism: Sphenodon punctatus (assembly GCA_003113815.1). Lineage (NCBI taxonomy): Eukaryota > Metazoa > Chordata > Lepidosauria > Sphenodontia > Sphenodontidae > Sphenodon > Sphenodon punctatus. The sequence continues at coordinate 1,036,332 of QEPC01004883.1, read as the reverse complement.
GGTCAATGTTTCTCTGCATAAGCTTCTCATCTTTTGCTTGCTCCGTTCAGTGCGTGCATTAAGTATCGCAACCTCACGTGACTCAGTTCAGTGTATAATTTTTGCAGCTTCGCCATAACATGGGAAAGTTTATCCCTAGTACAATCTCAGTGAGTGCAGTAAGTATCACCACTTTTGCATGGTTCGGTTCAGGGTCTCTTTCTGCAGCTTTACCATAGCATGGGAAAGTTTATCCCTGGCACAATTTCACCTTGTTGAGGTTACTCTGCATTTCAGTGGGGCTCATCACTGTTAGCAGTTATAAGTTTTTCTCCTGAAAATCGATGTCATTCACTGTCAGAGGAGAATAGTTATTTATCCCCCCGTCAGGAGATAATAGGTGAGGGTTGAAAGTAGTTGCTTTCAAATCAATCACCAGAGCACCTTGTCTGTGTTACTCTGAATTTGAACAGGCGCTTCACTAGTAGCATTTGTTTGTCAGCACCCATTCCCGTCAGGAGAGAATAGTGCGCCAGTCTTGGCCTTTCCCCGGCATTGTTTCATACCAACTGCAGACGCATACCCCGGTGTTTCCATAACCAAATAGTGTTGTTTCCCATCAGGAGGGAATGGTTCCTCTTCGGGAGAAACTGTGTTTGTTCTCGTCAGGAGAGAGAGTGGTTCTCCCTTAAAGGGGTATTGTCGCCGGTATCCTCCGGGTGTGTACAATCGGAATCCACCCGGTTCGTACAAAAGTGTGTTTTCTTCCCTCGGAGTCTCCTATTATTACTTCTTAACCATTTACTTGAGTCATGTTTCACAAGACAATTCTTATCTTGAGGCGGTTTGCCTTTGTCTCTTGGGAACGGCACAGTTCCCCTCCAGGTCATGCACTGTCACAGGCTGGGGGTTATGACCTCAGTTGCTGGCCCCTGGAGTTGTGGGTCCGACAACCAAGCTGCAGTGCAGGTGGTCGACCATCAGTCCAGGAAATCCAGCAGAGTTTTTGTCTGGATCACTGTTCTGTGCGGAAGCGCAAATAAATGTGTGGAAGTACCAATAATATGTATTTCTCTGCTCAATGATATGGCCATCTCCCTCTCTCGTTTTCAGATGGAGCGGTTCCGTTTCCTCATGCTCAGCGACATCGTCCAAGAGGTCATGCCGGAGGCTTGGTGGAGATGGGGGAGCACAGGATAAACACGGGCATTAAGGCTGCCATTTCTAGCTCTACGATGGTTTCACGGTATGCTTGTGTTGGCAGGGGTTAGCACCACGCACCATAAGGTGTTGCCTGGCAGCTATTGCCTTTTTAGGAAGGCGCAGGGGGTGGCCGACCCGCACGAGCTATCGGCTCCCCAGGGCGGTAAACCAGGATCAGTTGACGCACTGGTTGCACTGCCCCGGATTGGCTTGTTCAATGGCAATTTTTGGCCATTGTGGTTCAGTGAACTTGTGCCTTCATCCCGGGGGAGCAGGGGGTACGGCCCGGGAGTAATATCTGGAGGTTCACCCATTACGAGCCCCCCCCCCTTTTCAGGCATCTCACTGGAGCTAACTCAACGCAGCTAGGCTATATGCTCCTAATGGTTTGTGCAGAACGATAGGTGCCGGGAGCACCTCAATTTGTGGCACCTGCAATCCTGGGCATCCATTTGAGTGAATAGGATCTCGGCCTGCGCAGGGCAGGGGTGCCCACAGGCGAATCCACGTGGGGAAGAGGATCTTGGTTTACGCAGTGCAGGGGTGCTCACAGGCAAAATGAGAGAGAACATCGCCGAATTGACAGCTCGGAGGCCCCTAACCAGATCGTGAGCCTGGTGCAGGCCTTCATACGGGATGGTATACAGTGACCGGGTGGTACCCATATATGGATCGTGAGCCTGGTGCAGGTCTTTCCTACGGGATGGTGTACAGTGACCGGGTGATACCCACGTACGGATCATGAGCCCGGTGCAGGCCTTTCCTATGGGATGGTGTACAGTTATCTGTCCGGGGGAAGAGTCTCTGGTTGGGGGATAGAGGGCTGTGTTCATACCTCTTTGCGGAATACCTGTGTGGGGGAAAGGGGTGGAGTAACTATTTTCCTCCCCCGTTTTCGTGGCGGTTAGAAGCGTAGGAACCATGCTATGGTAAGGCTCCCTAAGAGCTGAGGGGTTGTGCTTGTACCCTGTTACCACTTGGGGAGCGGGGGGGTCTTAAGGCCGGAGGCCCTAGCCCAGGCATGGAGCGGCTGGCTTGGGGTTGCAACCCGGCCTGACCCAAGGGGAGGGTGAATTCGAAGGGTCGATTCACCCGGGTAGGGGGGCGTGGTTTAGCTTAGCCCCCTTTACCTGCTTTGAGTAGCATGGTTCCTCTCCGCTATACGCACACGGGTTCTTTAACATTTGGTCTGTTTAAGTTATATATATTGTAATAAAGTTGTGGCCAAGGCCTTTTTCACCCCAACACATGTCTTTGTCTGTTCTTATGGGGAGTGCGGGCACAAGGGGTCCAAGCTCTAAAGGCCCAGGATGCTGCTGTACCTCTTGTAGAATGGGGAACAGCACCCTGAGAGGGAATCAAATCAGAGGCTTTGTAAGCATCAATAATACATGTTGAGATCCATCGGTTGATGGAGGTGTAGAGGCCTTTAATCCTCTCTCAGGGAAAAACTCTACCAAGAGGGCAGAGGATTTCCTGTAACTAGTCGACCTGTGCAGAAAACTTTTTAGTGCTCTCCTCACATCTAGTGTATGCCAGCGCTTCTCGAGGTGTCGAGGAGGACACGAGCAGAAAGAGGAGAGCACAATCTCTTCTTGCCTGTGAAAAACTGAATTAACTTTAGGCATAAAGGAAGGATCCAATATAAGTACTATGGTGTCTTTTTAAAAGATACATAAGGATGGATCCATTGAGGGTGTTCCCAGCTTTGAGATTCTCCAGCCAGATAATTGCTATGAGAAAAGAGACCTTAATGGTCAATAAAAAGAGAGAGAGACCTCTCTAAAGGACTCAAATGGAGGTGCAGTGAGGGCTTAAAAGGACCAAATTCAGTCTCCAAGTGGGAAACTATGGATAACTGGGAGTGAGATAGCTTTAGCTGCCTTCAGAAATCTCTTCACCAGAGGATGTCTGGATATACTCCTACCCCTAATGACAGAGATAGTGCTGTTAAGGGTCGCTACCTGCCTCCTCACTAAGGTACTAGCCCTCAAGTCCTTTTCTAACCCATGTTGTAAGAAAAGCAAAATATCTGCTATCTTGGGGTTTTGAGGAGAGATCTGTCTGGTAGAACACCCTTCAGCAAACACCCACCAGGTGCCTTGGTATATTCGCCTAGTCGACAGGTGTCTGGATGCCATTAGAGTCCGTAAGATGTCATCGGAGTAACCCGATGACCTCAATGCTGCACACTGAAGTGCCATGCTGTCAGTCTGAGGAATTCCGGGTTCCTGTATAGCAGGGGGCCTTGAGACAGCAGGTTCAGCTTTGGGGGCAGACGTAGTGGCTCTTGGGTTGCTAGATTTATCACGTCGGCAAACCAGGGGCATCTGGGCCAATAGGGTGCTACCAGAATCATTGATCCTCCTTCTTTCTTGAACTTGCTGAGAGTTCTCCCTATCAAAGGAAATGGAGGAAAGGCATACCTCAGGACCCTGGGCCAAGATTGTTGTAGGGCACCCAGTGCTGTGGACCATGGATGTCGAGTTCTTGAGTAGAAAACCTGGCACTTGGTGTTCTCTGATGATGCGAACAAATCTAGGTCGGGAACACCGAACCTCCACTCTATTAGCACGAAGGCTTCTCGGGATAGGGCCCATTCCCCCGGATCGAGATCCCAGCGGCTGAGCCAGTTCGCTGTTTGGTTCTTGACTTCCTTGATGTGAAAGGCTGAGAGAAGAGAAGTTTTTTTTCCACCCACAGGAGCATGTCTCCAACCTCCCTGTTGAGGGCTGGAGACTTGGAGCTTCCTTGATTCCACACATATACTAGTGCTGTGGAATTGTCCATGTAAACAAGTACATGGGACCTGGATATTAGAGGGGCAAAGTGGTGTAGGGTTAGGTGTATTGCCCTGAGCTCCAGCCAATTGATACTGTGCTCTTTTTCTTTTGCTGACAAGATGCCCTGAGAGTACTTATCTTTTATATGGGCTCCCCATCTGTAGAGGCTGTATTCGTGGTGATCACTAGCTTCGGGGGTTCTGGAAAGAGACCCCAGATTCGAACCTGTAAGGGTTCATCCACCATTTGAGAGATAGCTTGACTTTGGGGTCTAGGGAGAGGACTACCCGGGTCTTTTCCATTATTTGGTATTGCCAGGGAAGCGGTGCCTGCTGTAATGGACGTAGATGGAGTCGTGCTTATCCTAGGTGTTGTATACAGGAGACCAGGAATCCCTGTAGCCTGGCAAGTGTGTGAAGTGGAACACTATGAGGAGATAGAATCTTGGAGATTAGGTCCCTGATTTTGGATTGGTGTTCGGTGGGGAGAAAAATCCTGTCCGATTCCGTGTCTATCAGAACTCCCAGATGTTCTATAGTATGGGAGGAGGGGAGCTGACTTTTTGTCTAGGTTCACTACAAACCAGAAGTGCTTGTAGTGTCTGTTCGTCTGGATGGGGCTCTGATAAGTATATTGTCCAGGTAGGGATGTTATGAGGGTTCCTTGCAGACATAGATGGGCGACAATGGGTACCAGGACTTTGGTAAAGGTTCAGGGCGCCGTTGCTAGGCCAAATAGGAAGGCCCAAAATTTCCATTGAGAGTTGCTGTACTGAAAACGGAGCCAGCAACGGTGGGCAGGGGGAATGGGGATGTGGCAGTAAGCATCCCGCAAGTCGAGGGGGTGTGTGTTCAGGAGCGAGGGGGGGGTTCGGAAGCGAGCCTAGGAGCCGTAGGTAAAATTTATGAGGAAAACGGTGCCCAAAATGAAGGATTTTTAAAAAAAAAAAATCCCCCCCCCCCCCGCTGAAGAGACCAAGCTGCGCTCCTATGATGGCCCAACAGGGGGAGGCTGCTAACACTTGAGCCGTCTGGAGTCCTGGCTGTGGAGGGGGGTTCCACTCCGGGTGATCATGGCGGCCCGGTAACAAAGTTAGAGGCGGAACGGCCCCGATGGCGACGAGTGATAATAATGCAGGAAGCGCCCGAAGGGACTGCCCCGCACTCGTCCTTCCCAGAGCTCCGCGCCAAGCTGGGACATGCCTCTGGGGGCTCCTCGCACCGGCTTTTTTTTTTTTTTTTGATTGGGTAGCGAGCCTAGGAGCCGTAGGTAAAATTTATGAGGAAAAAGTTCCTTCTGGGCAAGGAAAAATGAGCCCAAAATGGAGAGCTGCCTAGGTGTGCAGAGCACACAGATTCACCTCCTATTTAGTGAGAGGCAGAATTCTAACTGGTAAATGGGAGGAATGGACCCCCTCTGCACATGACCAGTTGGATTCCTGAGATTCTGTCTCCTACTGGTATAGGTGGGGATCATCCCTACGAGTTCCTGTTCTGCACACCCTAGGAGAATGGGGCTTCCCCAGGTGAGGATGGACAGGGGGGTCCCCCCCATCCAGGATGCAGGTAGCGCAGGTGAGGCAGTGCGGTTGCAGCAGCAGGGGGAGGACGCGCCATGACTGGGCTGGTGCGGGCTGAAAACAAAAGCCCCCGAACTCCCAAAATCTGCTGTCCTAGGCAGGTGCCTATGTTGCCTGCCTCTAAGTCTGGCCTTGCAAGCGATGGAGAACCCACCATATCCCTAGATGCCACAATTGGTTAATTGTTCCAGTGCTCTCATCATGCTTTCTGCCAGCCATTTTAAAGGGTTAAGTGGACTCATTTGCGGAGACAACACTTTGAGACCGAAACAAGCAGTGGCTATGCTGACATGGGTAAGGATCTCTTCCTTACCAAACTGGAAAAAATTAAAACTTTTCAGTACCACATGAACCGCAGCATTAAGTATCATTCCTGGGGGTGGGGAATAATAATAATGTAGAAACTTACCCTTGCTCCTGAGACTGCCATGTCCAGTTCGGTACTGATACCAATGCAGGACACTTCATCGGTATGGCCATACAGAATTTGCAAGGGCTTGGGTGCCAGGCCTACAGGAACTCCGCCCTGATATTAATGTAAGAACTACAGTTATACAGGAAGGACTCGCAGACAGTATTGTCAGCATATTATGCTCCTGGGTGAAATCAGTTTAGGCCAAAGAAACCTTATTTCACCTATTTATTGTCATCTAAATCAGGAGTGCTATTTTTACCTCCCCTTATTAAATAAAAAAAAAGATCATTTTTCACAAAAAAAAACCTTCCCGTAAATGGAAAATCCTATTGAACAGAACTGCAATACCAACTTGGACCTTCTACTTCGCCATTAACATAATGTCACTAAGTTTGTTCCACTGTTGGCTTGTGAAATGCTTAAAAAGAGAAGAGTATTAAAACAATTTCCATTCTGCCAATTGTGCCTTATGGTATAGAAGTATGAATGCCAACTGAACACACTGAGAAGATGAACACATGACCAGACAAAGAAGTCACTCATGAGGCACATCTGGATAAGATCCAGGAAAGAAATTTACAACAAATGGAGAACAAAAGTGAACATGAACAATAAGCAGGGCATTTTCCATGAAAAGAAGGACAGCAGGACAAAACATTGGCAGAATGTATTTATTATGTACCCCAGCAATTAATTAGAAGTCATTTTATTAAATAAAGAGGTGGGATCTTTGCACTTCCTAATCAGAAACACCACAATGATCTAATAAAATAAACTTTATGCAAGTGAAGGCTAAGGAAACAAAACCTTGTTTGTATTTATGCAAGTTCATCAAGCAGCACCAGTGACTGGCTACAGTGCTGTACAGTGGGGATTACAATATGCTGCAGTTAGAGCATACTGAGACCGTGTTAATGTACTTGTAGGCAGTGTGCTACATCTTCTCCGATCCAAGAGGTGGGACATCATAGGATGGATTAGAGCTATAGGTCCATGTAGTTGGCCAACAGCAACAACATAGATGGCTCTGTATAAGAACAACTCCCTGGTAAATAAGGAAGGAAACTACTGCGGAGGCAGAGTGCTGCACCAGATGGAGAAGCAACTAGTTTGTATACAGCCTGAAAACAAGTATTTTCTTATTTTATTTAAAGCTGTTTAATCGTTTCAAAATGAACAGTTAGCACTCTGGAGAAAAGCCACATTGAAAATATGACATTTTGCTTTGGTCCTGAACCAGATGGGTTGACTGGCAGCTTCCAAAACCATAATCATCTCAAGTTATCTGTTAAGAGAAGCTAACACAGTGAGATGAACACCAAGTCAAAAAGAGAGAAATGTTTGGCTCACAATTTGGCAAGTGCTTCTGCTGAAATTCACAGCAAGCTCCATCAATTTGTCTGCCATCAGTACTCAGAGAGCTCACTCCAGCAACTTGAAAGTGAAGTTGCTCAGTCTTGAGCAATAGTTGGGATGGAAGGAAGGTGGGTCAAGAGTGGTGGGGGTTTTTATGTATAGGGGAGACAGTGGCATGCTTGAAAGCAGAAGGAAAAGTTTGAGTGAATTATTTCAAGGTTTTTTTAGTTTGACTGGAAACATAATGAAGCTTATCTGAAAAGCTCCTCTTAGGCTTTTGTTCAAACAAAAGTTCTCTTTGTTCCAGAGAAAGAGATCTTCAAAAACCACCTAGACACATTACCCTGGAAAAAAGTGGCAATTACTTTAGGGCAAATGTAAATTGGGAATAAATTTGCTCTGAAGCAATCTGCACTGGGCTAATTACCCCCGAGGGCATGTTCAAAATGAACATTCTGGGGGTTCCTCAGCAGCGCTATTTCTCCCACACTGGCCAGGGTCAGCAAGGTCCTCCCCTTGAGATGCATCTGCTGCTGGCTGCTAAACCTGTAGCCAGTGGATTCTCTGCCACAGATCCAGACAAGTAACTGGACCAATAAGGGCCCACTGTGAACATGCCCTCAGAGGCAACTTTCCATTGGTGTATGTCTGCTGGTGCCATGGGAATGCAATTTAATTAAACTCTTAATTTAATTCTCTGATTCCTCTGATGGCACAACACATCAACTATCCGCTGGTGATCTCCCAAGTTGAGCTCTCAGCCCAGGTAGGTATCACCTGATCTTTATCACATGAACCTCAGGACTCCAGCTTCCAAACTGCTCTCTTCTGGTCACTCCATTTCCCAGCACACACCCCCACCACCCATGCAGCCACCATTCCTTAAAGGGCTGATTCCAACACCCTCAGTGTTGGACTGGACCCATTACATTTCTTTCTTGGTGAGCCATGTCCAGTCCCAGGGCAGGCTTATTGGTCTGTTACAGGCAGCTTTCATATGTATATGGAAGCAACGTACCTGCTGAAGTATCTGCCATATCATACATGTAGTGTCTCTTGAGCCTGAAATTAAATGGATTCCACAAAAATCTATAGCTAAGCAGGTAACAATATCTATAAAGGAAAGGGGGAAAAAATCAGTTGGGATGCAACATTAAGATAAAATGTAACAGTATCTGATTTTAAGACAAATTTACTTATGATGGAGTAGTACTGCTGTACAGTTCTGGGGATGTGTTTACATATGCAAAGAGAAACAAAAATGCACGCATTAAGTGTGGTGCATGTTTGAGATCAGAGTATAGCAATTAACTATTATTAACGAACATGCAGCACGTGCACAGCAACAATAAACAAAATAATCATAACCTTATCTAAAGCAGTCAAATTTTGATTTCAAAACCATACACATTTTCATTACTCATGGTTTAATCACAAATGATAAAAATGGGATCAGCAGATTCTTGTGCTGTAATGTATTTTGCATTCTCTTTATAATGGACTGTCATCTTTTATAAAAAGACTGAGGTTTGAAACTGTCAAAAGCATCAAGTCTTCAAAAAATGTTTCTCATAATTCAAAACTACTCACCCATGTGCCTGATATGCTGTCCCATCAATTTGCCTTTCGAGAGTGATGTCACCCTGATGCTATTGTCCCAGTGCCCTCCACTGAACAACAATTTTGCATCATGTGACACTACAAACAACTTAGCGGTGATCTCGAGCCCTGGAGCAAAAGGGCCACTCATGCTACGCTGTGTTCTACAAAGAAATTTTACAGTTAAGATTTGATCATATTAATGATGTGTCACAAGATTAAATTTGTTCATCTTAAGACAAAACAGAAATATTTATGTATTTTTTAAGATATAAGGACATTGTCCTCACAATTTCCTAAGTTTTCTGAATAACTTTAATGTTGTTTATAGGAAATAAAAGTTTTAAATGATAAATTTTCCATGGACTTTGAAGAGGGATTCAGCGAAATTTAGGTTTCATTAAGTGCTTAAGTCACTTTACTTACCCTGAATGGAAAAAATATAAGTTAAGCTGCAAGGTAAAACTAGCTTAACTGTGATTGCGCTTTCTTTGCAGCTTCCCTTCTCTTTTACTTACTTGGGATTGGTCACAGTTGGATCTTTGATGAAAGTGAAATAGTTGGAGATATTTCTGTCGTAAGGTAGCCACCCATGGGTTCCAATGACGCAATTCAGACTTGCAGTCACCTAAAACGTTTGACGGAAAGCAATGAAATTGTGTAACGGTTTACGCCCTCTTTGCACATCAGTCCTAGACACATTAACAGCCGAAATAAGGCAGATAGAGTCTCTATGGTTTAATGTTTTAAAATCAATGAATCACAGAAGAAGGGATATCAACGGTCATCTAGTCCAACCCCCTGCTTGGATGCAGGATGATTACAGCTACAACATCCCTGACAGACAGAAGTGTAGCTTCTCTCTGAAAACCTCCAGCAATGGAGAGCCTACAACTACAACCTCCCTAGGCAGCTTGTTCGATCACCACACAGCTCTTACTGTGAGGATGTTTTTCCTGATATTTAACTGAATGAGTTTGACTTTTATTTAATTTGTATTATATAGGAGTAGATTTAAGCAGAACCTTTGTTCCCAGCATTCATTACATTCAATGCAATTTAGGTGGCTGTGTGCCATTTCTGCCTTTGAAAAATCTGACTGATAGTGCAACAGTTCCCAATTTTTCCCCTGGAACACCCCATTCTGAGAATTAAATATAACCCTGTGACCCCAGACAGCAACGCAGAATTCCAAAGTATTTCAAATATCGATTGGAATTGGGACCCCATCTGCAGATGGTGACACCTCAACTCAAGGTCCTGACCCGGAATTTGGGAACCTGTGATGCAGTGGCTAGATAGGACGGGTTCAGATGCCAAGGGGACACAACTGCAAGGAGGACATGGCTTGAATATACACATCAGCTTAAGTTACTTCATTCTAGCATTTCCCTATTCTCTTCCAAATCATAAACAGATTTCAATGATAAAGGTTTTGCATGGTGCTAGAGCAGTCAAGATGACAATTTTGCATGCATTAATTACCTATCTACTAATCACCCATCCTCTATGGCTGCTTAAATGACTATTTGGCTGTAGAAAGGGATAGTAACATCCAAATAGCCCCAGAATGGCTGCCTATATCACTGCATGGACAGTTCATCTAAACAGTTTTAACAGAGTGACAATACTTCTGCCCAGTTCAAAACCAATATCCAACCTGTAACCCAAGAGTGGGGAAATCTTTTCCCTCCTAGGGGCCACTTTGAAAAACAGTACAATCCCCAAGGGCCACAAAAAAGGAGAAGGGGGTGCTTGAGGGTGCATTTGGGAAGAGGAGGGTCCAGATCATGGATCTGTGCAATGGATCTGTCCACTGTCCTTGTATGCATGTTCTCATCTCTGCTCCCTTACTGACCAGGAGCTCAATTTCCCAGTGTTTGAGGATAGGAACTGGATCCAGGGGCCAAACCCAAGAACTGGAAAGGGGCCACATAACTAACCATGAGTTGCATTTGACCCATGGGCCTGAGGTTCCTCACTTTTACCGTAACCCTTCCCTTGCCACTGGACGTTTAAACATCGGACAGACATGATCTCTGTACTTCAGCATTAGAAATCCTTCCATATGTACGTTATTACCTGATTATATAGAACTTCAAACAGCAGCACAGACATATCCAACTTACCAGGATCTCTGGGCTCCCTTGTGACATGAAAGAACGGGACTGATTCCTGGGGACAACTGCCTTAACAATGGGAACACGGTCACTGATTCCCTAAAGGCAAAGACAGCTCCATTTGGGAGGGTTCAAAAGATACTACAGATACTTTAAGCTGCTATCGGTATAGATGGGATTCGTTATGAAGCAGTACAGTGAGGTGCACATATACCTAAAATAGCCACGTTCTGCACGAAGAATTACTTTTCCTTTGGAATTACAAAAAGAGGCCATGATGATAATCTGGTTGTATCTCCTCTAAATACAAGCTATGGCATTTATCTTGGTTTCATTAAAGCATGCCTTTAAAAGGAGAGATCCCTAGATCAATATAGAGACTCCTCTGTAACCCAGTCTACCACAACCCCTCAGGATGCGTTTCAGTGTTAAGCACTCCCATTGTTAGGAAGTTGTGGGGGGGTGGGGGTTTAAACTTCTATGTCTGCAACAGCTAAGAAACCTGTTAATAGTTTTTCCACGTGTAAGCGTGTATACCTAGTGTGATGGGATGGTCTTGCAGTTGACACAGGAGAACTGTGATGGGACGGCCTTGCTATTGGTCCTGGGGCCCCTTCGCAAAGATGACTAGATAATACTGATGTTTCAAAGCCAACAAATCAACTGTTTTACTATGTGAGACTGTTGAACTATTTACACATGCTTAAACACAGGTTTAAGTCTTTCAAGGTTTCCCCTTTCTAGAGTGCTAACAGATTCATCAACACAGGATGACAAGGAGGCACTCAACACCCAGCCCTAAGTCTCACAATGCCAGCTGCTGCATCTCTCCGTAGACTCCATGCCAAAACTGTCTACACAAATCTCCCTCACTGAGTTTTCCTTGTGACCACCCTCACCCCGCAATCCATGCTCCTCCATGCCATTACTGCTGTCTCCATGCTACAGCCTTGAAGCTGGTCCTAAAACCACAGCTTTAGATGGCAGCTCCCCTCAGTTACCCCCAGAGCCTGGTAGTTTCAGAGAAGAGCAGTGGGAGTCTGTCAGCCAACTGCCCCTGCCTCAGAACCAATCATTTAACACTTTTTCACAGTTCTATGGGAGGTGCCAAAGCTGCAGCATGAGCCAGCTTCCTGTTGGTTACTGCTGCTCTCTGGTGCTGTCACTTCCCTGGGCTAGACCATTTACTTCCATGTGCAAGTGTGTATAAAATAAAATCAGCAGTCTCTCGGCATTCACTTCGATAAGCACATCCCTGTGTTTCAAATTAGAAGGCTCATTTTCTAGCCCCCTGGATTATCTCTATGGTCCTTGCCTGAATTCTTTCCAATATTTTCCCATCCTCGTTGAAATAGGTGCACCGGACGGCTTCCTATTCCAACAATTGTTTCTACACCCAGTGCAAAATCCCTTCCCTAGTTCTGCACGATATTTTTCTAAAAATCTCTCCCCCTCCCCACCCCTGGAAAATGTTAGCCCTTCTGCAAGCATAGACTGCCTTCTTTGATCTCTGGATTAATTTAGTTACATTAAGTTTCAATGTGTAGCTGTGTGACCATTTCATCAGACAATCTAGATGCTGTCGTAATAGCAGATTCTCATCCTCCCCAGCTATCTTTACATTTACCAGCAAGAATTGGGCATTATCATCAAGATCATTTATAAATAAATTGACTACTGTATTGCGGGGCCAAGAGACCAATCTGTGTGGATAACATCTAGGAATGGCCACTCGCTGATTGTCTCCCTATTGACAACCACATTTTGAGATCTGTCAGCTAGACAGTTATGAATAATTACTTTGCTTCACTATTTCTAGGCAAACAAAATGAAACATTTTAGGAGACAAAATAAACATGTCGCAGATTAAATGAAGGAACAGGGAGGGAAGATCAGTAATAATTTATGGCACTCAGTAGCCATAAATTCACCCTTCTCCTCATTTTATGCGACTGGGTCATTAATTGTTCTATACGTATTTTTAAAAGAAATTTATTTTTGTCTTTATTCAAAAGTACTACCACTTATACTTGATTCTTAAACTCCCTCTTCTACGGGCTACGGTGGTGCTTATCCACTGCTTACAGCTTGTTCAGAATGCAGCAGCACTACCGCTTATTGTTTTGGGCAGCCATGATCCTATTACGCCCACCCTTTGTTCTCTGTGCACTGGCTGTCTGTAGAGCAGCAGACTGAATTTAAGATTGTGCTGCTGGTTTTCAGGACCCTGACCAATACAGGCCATGGCTACATTTGATACTTGCTCCTGGAGCCTCACACAGATCATTATCTGAGCTCAGAAACCACCCACTGTTTGGGGATCCTGTCATTGCATCTTAAGTCAGGAGCCTCTCAGTGTGGAAGTCACTTGCTCCCGATGTCCATCTCTGTTCCTCCCTTCTCGCCTATAAAAAGTACCTGAAGACCTATTTGTTCTCCAGGTGCTTTTAGGATACACTGCTGGTTTCCCTTCATGCATTTTTTCCTCCCCTGCTACCTTCCCCTTTAAAATTATTTTTATACTACTTCATATTTTAACTGGATTTTATATTTTATTGTATTTTTGTTGTGAAGCTTTTCAAGCACCATTTGGTGGGTGGGTGGGAGGAAAGGCTATACAAATAAAATTTATTACTACTGGTTTCTGACTAGACTTAAATCATGCGTAAGGCAGTACTTGTCAATTGTTACCTCAATGAAGAATGACTTAAGTTCAGGAAGGTGCTGGAACAGGTTGAGGGTTGAGCTGTCATTTTTGGTCTGCCTCTGCAATACTTCCTCTGCAGACAATCTTGCAGGATGAGGCTCCTAGAATCCGGTTTTGATGGTGACAGAAATAAAAAGTACATACAAATTCACAGTCTGGATTCAATGTCCCTGGGTTAAATCAACTCATGTTACCAATTGGAGGAAGTAGAGATTGTAGTGCCTACATTTAAAGTTCACAACTCAAGCGCAAAGTGGCAAGTGTGTGCGCGCGCACAGGGAGTGGAGTATTTACTACTATAAAAACACAGCAGAATTTCTTTCTTGTTGCATCAAGAAAATATCGATCCCTTTATCTGAGGAAGGCAGTGAGGCAAGTGCAACTTTATTTAATGTGTGAGAAAAGTATTTTTAACTGAACCAATGACTACGCAGTAAATTTAAGCAGAAAGGAGAATTGGTCGCCTACCTTTGGTGAATTCCTTTCTCCTCCGTCTACGGATAATCCTTCACACGGGTAGCTCTGCGGATGGCCGCCAGGAGGCAGAAGAAGAAACGCTTAACTGCGCCTGCATGAGGAGCTATCCCCCAACATTCTTCAGTCCATATCCAAGCCGAGGAACTAGCCCTTAAACACACTTGAAAACTTGACAACATATTAACCTATGCCTGTAACTCTAGGCCTTAAGATCTGTGGAATAACAGGAGTCGTATGTAACCTGACAATTCCCCTAAACGGGTCTATCAACCCTCTTTCTTCCTCCTCATCTTTTTTTTTTTTGCTGTTTGGCAGGTGGGTTGGAGGATTATCCATAGACAGAAGAGAAAGGAATTCACTGAAGGTAGGTGACCAATTCTCCTTTCTCCCTCTGTCTCTGGCTAATCCTCCGCACGGGATATACCCGAGCCCCTAAAATTTCTAAGGGTGGGAACAAACAGTGTCTGGAGAATCCAGCACCGCCTGCAGCACCCTTCTGCCAAATGCCGCTTCTGCAGACTTGAACACGTGGAGCTTGTAATGCTTAAGGAAGGTATGCAGGGAAGACCAGGTGGCCGCCCTGCAAATTTCGTCATAGGAGTCTCTTTGTTTAAAGGCATAAGAAGTAGCCACACTCCGAACTGAGTGGGCCCATATCTGGATAGGAGGAACTTTGCTCTTAGTCTTATAGGCCTCCACAATGCACTGCTTCACCTATTTGGATAACTGTGTTTGATGCTTTCGACCCTCCCTGCCCTGGCCTGATATTGATAAATAGGGCTGTCGTGGATCTAACCACTTGAGCTCTAGCCAGGTAGATCTTTAGAGCCCTCCGTACATCCAAGTTGTGCCATAACCTTTCCTTTGGGTGTTTTGGATTGGGGCAAAAGGAGGGTAAAATAATCTCCTGAGCCCTATGAATAAATAATTAATCTTAGGAATAAAGGCCTGGTCTGTCCTAAGAATTACTGACTGCTCCTGGAAGACACAAAAGTTTTCTTCCATCGAGAGTGCACCCAATTCTGAGACCCTTCTAGCTGATGCGACTGCCACGAGGAATACTACCTTTAGGGACAGCATGTATAAAGACACATGTCTTAATGGCTCAAAAGGAGGGTTTTTTAAAGCATCTAACACTAGGTTTAAACTCCAAGAGGGACACCTGTGTACCAGTGGAGGAAATATCGCTCTAGCTGCCCTCAAGAACTGTTTCACATGTTTATGGGATGAGACCTGTTTATTCGCTACTGCTCTGAGCACTGAATTAATTGCTGCTGCTTGTCGTGCTAAGGTGTTAGGCTTCAGGCCCTTATCCAAACCGTCCTGTAAGAATTGCAACACGGCTGCTATCTCCACTTTTCAGGGATCATAATCCCTCTGAGTAGCCCACAGAGCAAATGTTTTCCAAGTCGCTCCATAAGCCCTTCTGGCAGCTGGTCGTCTGGCCTGTTGTAGGGTTGATAGGACTGTGTCTGAATAGCCTCTTTTCTTTAAGGCTGAGCGTTCAACAGCCACACTGTCATTCTTAAGACTTGCAGGTTCTCACACAGAATCGGGCCCTGGCTGAGAAGATCCGGTCTCAATGGAAGCCTCACATGCGCGATACTGAGTTCTATCAAATCTGAAAACCATGGTCTTCTTGGCCACCATGGGGTTATCAGGAGTAGGTAAGCTTGTTTCCTAATGAGCTTTGACAAGGTCCTCGCTATTAGAGGTGTTGGTGGAAACGCATAGAGTAAGCCCTTTGGCCAAGTGTGGTTCAGAGCATCCACTGCCATAGCTGCTCTGCATGGAGTCTTGGACATGAAGTCTGGCAGATGAGAGTTTTCTCGATTGGCAAATAGATCCACTCTCGGAAGGCCAAATCTTGTCACCAGGTTCTTGAATACCTCCCTGTGTAAGGTCCATTTGTGGGGATCGATTGCCGTTCGGCTGAGCCAGTCTGCTTGAGTGTTGCTTTGTTCCTTGATATGTACAGCTTTTAGCGACAGGATGTTCACTTGTGCCCACGAAAATAACCTCATCGCTTCTCTGTGTAGAGCTGGAGCCCCCTTGGTGGTTCACGTAAGCCTTGGCTGTTACATTGTCCGTATTACACTAGTACGTGATGATCGTGGAGAGTTCGTTCCAGTTGTAGCAAGGCCAATCTGATCACTTTTAGTTCCAGAAAATTGATCCTGTGCTCCATAGGCCCTGTAGTGATCTTGGCCCAGAGTGAGCTCCCCATCCCGATAAACTGGCATCTGTGGTCACTATCTCTCGAGTTGGCTCTGTTAATGGAGTTCCTGTGGCGAACGTTTCTGTCCTTAACCACCAGGACACTGATTGAGCAAACCCTTGAGGAATGGTCACCCAGGGATTGGCTCCTCGTGTGAGCTCTAACTGCATAGGATGCAGCAGCTGCTGCAAGGGTCTAAGGTGACAATGTCTGTCCTGTCTGGTGCACAATACAAGAAGACGTAGAAATTGAGCTAGAATCTTTAATCTTGCTCTCCTCCGAAGACTTAGGAGATGGATCAGAGCTTGAAACTTGTGTTGTCTGAGCGGAGGGATGGAGGCGGTTCCTAAGGCTGTATTCTAGGATAACTCCCAGACGTTCCAGTCTGTGCGTCGGGAAGAGATGGCTCTTTTCCTTGTTTATCACAAAGCCATGTGCATTGAGATAGTACATTGTCCTCTTCAGATCCGAGATGATCTTTTCCTGGGAATGAGCTCTGATCAGTAGATCGTCGAGGTAGGGGTATAGATGGACCCCCTTCTGTCTGAGATTGGTCACCAGAGGTATCAAAACCTTGGTAAATGTTCTTGGGGCAGATGACAGTCCAAACGGGAGAGACCTGAATTAGTAGTGTGTTTTGGTACCAAAAGCGTAGCCACTTTCTGTGAGGTTGCCAAATTGGAATATGGAGATATGTTTCCTAAAGATCTAGGGAAACCATCCAGTTCCCCGCCCTTAGGCTCTGACAGACGGAGGTCACTGTCTCCATTTTGAACATTTGAGGTCTTACTGCTTTGTTTAAGCGGAAGTCCAAAACAACTCTCCAGGACCCCGCTTTTTGGGGAACTAGGAAAATTATAGAGTACAGACCCTGTGCTGCCTGATGATGAGGAACTGGCTCTATGGCTTTGATACATAAAAGCCTCTGAATCTTCCCTTCCATGGCCCTGTGTTCTTCCGGGGATTTTGACCTGGGAGAAACAATGAACCCTTGCCGGGGAGTAAAAACTAGCTCTATCCAGTACCCCAGGGTTACCGTGTCCTTTACCCAAGTGCCCGCGACTGAGTTTCCCCAGAGTTCTGAGAAGAGCTGCAGCCTGCCCCCTACCTCCAGCTCCTCTGTATAGTCATGAGTCTTGCTTGGCTTGGCTGGGACTAGGGTTCTTTTGCTTAGGTCTGTCAAATCTAGGGCCCTGTCTGTTGCCCCTGTAGCGGAAGGGCAAGTTTCCTGCGGGTTCTCTCGCTTGTCCCTGGAATTTTCTGATTGCTCCATACCCTCCCCTGGGCTTGTATGTTGTGTTACGAAAAAAATCGCTTTTTTGCTCCTACTTGCTGTAGGTTCTTGTGTTTAGTTTTATCATTTGCATGTGCCAAGACTTTGTCCAAGCATAAGCCAAATAGCTTTAAACCCTTGTAAGGGGCTGCCACTAGTAGATTCTTTGCAGTGATGTCCCCTTGCCAGGACCTTAGCCACAGCCGCCTTCTTGCAGCTACCGAGCTAGCTAGCGCTCGAGCCGCCCATCCCATGGCATCCATTGTGGCATCTGCTAGAAAGGCTGTTGCTAACGAGATGCGAATCCAAGATGACCTGGGCCCTTTTTTCCATAATCTCTGGATCCTGGGCCTCCTGCATCCAGGCTAACAGGGCTCTCGCCACGTATGACGATAAGATGTTAATTTTTAGGGATAAGGCCATTAGGTCCAAACCCCTACGAAGGGTTGTGTCTATGGCCCTGTCTGTGGGGTCCCTAGGATAACAGTTCCCCTCAGTGGGGAAGACCGTTTGCCGGGCTAGACACTGCTGCAGCATCCACCTTTGGGTTTTTAAACATCGGCTCCTTCTTCCTAGAGAAGGAGTACAGGGAGGCCTGGGTTTTATTCATCCTTTGAATCTTGTCAGGGTGTTTCCACTCCTGCAAGACCAGTTTTTCAAAAACTTTGTCCAGGGGAGCACCTGCCTCTCTGCCGTGGAGGGAAGGAATATAATCCCTCTCCTCCTCTTCCTGGGAATCCGAGGCGTCCTCCTTTCCTGGTTTTTCCACCAGCTGGAGGGTTTTTGAGACCTGGGCCATGATTTCCTCCCTGTAGTTGACAGGGAATTGTCTGTCTTTATCCCTAAGATCAGGGAACGATTCCTGGGAAGTAGATCCCTCCACTTCAGCCCACTCCTGTCCTGACTCTATTTCAGAGGCCGATAGGATTAGGGTCTCCTCCCCCTCCCTGCGCTTCTTTGTTTGGGCTTCCAAGGCACTCTCCTCCGAGGAGCATGGGGAATCTAGGAGTTTAGGTCTGGTGCCCCCTTGTGGGCCTTTTCTCCTTTTTTTTCCCACCTTCTGAGAGGCTTCCCCCCCCCCTTTGATCTAACTGCCACCGAGGAGGGGGAGGGGGGTCTTATGAGGAGCCTTCATTTACAATTCACATAACCTGTCCACAGAGATTCGAATTTTAACCATCATGGACGCCAGCAAGGGCATGTCCACCTGAGAGCCCTCCTGTTGTCCTGCCATGCTTCACTTTCCTGAGGTCCCTCCATCTCGGCCCACGCCACAGCGCTGATTATGAAAAAGTGCGCGGCGGTCAGGACGGCTCCCGCTGAGTGGTACCGTTCCTCGATGGGGGGAGGCTGACCTGAGATCCTGATTCTTCTCTGAATGGGTCCCACTCTCCCCTGTTCCCAGGCACTTTGCGTGGGAACCGGTCAGGCATCCCGCGTTTGGCCCTGACTCGGGGAGAAACGCCACCACGCCCCCTCGCTCTTCTGTTTTTGGCTTGCGAGCTTTAAATCTTTTTTAACACTGTCACTCTTCTTTTCCTAGGTTCCGGAGAGAAGACAATGGCGCACCCGACGGCAGAAGACGAACTGGAGAATGTCGGGGGATAGCTCCTCACGCAGGCACAGTTAAGCATTTTTTCTTCTGCCTCCCGGCGGCCATCCGCAGAGCTACCCATGCGGAGGATTAGCCGGAGACAGAGGGAGAAAGCTGTTTCTCCATTTTCTTTATCTGAGAAGATTAAAAAAATCAAGCCTAAGAATTCAACCATTATAAGTGATAGAATTGTAGTATATTAACTCTGTGGGTGAAATTGAACGAGATGATAACCCACATTAGCCTTCACCAGGTGTGTTCCCCATGTGATGGTCTATTACTAGGTGTCTGCCATGTGGTCACCACAGAGCTGCCACTCATGGCAGAGTCCAGAGACACTGGACTCAGCTGAGAGGCAGACACACTAATGATTTTCCTTCCCAGACCCGCCTCAGCAGCCCAGAGAGGGAGATCACTAGTGCTGGAAGGAATATGGGCACAAAGCTACCGATCATTTCCTGGGAACTCTGGGGCTTTGTGCCAGAACCAGCTCTGTGCTGTGAGGTGGCAGGAGACACACACACACACACACCCCTGCATTTGCCAATCTCTCCCTCTGCCCCAGCCAGCCTGGCCTCTGCAGCGGCTGCACCACCCAACCTTCCTCAGGAGCAGCCCCTAGCACCCCCCTGCCCCACCTGTGCTCTCCCTCGTCCTTGTCATGGCCCCCAGCTGAGAGGTCACAGTGAGAGGAAGATTGCTGTCATCTCTCAGCTGGGAGGAGTCTGTACACAGAGCTACCAATCCTGGGGACTCAGAGTTTTTGTGCCGGGATTGGCAGTGGCTATGAGGCAGCAGGAGAGACACACACACCCCCTTCCCAATCCTTCCCTCTACCCTAGCTCGCCTGGCCCCCACAGCAGCTGTGCCTCCCAACTCACCCTGAGAGCAGCCCCTGACACCCCAACTTATGCTCTCCCTCTTGCTGGTCCCCAGCTGAGAAGCAGCAGCAGGAGGGAGGGAGCTGTCAACTCACAGCTGACAGGTGGCCCTGGGGAGGGGGATCGCTAGCGCCACTGAATAGAGGATGCCACAAGCACATGAAAGCGGGCAGAGGGCTGGACACGCTAAACATGTGAGTGGCGAATAAGTGATGGCTGCACAGACCGAACACAAATTCCAGCTGGCTATTGTCTCATTTGATTTCACCCTAAAACTAACGACTGTGATCTCTGAAATAGCCTCTTAAAACTACACACGCCTCAGAGACAGTTTTAAGTCTCTCCATAAGTTCCAGCCATCCAGCTTATTTGCTTCCCAGTGTTTAACACTGATGTGGAGGTTGTAAGTTTATTACTGTAAAAAAGATTTACCTTAAGCAGTTGACAGGGTGTTTGTCCAAAATTGTTAATCATCCCTTCTAAAGCTTTCCTTTCTTTCTCATCTGTTAAGGCATCCAGATCTACAGCTCCTGCAACCACAATTATAGGTGTTGGAGGTAGTGAAAGCAGCAGTATTATTTATTGATAACTAACAATATACATATACAACACGTGTAAGAAAATTAACATTAGCCGCAACATCATTTTCATTTTCCTTCAAAAAAACCCCTAAAAACCACACACAATCAATACGTAGGATTTTAACGGCTCCCTTCCATATCCATTTTGCATGCAGACCTCCTACTGAAGTCAGTAAGTGTTTTGACTGCAGGACATGGCTTTTGGGAAGATAACTAATATACTTGGCCTGCATAAAAAATCCCAAATATTTTCTGAACAAAAGGTTTTTTAAAATGTCCCTTAGAGCAATTTAGTGTAGAATAAATTATATGTCTTCATTCTAGAAAAAGGTTTCTCTTATTTATACATATAAAGGACTCTTAAAATATTATTTTTGCAACAAATGCTAAGCAGATTTTTACATTAAGTCAATTCTATTTTTACTATACACTACTTATATACTGTGCACACACAGAGTTAAAATACTTTCCAGATGTTTTTCAAAACCCTATCACTATGAGAACCATTACAGAAGGAGAGAGTCTTGTGCCATACCTTCATAAGTACAATAATAGAAGACATTGAGCGCCTCCACAGCAGCAAACCCTCGCTGCTTGTAGCCAAAAATCAGATCTATCCACTCATGGAGATGAGCAGAGACATACTCAGATTCCTAGAACAGGAAGAAGAAAAAATTATGGCAGCAACAGATGCAGGCAATTACTTGGAAATAGAAACTCCTTCCACCAAGTAACAATGTTCCCTGCTCGAGCAACAAAAAAAAATTAAAGTGCCTGCAAACTAACATGCACGTTAAATGCCAAGACAGGAATTATTTGTTACCAGTACAGACGGATTATAACCAAGTAACCTTATGAAATTAATAAATGAACACTATTAGCTTGGGTGATTATTTTACAAATAATGTATGATATTGTTTTACCATGGAGAGAGATCTACCATTCCAGAGAGAGATCTACTCTTCCAGAGATTTAACGATATATTTCATCAGGAAGAGTATGCGGTTATATGAATTAGTTGCATTGCACCTACGTATGTACACGTCAACCCAGATCTGGGCATGTCTAGATACTTATTACGGATATCAAGCGTAATTCTAGAACTCGTTTAACAAGACTATGTCTTGAACAAATGCATTCTGCCATGATGGTGGGCCGGCGCATTGGCATTCCTAGACATCACAGAATTTGCCCGTGTGGTATGATTATGATAGAAGATCTGCTCCATTATATAATGGAGTGCCCTTTTTTCCCAGAGGTTAGAGAACTCCATCTTGGCCCTTACTTAACCCGTATACCCACATTCTCGAAAAGAGAGAAGCTGATATGGCTCCTCCAGCAGATAGATCTTGAGATTGTCCAAAATGTAGCTACTTTTGCTACTAAGGCAGCGGCAATTAGGTCTGCTCACCCAATGCTTGCCATCAAAGCTCTCTAGAAAAATGTTTTTATGTTTATGTAAGTGTTATTGTTTTGTTTACTATTATGCTTTTATATTGTTATTTTAATTTTTATACATTATACAGTATGTGTTGTATTTTATCTTGGGCCAGGGTGGAAACCAGTGCCTTAATACATTTCGAATTGAACTGAAACTAATAAAAGGAAAATATAAGCTTGACTGTGATGTCTGCTAGTATATAGAATAATCTTCCAAACAAATGTGGTAGAATCTCCACCATCCATAATGATTTCATTTCCATTTTTTACGTGAAGCAGCAGACTCGCTCTACCCTATTTTGAGGGCTTTACTCAGGGCCGGCAACCTAGGTGGTGAAAAGGCCCTCCGAAAGCTACTGCCACTTGAACAGCCGGAGCCAGGATCGGCTCAGCTGTGTAGGTGGCTGCGATGGCCAGCTTCCCAGCATGCGCCGAGAGCAAGTCTGGCAGCAGGCAGCGTGCGTGTGCCTTAGGTGCATACAGGGAAACTAGTTGCTACTCTGCGGGCCACACAGCCTGCTCCCTCCCTCCCTGGCCTGCCCCCAGCCCACTCACTCCCCTGCTCCTCAGCCCATCGCCAGCCCACCTGCCCTCAGCCCCCACCCATGCCAGCCAGAGGGGGTGCCAGGCTGGGTTTCTGGGAAGCAGTTGAGGATGTCATCCACTTTGGGTGAGTGGGATTTGTATTAATTATTATTTATTATGTTTTTCTATTTATTTGATTTGATTTTGTTTATTTTTCCCCCAACGGAGGGAACCTGGCGTGGCTTGGAGGATGTGGCCTGGGGACATAGCTTGGGGTGTGTGGCTGGGGGGGCATGGCTTCAGGGGCAGCAGCCTCAGAAGCGCCAAGGGCTGCAAAAATCCTAAGTCCGGCCCTGGCTTTACTTACAATCACCGTATTTTCAGCTGTCGCTTCCAATGGTACTACTAGGCTCTTCAACAACCTTTCATTGTCCTCTTTCTAGCACGTTAAGTGCTTATGAGAAATTCGGTGTGCACAACTTTGAAGACTAAAGTACTACTTGTTCGCAAAGTAAGATCAATGCAGATTAAACAACATGCAGGTTTCCTTCATAAAACTAGTAGTGATAAGTGAAAGTTTCTAACTAGCATACAACATACAATTCTATTTTCAATGCGCAGTTTTATCTTAGCCCTACTGACAGCATTGTGCTGCCATATTCATTTCCTGTTATGTCATCTAAAGAGTAGGTAGAGCCTTACCAGTGCTTTCCTGTGTTTATAAATGAAATCTTCTGGTGACTGGGCCCATTTTGGGAGAACAATATCATTTACAACCTCTTTGGAGATTTGCAGCTGAACCAAGTTGAACGCTATAGAATATAATTGAAGCAATATTTTAGTGCTTAATATTTTAAAACTTGGAATGATCTTACTAATGTGAACCCTAACCATTCTGACTATTCTTGTCTGGTCCCATTTGTAAAAAAGACAACAACTTTTTTTAAAAAAAAATAAATAAAAATAACCAATTACTTTCAAGTTTACACAGCTAATGTTTTATAAACTTTGTTCTCTTTTCAGATTTGCTCAAGCTGATTCTCTAGTCTGCCTGACACCCTGGGCCACAGTGGGTGTTAGTACAGCTGATTAACACAAGTGGCACATCATCAGGGGGGGTACAAAAAAATCATGATTTTACATAATTTTCATAAGACAAATCTAAACAGTATTTTCCCACTGTTCTCTCAAAAAGCTTGTGATGAGACTCTCAGGAGTGAGGTGGCACAAGAATTGTAAAAGGTCCATTATTTACTGTTCTGATTCTCCAAGAACTCCGGGAAGTAGAAGAACTCTGGAATGAGCTCTTTCACATCATTTGGGTTATCCATGAGAGCTTGCCAAGTAGCAGGAATGGAATGGAACTGGCGATCTGCACAGTCAAACCTGAAGGTCAGAAACTTCATATTATACTCTGATAATTTTACATAATACAAATTAGAGACGCAAAAGATTACATACTTAAGGAAGCAATTCATTCACATTAAATAATTTTATTTTAGTTCTGTTATAACCCAGGACCAGTGTTCATGTTCACTGTGTTTTCCCCATTGCCACCAATAAGAAAAAACCAGTGAATATGGATCCCTGCCAATAACTTGGTTTGGGAAAAATATATTCAGCCTGAATATTCAACTTTGAATATTCTGTCTGAAGACCAAAGAGGAGGTTTCACAAAAGCTTGAAAAAATATATTAAAACAATTTTTAAATTATATGCCATTAAAGAATTGCCTGGATATGATGGAGGCTTTTTTTCTTTTTCTTTTGGTCTTCCTGTAGCACAAACACAAAGAGTGCATTTCACATAGTTAAACCACCTTGAAAAGCCATACTCACACTGACTAAATGCAAAGAAAGCGGATTTTAATAAACAATCCAACTGCCTTTTATTTCAGTGGAAGTTACAGGCTAAATTTTCACTGTATGTCAATGGGAGATGTTAAGTTTGTTTCTTTTGATCTTTCAGTCATCAAAAAGAGATGAAAAATCTCTTCTCAGTTCTAGACTTAACCAAAAACATTTCAGCAACAAACAGCTGGTTTTGACTTCATATTTTAAGACCTACATAGCTCCTTTTTGAAATGTGATTTCACAAACATTTTGTAAACATTACACCTTGAAATCTGAAGGATAAGTAGGCTTCAAACTGGCTTGTACAAAAGGCTGTTTTAAAAGCATGAAGAACAAAGTATTTTAAGACACTGTCATTTTCTGAACACCTGACACAATTCTCCATAATTTAGGCTATAAGAGATATTGTTTATTCGTTCAAATGATACCTGCCACTCTGAAGCTGGATATGTAGTGTGGTGAAAGGCTCTACGCGAATGAGATAATGCATGACACCTGCAGCATTCGAGTAGTGAGTTCCATAGTGAAATTTGTCAATTATCCCAAGGGGATCCTCAAAGTTTTCATATCTAAAAAGAGAGGTTTCCAAAACTGTAAAGTAACTTACAGCAAATTAATACTCAAACACACAATACATATCACATAGAGAAAGAATATACAACACACCTCAAATACAAACAATTATGCAGAAGCTAGATGACCTGCAACTACTTCATTAAAAATTGCATACCAAATAATTTAGCCTGCAAGGATAAGAGGCATTCTTAGTACTTAATTGACTAGGAATTCTTTTTCCATTTCAGTTATCTAACGTGCCCAGCAAATGCCTTTACTGCTGTAAAGCAGATACATTCCTAAAAGCGTTAAGGCTACCAGTAGAAGGCATTGGGGGTGGAGGGGGGACAGGGAGAAAACATTTAACTAGCAACATTCCCTCAACAGGTAAGGATCTGAAGACTGAAGAGTACCCTGGACATCACTTCAAAACTCAGTTCCGCACCTCAGCCGCTAGGTGGCAGAAGATCTTCAGTAAAAGTTTCTTTTGGCACCTATTTACTAGGGAATGCCCCCGCATATCTCCAGATTAGTTCTTCTGCCTCAGCAGTGAGGTGCTGAGCTCCATTCGGTAGCAGTTTGTAAGATTGGTAGCACAGTTCCCTGTGCTTCTCCCCGAGCCCCACCCTTCTAGCGTGGGGAAGGGGTCCAGCGGGCGCAACAGAGCTGCTTTGGACGCTCCGTTTGCCATCTTCCCCTGCTGCAGACACCCGGGCTGGAATAGGAAATTCTGGCGCAGCAGAGCCTGCTAACCGCTCTGGAATGGCAGGCTTCTGCCCACAAGATGGCAACTGATGGGGGTAATGTAAGCCTTCCCCGTTTAACCCCTGCAGAGTCACTTCAGGTGGACATGCTGAGGGTAAATGTGGCCACTGAGAGGATAGATGCCACTCAGCCCCCTAGCAGCCCGCTAAAAAAGTGGTCTGAGAAGTCCCCGTGAGCTCAGGACTCCTCAAAACAGCCCTATAAGGGCAAATCTAGGGTGGCAAATAAAGAACAGCCTTCGAGACCCTCCAAAGCTGCTAAATCCAGGGTGTGGGCCTGGGACCTCCAGATATCTTCCTCTGAGAAGGAGCAGGAGGAAGACGACATTCAGCTCTCTGAGGCTGAGGAAACCTACCCCTCTCTCCCAGCTAAAAGAAAGAAAAGGTCCCTTCTATCTCCCAGCAACGCTGAGGAGCGGGCAGAGTCTGCTAGTGGGGCGGCTGAGGCAGAGGATGACCAGCATATCTCTGCTCACTCCTCTGACAGACAATCCTCTCAGGAAGAGGGAGAATACTCAGACTCTGCCTCTGATATGGAAGTGTCTAAAAATCCAGTAAGGGATTTCCCTCTCAAGGCCATGGATGCTTTATATAAGCAGTTTCATAAGGCCCTGGCCATTAAAGAGAAGCCTGAAAAAGACAGGAATCAGGATGATTCAGATAGGGCTTACCTCCCTAAACTTCCTGGCAAGGGAAAGGGTTTGCTGGTTGAGAAGACCTTTGAAAAGGTGATTAGGAGTGAGGGGAAAACCCCACAAAGCACTCTAGGTTAACAAAAACCCAGGAATCATTATACACATTTTCTTAGAGAAAGAAAGTCCTTTTCTCCACTCCTAAAATAGATGCAGGTGCAGCTTCTTCCCCACGGAGTGAGACCTCTTCCCCTCAGATCCAACCGACAGGGGAATAGGATCTACCCTGAGGAGAAATTTTGAAGCAGTCAGCTCTTCTTAGCATGGCTCTTACCTTTGCCTATTCCTGCAGAGTAGTGGCAAAATGGCTTGAGGGCAGGGACCCACGCACTACCCCTGAAAAATACAGAGTTTTGGCCTCCTGCATCACCCTAGCCATGACCCGTATGTTTAATATTCCTCAGATAGGATTTCCTGTGCCTCCAGGGTCATGGCCTCAAATATAGTAGCCAGACGGAGGCTCTGGCTCCGTTCTTGGAAGGGAGATGCTATAGCTAAAAACCTGCTGGTCTTGGGGGTCTACCAGGGAAGTAAACTTTTTGGGGTTTGCTTGGACAGAGTTTTATCTGAGGCCTCTGATAAAGCAAAAAAGAAAATCCTATATCAGGTGACCTCTGCTCACCCCAAGTCCTAATTTTGTTTCTTCTTCAAGCCTTCCTACAAGTCTCCTAGCTTCGGCCAGGGCTCATCAGAACCGAAATGGAAGGGCCGGGGTAAGCCCAACTATAAGGAGATGGCCCCTTCCAGAGGCAAGTCCAGCTCGGGGCAACCCTTCAAGTCTGAACCCTGACAACGTAGAGCTTGTCCCCCCATCAGTTCCACCGATATGGGGAAGGCTGCAGTTTTTCCAAGGACAGGTGGGCAACCTCCTGTGCAGACAACTGGGTCTTGGACATTTCCCAGGGCTACTTCAGAGCTCTTTCACTCCCTCCCCAATTTCTGCCAACCCAGAGAAACACAGGGCTATGTTGTCAGAGATCACTCGCCTCCATTCCATAGGGGCTATTGAGCTTGTCCCTCTTCAACGATGGGGGGCCGGCCTTTATTCCCTGCTCTTTCTGCTACCCCAAAAAAAAAAAAACAGAGAAGGGGAGGGCGGTGCTCGATCTGAAGAAGCTCAACTGCTTCATGAAACTAAAAAATTCAAAATGAAGACAGTCCGTTCAATATGCTCAACTATTTCTCCAGGAGATTGGCTAGCTTCTGTGGATTTGAGGGAAGCGTATCTACATATCCCCATTCATCCCAGCCACAGACGCTTCCTCAGGTTTTGTTACAGGGACAGCCACTGGCAATACACAGCCCTGCCTTTTAACCTGTCGACAGCACCCAGAACCTTCAGAAAGACTCTGGTAATACTAGTAGCCAACCTTGGTCGGGAGGGAGTACATTTACACCCATACTTGGACAACCTCCTGATCCGGGCTGCCTCCAAAGAGAAGGCTCAGGAGGCTGTCCAGAGGGCAGTTCTATACCTTGAAATGCATGGCTTTGTAGTGAAAAGAGCGAAGAATGCATTTAACCCCTCTCAGGTCCTGAAGCACCTGGGGGTGATAATAGACACTCTTCAGGGGAGGCTGTTCATCCCTCGGGAACAACAGTGCAAGATCAGGAGTCTCATTATGCAGATTCAGTCGCAGGAGTGGTTTCCACTCAAAGCACTAGCGAGCCTCCAGGGTCTAATGGTTTTTTGCTTCCCTCTTCTGCAGTGGGCCAGGTTTCACTCCCACCCCTTACAGAGGTTCCTGAGACCGTACAAGCTGACTATTTTGCAGGGACTCAACCCAATGGTCAAGATCACTCGTAGGGTAAAGTTGTCCCTAGATTGGTGGATGACACATTTCTCGATGGGGGTCCCTCTGCTCGATCCGCAGAAGGTAATCTTAACAACCGACGCGAGTCTCTTCGGCTGTAGGGCTTATTTGGAGAGGAACTATGTTCAGGGGACTTGGTCCCTCAACGACACACAAAAAAGCATAAACTTGCTAGAGCTAAGAGCCATCCACCTGGCCCTCCTATGCTTCAAAGACAGAATTCTCTACCAGCACGTTTTCATCTACAAAGACAATGTCTCCGCCAAGGCATATGTGAATCACCAGGGCGGCTCACTGTCTCAGTCGCTCCACATGGAAGCGATGAAGATCATGTCCTGGGCAGAGCTCAATCTCCAGTCTCTGCAGGCCCTTCACATCAGGAGCGTGGAGAATACAGAGGCAGACTGGATCAGCTGTCAGCAACTAGATCCGGGGGAGTGGTCTCTGAGTCAGGAAGCCTTCTCCCTCATAACAAAGATTTTCAAGGACCTGATCATCGACCTCTTCATCTCAGCCTGCAACACGAAGGCCCCAAGGCCTTTTGCCAGAAGCAGGGCTCCCAGCACAGAGGAAATAGATGCAGTGAATCAGCTCTGGCCAAAGGGCCTATGTCTTCCCTCCGTTCCCTCTACTAAGGAAGACTGTAGCCAGGATCAAAGCTCACAAACACAAACTAATCCTGATAGCACCGACCTGGCCCAGATGTCCCTGGTTTTCTGAACTGGGGGATCTCAGTGTAGCTCCTCCTCCGATGCTTGCTCCATCTCTGTACCTGCTCCACCAGGGCCCTCTCCTGCACAACAACCCGCAACAGTTCTGTCTGACAGCATGGCTATTGAGAGGGGGGGCCCTCCAGACTTTAGGCTACTCTGAGTAAGTCCGAGATACTCTGCTAGCAACCAGAAAGGATTCCACAAAAAGAAGCTATAGATCAATGTGGAGGGTTTTTTTCCAGCTTGTGTTCAGAGCACAGCATAGATCCCCGCTTAGCAGGCATCAAAATAGTCTTAGAATTTTTACAGACGGGTCTCCAAAAGGGATTGAAGCCCAACACGCTCTCTAGGCAGGTAGCAGCCATAGACAGTGTTTTGGGGGCTTCCTCAGGGTCCAGACTAGGATCACACCCTCATATTAAACATTTTCCAGTGGGCACTAAGTTAATCTCTCCACCTGTTGCCCACAGTTTTACAAATTGGAACCTTAATTTAGTATTAAAAGATTTGCTTTGGCCTCCTTTTGAACCCCTGCAGGAAGTCTCTTTTTATTTTCTGTCCACTAATGTTTGCTTTCTTGTAGCGATTACATCTGCTCGCAGAGTCTCCGAACTGGGGGCATTGTCCACAGATCCAGCCTTCTGCATTTTCAAGAAGGAGTCTGTCACTCTGAGGTTAGACCCAGCATTTATCCCAAAAGGTAAATTCTTTATTCCACAGGGCTCAGGAAATCTGTCTGCCTTCATTTTGTCCCAGGCCTTCGCATCCTCAGGAGGTCCTATAGCACAATCTAGATGTGCATAGAGCACTGAAAGCATACTTGCAGAGAACAGAGGGAGTTGGAAAATCCTCCTCGTTATTCATTAATAATTGTCCTGCCCAAAAAGGAAATAAGGCCTCTAAATTGCTCATAGCTACGTGGGTCACAGCGGATATTGCAGAAGCCTACAAAACACAGGGTCTCTCCCCTTCCCAGAGTATAAAGGCCCATCCTCTAAGAGGGGCAGCCACTTCTTGGGCTTTTCGTTCTTGGGCGGCCACCTACACACTTCATCATTTACAAAAAAGAAAAAAAAGAAAGAAAAGGGATCTTTTCATTGTACATAGTTCTTGACTGGACATTGTTTCAACCCACCCAGCAGGGGAGATGCCATCTT
Organism: Sphenodon punctatus; assembly: GCA_003113815.1. Lineage (NCBI taxonomy): Eukaryota > Metazoa > Chordata > Lepidosauria > Sphenodontia > Sphenodontidae > Sphenodon > Sphenodon punctatus. Next base: position 1,006,054 of record QEPC01004883.1, on the reverse strand, counting down.
GTCTATTTAATCTTTTTAGTTCTCTTACGCAGAGTTTTCAGGAGAGAATGTTGGGGTTCAACCGGTTGGTTGCCTGGTTTCGGTTAAAATCCTTTTTACGCCTTGTTTGGGGAAGAGTTCTTTCTGTTGTTGCAGGTCTAGGCTCACATACTCTGGAAATACATGGGGGCGTTCCCTAGCTCCCAGTTGCCAGAAGCAGCTTTTACTGAAGATCTTCTGCCACCTAGTGGCTGAGGTGGGGAACTTCCCCAGAGTTTTGAAGCAATGTCCTGTGGAACTAGTAGAAAGAAATTTCCCAGGTAAGGAACCAATGTTCCTTTCCCTTGCTCCAGTTATGTAGACATCGAGATATCTAATTTTTATATCCCTTACATATTATCTTTACAAATACCCCCCAATTTGTCCTAAAACTACTGTATTATTGTTCTCTTTATGTTTAAGGCAACACTATTCAGTCATTTGGTATCAAGCTGACAGGTTTTTGGATAAAGATACTGTTCTCCTGTGTTATGACCAGGCAGACTTTGCATAAAAGTGTTTAAGCTCAGTAGGGTCATTGAAAAACTTTCTTCTGCTTTGGAAGAGGATTGAGAATTTAGCCGGGTATCTTATCTGTGGTTTGAAGCCTTCTGTAATAAGAGGGCACATGAACTTATACCATCTTCTGCAAAGAAGCATAGTCTCTGTGGCAGAATCAGGAAAGATTCTGATATTCTGGCCAAAGTATTCCGTATTAGAGGCTTTCCTTGCCTTGCGCAGCAGGTTTTCTTTATCTTGAAAATTAATAAAGCGCTCTATTATAGCTCTTGGGTGTGTGGATTATCTTTGTTGGCCTCACAATAGGTTCTGTGCGCTCTTTCTACTTTGGGAGAGTGCTGATGTTTTTCAGTAGGAAAAAGATGTTCCATCAAACACTTCAAAAAGCCACGCACATTTGTGCCCTCTGAGGTACCTCCACAAAACACAGGTTACTCCTGTGGCTTCGATTTCCTAGATCTGTGCATTTTTCTGTGAGCTATAAGACTTTCTTGTTAAGCGTTTCTACTTGGGAGTCTGTCTCAAGTTCTCGCTCCTCGATGCCACTGGTACTTTCCTCAATGAAATCTATACACTTGGACATATTTTGCATTTTCTTTTCAACCACATCCAGTTTCCTATGGATTTTATTCAACTCACCAAGCGTTCTGGCTCTTTTCTTTTTAGACTCCAGTAGCTCAAATTTAATATTCTCCAGAGTTTGGTCTCTGTTGGTTTCAGGCAGCACGGTTCCCTTGCCCTGCCTTAGTTTTAACATGGGTTTTACAGTCCCGGAGTGAGGAAGCTTGTCTCGGGTGCCTCCAGCTCAGATCCCCCCCGTAAATACACCATATAGTTCAAGATGTCTGGAACCAAAGCGGCTATGGGTCGTATTTAGACTGATTAATCAGTCTAAATAACTCCCAGAAAGCTAAAAACTGACTGAGAAACTATTAGAAAAATCCCAAAATAGTTGGTCATCAGAGACGCTTTACAGACATACCTTTCTTTCACAGCTTTGGCATTCTTTGCATTCACCACCCCAACAGGCTTGGAAAGATCCCTAAATACAGCAGGATTATTCAGGTCCAACTCTTCTGAAGTATAATCCTGCAGGACCCATGGAAACTTTTAAAAATAAACAAACAAACCACATTTCAAAACTCAAATCTGAAATCAGTATTTCCACAAAAATAGAATTAAATCTAGTCAGCAGTAACTGACAGCAAAGGAAAAAGGGGGGGAAATTACCACAGGATATTGTGCAAGGTCATTGTATGTTCGTCCTGCCATGGTATTCAATTGAATGAGGTAGTCAAAGTTTGTTATTTCTCTGTTCACCCATTTCTGGAGATAAAAGCAACATTAAAATCATTACATTGAAGCAACATGTCTCTATTATTATTATTATTATTATTATTAGACATTTATAAAGCGCCAGTTGTATGACCTGGTGCTGTACAGAACATAGAATTAGACGCGGTCCCTGCCTGTGGCTTACAATCTAAAAGACAAAGGGGTGGGAGACAGGTAGAGGGGACAGTGGGAGAGACATGGGAGAAGACAAACAAACATTCAGGCGGATGCGAGGTCTCAGGTGCGTGTGCTTGGCTTGGTTACAAAGAAGTTGGTAGCAGCAGTCAGCAAAGGAGGGCCGACAGTAAGAGTGAGGGGAAAGACTAGCGGGCATTGGGAAAGGCAACATGGAAAAGGTGAGTCTTGAGGCCCTCCTCAAGACAAGGAGGCAAGGCGGATGTTGGCAGGGAGGGAGTTCCAGGCATGGGGGGCAGTGAGGGAGAAGGGACGAAGGCAGTTAGGTGAGCAGGAGAAACGAGGGAGAGTAAGGGTGGGTACAACGGAAGAGTGGAGAGCGCGTGCAGGAGTGCGTAGGGAGATTAGGTTTTAGAGATAAGGGGGAGCTTGGTCGTGGAGCGATTTGAACGTGAAAACCAGGAGTTTGAACAGGATACGTTCAGGAAGGGGGAGCCAGTGAAGGGAGAGGAGGAGAGGCTGCACATGGTGGAAGCGACGGGCAGAGTGAATGACCTTGGCGGCGGAGTTTTGGATTGCGACAAGGGGGGACAGGTGGGAGCGAGGGAGGCCAGCAAGGAGGAAGTTGCAGTAGTCGAGGCGAGAGATAACCATGGCATGAACAAGGCTTTTGGCCGAGGAGATAGATAGAAAGGGGCGGATGTGGGCAATGTTGAGGAGAGCGAATCGACAGGATTTGGCCACAGAATTTAGTCAATGTAAGGTTTAAAGGAGAGGTGCGTGTCAAAGATGAAGCCCAAGCTCTGGGCTTGGAGAACAGGAAGGATGGTGACCCCATCGATGCAGATGGTCAGGTTAGAGAGAGAGGAAGGGGAGGGAGGAAAAATGAGTTCAGTCTTGGCCATGTTTAGTTTGAGTTGACGTCGGGACAGCCAGGCGGAGATATCAGAGAGGCAGTCGACGAGGCATGAGCGGATAGAGGAGGAGAGAGAGGGGGTAGAGAGATAGAGTTGGGTGTCATCAGCGTAGAGATGGTATTGGAATCCGTGGGAGGCAATAATTTTGCCAAGGGACAGGGTGTAGAGAGAGAAGAGAGGCCAAGGACAGAACCTTGGGGGACCCCAACCGAGAGGGGAAGGGACCAACCAACATATTGATTGATTTAATTTATTTATTTTTAAACAAGTGGCATACTAGACTATGAACATGATATCCACTTGCAAATTAACTTTTCAGAATGTTGATCTAATTCCTCCTGGTTCTATGATTCGGATGCCTGTCTTTTTGATGAAATTGCTGTATGAAGCATAGATGAGCATCTCAAATTCAGGTTCATTTTTGAAAAATATGCACCCCCACTAAAAGAAAGGAAGGAGAAAGAAGAAATAGGTAAAGGGAGAGAGAAAATGTGGGGGGGCGGGGGGGAGGAGGAGCAGAAGAGTAAAAGGGGAAGATGGAAAGGAGAAGCTGAAGGAAAGAACAGAAATTTAACTTTTGATAAAGAGCTCCAATATTAAAAAATAAAGTTTAAGATCATTTAATCTTCCTCAGTAACTGTATTAGTATCATTAAAGGTAAGTTTCTTACCTGTAACAAGTCTTCTTCAAGTTGCATCCTCTCACCAAGTCCCACTATAGACATTTGGTATCATCTAGCACCCAATCCAGATCATAGCAAGCTATATTCCTATCATTTCCCCCCATACTTGAATGTCACTCCCCTGGGCATATATATGGCCCTGTCTCAGTCTTTCCCTTCAGTTCACAACATAGCTACTGCAAGCAGGGAGGAGAGAGGGAGTTGGTGAGCAAATACAACCTGAAGACAACTCTTTACAGGTAAGGAACTTACCTTTCTTTTTTCTTCATTATCCTCTCACTCAGTTCCACTATAGGTAGACAAGAAGGCAAATCACTGGGGGCGGGCTGCAGTTCAAAGCCAATATAGGTCTGCTTGTTTATTAGGTAAACAGGGAAAACAATACTGACCGTCCAAGCCTGGCCTCCTTTTGATCAGCCAAATCAGCACAATGCTTAACAAAACTCAATGGAGAACTCCACGTGGCTGCCTACAACTGCCCCCTGGTGGGACATGTTCAAGGGCTGCAACTGAGGTGGCCATGGCCTGGGTAGAATGGGCCCTGACCCCCCTGGGAGCTGGAAGCCCTGCTACTTCCTAGTTTCTAATTAAACATGCCTTGCCCAGATCTGCCAGGAGATGGAGTGCTTGGACACTCCAGCTGCTTGTGACCCAGTCCAAATCAGAGGAACATGGCATCTGTCTTCTGGAATTGCTTTGTCCTATGGATGTAATAAAGTAAAGCCCTTTTTACACCGAATTTGTGGAGCACTTCCTACTCCTTTGAGGAGTGAGGTGGAGGAAAAAAGGCAGGTAGGGAAATCACCTACCCCATGCGTATTTCCAAGATGACCTTGGGTAGAAAGACTGGAACATGCAGGGAGGGGGATGTAGCCTCAAAACCACCCTTTCTTTATGGAATAATATATATGGTGATCTGCAGGACAAGGCCTACAACTCGCTCACTACTCTCCTGGCTGATGTGATTGCCACCCAAAAAGCCATTTTAAAAAGAAGAGCAAGTCCAAAGGTATGGAGACCATTGGTTCGAAAGGGTCCCACGTCAGAGCCTGCAACACCATGTTAAGGTCCCATTCTGGAAAATGGACTCAGGATGGAGGAAACTCCCTGATCACCCCCTTAAGAAAGTGGACAAATAAGGGGTTTGTAAAGAGACACACACACCCCAGTTGTTGTGCTCCACAAGGCATCCTTTAGCAAGGATGGACCTTGATAGAGGAGACTGCTGCCCCTCCTTCCAGTAAATACATCATATAGTTCAAGATGTCTGGAACCAAAGCGGCTATGGGCTGGATTCTCCTGGCTTCTACCCAGGCTGCAAACTGCTTCCATTTGGCTGCATGGCAAGCCCTAGTGGAGACCTGCCCGCTTGTCACAGCAGGATCTTCAGCACAGGTGCTGAACAGTTCCACTCCTCCTGTGTCAACAATGCAGCTTCCAAACCATTTAAGTATAGAGAGGGTGAGTTTGGGTGTCACAGCCATCCCTCGTGCTGAGCTATCAGATCTGGGTCCTCTGGTAGAGCCCACCTGGGTCCCTGGGAGAGCTCCCCAACCTCCAGGTACCAACACAGTCTTGACCAGTCTGGAGCCACCAGTATCAGAACCCTCCCCACCCCTTGCTCCATAACTTCAACAGTAACTTGGGAATAAGCAGGAAGGCATGTCTCAAGCCTGTTGGCTAAGCAGCCACAAAGGCATCCCCCAGCAATCCCTCTCCTTCCTCTGCTCTGGAAAAGAACAAAAGTACATTTGCATTGTGCTCTGAGGCACAGGGATTTGCCACTAGCATGCCCCACTTGTGGATCAGTGCCTGAAAAAACTGAGTGCTTCAGAATGAATTTGTGGGACAACACTCAGGACCTGCTGAGGTTAGGGATGGGCGAACACCGTTGGACCGAACTCGGTCTGTTCGGACATCCGAACTGAATTCTTGAATGACCGAACAGTTCGGTCGTGTTCGGATGAGTTCCGGGGCAGGAAAAACATCTTTCCAGGGCCGAAAAAAAGGTTTCGGTTTCAATTTTGCTTCAGCTTCATTTCGGTTTCGCTATTTTTGAATGTTTGGCCAAGTTCTGTCAAATCGAACTTGGCTGAACCGAACCATCGAACCCGAACTCGGGTTTCGAACCGAACAACCGAACCGCGTTCTGTTTGCCCATCCCTAGCTGAGGTCATCTACTTCTGAACTGTCCAAGCTGGCTCACACGTGTGGCCACTGGGAATACCTTCCTGGGCAGACACCATTCCCACAGGTTGTGTGCCTCCTGCATCAGAAGGAAGGAGCGCCCCCCTTCCTGCATGTTCCAAGTAAAACATGGCCAACACGTTGTCTGTGCAAACCAGCACACATTGTCCATGCATCAGTGGTTTGAACACCCTCAGGGCCAGCCGAATCACCCTCAGTTCCAAAACGTTTATGTGTATAAAAAAAAAAAGAAGTTCCCATTTTTTAAGAGACCCCTGGAATGAGCCCCTCAGCCAAGCATGGAAGCATCCATAATAATCACCAGATGGGGTGGCAGCTGCTAAAATGACACCCCTGCACACACTACCCTTAACCATCCACTACCTTCGACTGTCTAAGACTCCCTGCAGCATGACCAGCTGCCGTTCCGGATTCTGCAAGCCCTGAAGAGCCAGAGTCCAAGTCACCACTGCAGTGGGCAGAGCCTTAACTGAACCAGAGGAGTCATAAATGTTGTAGACGCCAGCCCCAGTAACTAAGAAAATATAGTGTAAGACTGAGACAGGTCCCCCAAGAAAAAAGAGCACCCCTCCTGAATGGCCTGTTATCTGTCACCAGGGTAAAGGCCCCAACCCATAGGGCATTCAAGCGTGCCCCAATAAATTTTATGACACAGATTGGAATCAAAGAGGGCTTCTCGTAATTAATGAGGTGCCCCAAATTCAAGAGGAAGGTACGCACATCTCACATTTGGGCACTCAGGGCCTTGGAAGACCTGGCCCTAAATAGCCAGTCACCTAGCCATGGATAAACAAAGGAACTCCTCCTGCGGAGATGTAGCCAGGTGACTGACTGACTGACTGACACACACACACACACACACACACACGACCCTGTCGGGTGCAGCTGGGGTGTGGGGAATTTAGCTCAGTGACCTGGCTCACATGAAGGCACAGGTCACCAGTTCCTGGCAGGTAGTCCTGATTTGCATTTTACTCAGTCCAGGGTTTATTTCCCCTAATTTATACAGTCCCTTCTGTGTTCTGGGCCCCAGAGGTCTCCACTGGCCTCCTCTTCACCACTTTTCAGTCAGCCTTTCCCCTCCACCATTTAGCACTTTGTCTTCTTGGGGCTTTTGTGCAAAACAGTCTATCAGCAACAGTCTCTGATAAGCCCTTACTGCAGGGTATGAACAACAGGAAGGTTTCCACCAGGAATATCCCTGAGTTTATCCTCCTGCTGTGTCTTGGAGATCTCCTTCCTTGATGCAGCAGGGCTTTCTTCAGCTTCCAGCTGCTACCTTGCTTCAATTAGGCTTTTCCTGGTTTCCAGGCTGAGAGCTGTCCAACTCCTCTCTCTTTAGCAGCCTCCCTCAGACTGAGCTCTTTGTTCTTTTTATCCCAACTGAGCCTCTTTGCCCATCTGGGCTAATTAGCCTCACCACTTCAGGCTGAAGTTTTCTTCTCTCTTAAAGGGACCGCAGCCTCTAATATCAGGCTTCCCGACTATAGGAGGATTGCCGCCACGGAGGCCAGACACTTTGTAAAGACTTTTGGGGGGAAGCGGACAGCCCAAAAGGCAGCATCATGCTGGGAGCGTGCTCCTTCCAGGGTGAAACGCACCAATTTGTGATATGCAAGATGAATCATAATATGAAAGTGTAGAAGGGATAATTTGAGACAAGGTTACCATACGGAATTTGTAATGCGGAACAGTTATTCAGTGCCCAAAAGTCAGGAATAGGCCAGAGTCCCTCTGGCTTCTTTGGCACCAGAAAATAGGGGGAATAAAACCCTTGCCCCACATGTCCCATGGGACTGGCTCTATACCTCCTTTGTCTAGCAACTGCTGGATTTCAACCCACAGGGCTGCAGCCGCGGTTACATCCCTGGGGTTTTCATGAGCTTCATGTGCACCATTCAGCCCTCCAGCTGCAAGGCAAACCGGATGGAATAGCCATCCACAATATTGGTCAGCACCCACCTATTAGAGATGATAGCCTACTGGGCAGCCCCATATGGTTGCAGCCTATCCTCAAAGAAAGGGACCTCATGGTCAGTTCTGCGGGGGAGCAACCCCACGCTAAAAGCACATCTTCATGGGAGAGGTCCCCTGTGTGGGGGGGAGGGGGGGGATTTCCCCCCCTAACTCAGACCCCAGACCCCGGTGGGGATCTTGGGTAGCTCACCTGCACAAGGGGGAACATACATGGGTGCAGGTGCCTTGAAGGCTGGCCTGCCTGGCTGATGCTGAGGTCACTGGAACAGGGTTCCACTGACACCTGGGATGAGGATATGGCCATTGCTACATTCAACCCCATGGATTTAGCTGCATTCCAGTCTGTCTTGAACTGTCACAGCTCCTGATTAGTGGTGGCAGAGAACAGCCCTTGCTTATCGAAAGTTAAGTTCACCACTGGGACTCAGAAGAGATCCCTGAAGAGCACAACCAGACATACTGCCTAATTGTGATACCCACTGCCATTCCTCAGGTCCCTGAGACAGCCACATCACAGGACACCCTTGTTAGGTGCCTAGAGAGCTCAGTGCCATCCCCAGCAGTAGCTTCTGGCTGCTCTTTAATATACCCCTCCAACAGTGCTGGTAACAGCTGATGCACCATGTCCCATAGGCTACAACTAAATTGCACCATAAATGTAGCAATTTCCTACCAGCTTGTAAGGGAAGCTGCGGAGTACACCCTATGCCCCATTGCACTGATTCTCTTCCCCTCGCTATCAGGGAGTTGCGATGGGGGCTTACCCTCCTTTGCCCTCTCTGCCACAGCCATGGCAATCAGTGAGTTCGGGGCTGGATGGGTCACCAAAAACTCATGCCCTACCCTGGGAACCAGGTAAATTCGTAGGGTCTTTGGATCACTGGGCACCATTGCAGGCTGACTCCAGATATCTATCACCCGGCTCTAAGATCCCCTCAACTAGGGGAATGATTATGCATTCCCACTGCCCCATGTGTCAAACAGGTGGTATGGCTCCTTGGTATCAGGGTTATTCAAAGGGACCCCCTCTGTGGCTGCCGCACCAGGAGCTCATAAGAACCTAAGTGACATACTGGGTCAGACCAATGGTCCATCATTTATACATACATGCAAACAGTTTGAAATTTGATTTAACTGGAGAAGTGAAAGGAACTTGCAGGATTAAGAAGGGGAGTAAGGGTGGGGGCAGAGTCCCCCAAAGATGGAGAAGAATGGAGAGCTGGGGAGAAGCCCTTAGTGGTTCTGTGTAATTCCTCCCTATGCACCTCAAACTAGGTATGTTCAGTGGCGGTCCGAGTCCCAGGGGCACTGCCCTATTGGCCCCTCAAAGTAACGTTTTCCCAGCTTTCTGCTCCTTGCCGGGCTGCGGCAGCACTGCGGTGGAGTTCAGAGAGTCCCAGCACGGCTGACACAGCCGTGCCGGGGCTCCGAACTTCCAGTTTGATGATTGCGCATGCACAATCATCCATTGCAAAGCAACACTGATCAGGAGGAGGTGGGTCCCGAGGGGAGGGGTGGATCGCTGAACCACCAATGAACAGGCTCGGACAGAGCCACCTACAGCCCTCGATGGAGCCCTGCAAGGGCAAAACTTCTAAGAACACGTGCTGAGTGGTTAGGGGTGCCGCCAGCGCACGTTGACAGAACTGGCAATGTGTGCCAGCCTTGCTGAGGGCAGGCTTTCATTGGAGCCTATGGGTGAGAAAACCAGCATGGCAGTGTTAATTGGGGCTATAGCCCTTGGTGCCCGGGTGGGGTGGGGTGGACTCGGGGGAGCGTGTGTGTGTGTGTATGATGTGATTGGCTGGTTGAACCGGGAGGTGGGCGGGGGGAGTGCTTGTGTGACTGTTGTTGACTTTTACATTTCTTCAGCAGTCTCTCTCAGTGCGGGCTTTCTCTCTCACGTGGTGTGTGAGAGGGTGGGGGCTGTTGCCTGCTGCAGAGAGAGAGAGATATGGTGATTCTACAGGCGCCATTTTATCTCTCTTTCTGAATCTGACTCACTGAGTTGGTTCTTCTTGAGAGAGAGTTTGCAGTTGGCCATCCCGGCTGAATCTTTTTCAATCCAGGTAGGATGAAATTCAATTCACTCACACTCACTGACTGTTAGTGTTAGATTAGATTTATTTAGATAGTATTTTATTATTTTCAATAATCATCTCAAGGAAGCAAGTTAGGTAGGTAGTGTAGTGTAGTGTGCCACCCGTTTGGCAGTGCCAAGTGGGTCCAATCCATCATCGTTGAAGCCCAGGCTCCAGCACCATCTTGTCCTCACTCCAGTGGGGAAGAAGACGCTGCCCTGAGCTCAGCCTGTCCCTCAGTCCTGGTGGTGAGTATGTTGGAGACCCATGGGACTTGGCCTTTGCTTTTTGGGGGGACCTGTCCCGAGGGCTGGGGGACTTGTCTTGGGAGGAGGGCGGATGTTATAATACTGAGTATAGTATGTTTTAATTATGAATTGTGAATTTAATTGTGATTTTATTATGAACTTAATTATTAATTATGGCGTGAACTGGGGGAGTGGGGGATTTGAGTATGGCTGGCAGTGGGCAATGGAGTATGGTTAGGGTTGGCATAGATGCAAATTCTAAGAGGGCACTTATGAGATATGCAGGTTGCAGGGCTGTATTGGAACCAATGCAGCCCTGCAACCTGGATATCTCATAAGTGCCTTCTAAAAATTTGCATCTTTGGCAACCCTAAGTGGGGAGAGTGGGTGAACTGAGAGTCATGGGGAGTGGAGTGGTGGGGGGACATGGGGAGTCTAGCTGGGCATTGGGGCTGGGGGTGAACTGGAGAGGTCTAGGTTGCTTGAAATGGTGCCCCCAAACTATGCAAACTGTTAAAAAACAAGCCTGCTGTGTGCACGGGAAGACATTTGGTTTAGAAATAGTCAGTTATTAAGAGTAGGTGACTTTGGACCTGCCCCTGCCCCTGCCCCCAAGGAGAGGTACAGTGGGCATTCATTGGGAGGGTGGAACCTCTCCTTGGGCGCAGGGGCGTGCCCGTGGCCAGGGCAGGGGCACCGAGCCACAAAGTCCATAGGAAAAAAAGGATAAATAGTTAAACACTTGTTAGAGTTCTTTAAAATTGTTAGTGCTAATGTAGTTTAGAAGTAGTTAGTTATTAAGAGCAGGTGGCTTTGGACCCACCCCTGCCCCCAAGGAGAGGTACAGTGGGCATTCATTGGGAGGGTGGAACCTCTCCTGGGGGCAGAGGCGTGCCCACGGCCAGGGGACACCCTAAAGTCTTAGGGCACCCCCAACAAATCATGTGGGCTCCAGAACCCCAGCCATAGGGGCCTCTACACCAACTGGGCCCACCACCACTGTGCCTCCAGATGCAGTGCTTGACTTTAGGCGTTACAGAGCTTCTATAGGTCCAATGAAGCCTGAAGTCCCACTGTGTCTAAAGGCCTCAAGAAGAGCAGCTGTGGGACCTGAACAGTGAATGGACTGGGAGCCTAACCTAGAAAACTACAGGCAGCCGAGGACAGCATGAAAATGAAGACTGTTCAGGATAATGGTAAGTGATGGCATGGGGATTGGGAGGGTCCTGGACCTCTTCTTTGGGGGAGAGGTCCACAAACAGGCAAAATTAACAATGTCATTCAAAATGCAAACATCTAAATTAATTTGCTTCTTTTTTCTATCTAGTTTGTCTGAGATCTGGCATGATTCCACACCTCGCCTCGCTCTCCTTGTGAACATAGGAGAAAGTAGGTAGGAGCGAGTGCGGCAGAAGAGAAGGCTGCAGACAACAAGGAAACCCTTTTCCCCTGTCCCCCACTGAACCCATCTCTTCCCCCTTCCTCTTCTCGTGCTCCAAAACCAAACTCATTCCCTCCTACTTCGTCTCTGTCCTGTCTTTCTCTTCCCTTTCATTCTCTTCTGATTTGGCTCGTCGCAGAACAGGGAGCTAACTCAGTCCTCCCAAGTTCTCCAAGCCAGAAGGAAGGCTTGTCCCAAAGCCAACACACCTTCAGGAGACTACAGGTGGCCAAAGATGCCATGAAAATCGAGGATTCGAGGGTTCAGGATAAAGGTAGGCGATGGCAACGTGATCTATTTTTTTTAACCTACTATGGTTAATTTGGACCCGGTGGGAAAAAGAGCATATAGGGCCCCAGTAAGAGGGTTCTCTATTCCCCAGTGGCAGTGGTTCACACAGCAGCATTTCCAGCATTAAGTAATGTAATGGCCATCCAATGTTAACCCTGGGAACTCCTTGCTGCTGGGTTATGCAACGCCACTGGCCTATCGTTGCCCTGGCTCCGCCTACTGTTGGCTCGCCGGCCTTACTGCCCCTCCAACCTCAAAAGCCACCAGCCACCCCTGGATATGTCCACTCCCAGGAGTGGGAGTGACATAAGGAGGAGAAGGTACCTACTTTAGACTGCATGGAAGAAGTTCAGGGAGTTATAGTGTTGGCAACACCCAAATCTATCTTTTTCATCCAACCCAGACGCTGCAGTCTCCGTACTTATTCAGTGCCTGGCTTCCATTGGTGACTGGATGCAGGTGAGCCAAATGAAGTTGAATCCAAACAAGACAGAAGTGATGATGGTTGGCCAGCCCTGTGATGGGGCGGTGGGGTGGGAGGAGGAGACTGGGCACTGAGACTTCCATCATTGATAGAGTCAGCCTCCCCTGGTTACTCAGCAGCCTGGGGGTGCTCCTGGATTCCGAGCTGCATCTGAAATATCAGGTTGTGGGTGTGGCCAGGAGTGCCTTCACCAACTCCATCTAATGAGAAGGCTGTGTCCCTTTCTTTCAGATATTGATTTGGCCACCATCATCCATGCCTTCATTACCTTGAGGCTGGACTACTGCAACGCACTGTGTGGGACTGCCCTTGTAGATTGTTTGGGGGCTGCAGCTCATGTAGAACGCAGCAGCCCACCCCTTAACAGCGGTGGGTAGCTGGGAGCACATTACACCAGTGCTTAAGAGTCTGCACTGGCTGTCAATAGCGTTCCAGGTACAATTCAAGGTGCTGGTTTTGGTCTATAAAGCCCTAAATGGCCCCCAAGGACCGCCTTCCTCCTCATGTCCCTTCATAGCCCCCAAGATCAGCTGAGTGCCCTCTTGTAAGTTCCATCAGGAGTAGATTTTTGTTTTAGGGTGGAGCTGGGTGAGTGGGTGTCTTATCATTTTATGGGTGGGTGTCATCATTTTATAGGTTTTATTTTTATGCAGGTTTTTTATGTAAGCTGCCCTGAACCTTTGGGGATAGGGTAGAAACCCAAATAAATAAATAAATAAAAATAATAAATTTAAACAAACAAATAATTTTGTTTTTTAAAGGTTGGATCTTACCAGGAAGTTATCTAGGGACTAGCAAGGTAACAGGAGAAGAGGTGTGTGCAGGGAGCAGGTCCCTGTCCTGCAGCTGTCCTTGCACTGTCTGCCTGCCTATGCCTTTGCAGACTGTAGCCCTTCTATCTATAATCTAGATTTGCCTGCTGACTGGCTTGTCACAAGCTACCCCACAATCACCTCCTCCAGAGCCCCTCATTTCCCCCTCTCCTTCTTTCCTCCTCCCTGCAGAGCAGGTAGGGGTGGGGGAGCCGGCTGCCAGGAGATGGGAGCATGACCCTGTACATAGCCAGCAGCAGTTTTCCCCGGCAGGGAGGAGAGCCCAAGCGACTGGACGCTTGCTTCAGGCTAGATCGGCAGGGCGAGGTGGCTCTGCTTGTGGGAAGGCAGCGACTGCCCAGCCTGCCTAAGCAGCAAGACATCCTTGTGCCGGCCCTGCCCTCAGTGCTAGCCAGTCTTGTTCCAACAGAGCATCCAGTGCATAGGGCAGGCCTGGCATGGTGGCTATGAAATCTGGTGCCAAAGGAGGCAAAGCAGGGTTTGGTTCTGAGCCCAGAAGAGAACTGCACAGATGCAGTATCACATACTGCTGGGTAGACTTGCAGATCGCTGAAGCCCACGATGCCAAAGGCCCCAGTGCCAGTCCCCGCTGCAGTCTCGGTGGCAGCAGGCACATGCTGGGCACCTTGACCATTAAGTGCTTTGAGTGGGGTGAGGAGGTACTCCAGTGCAGTGAGTGACTGGAGTAGTGCAGTGAGTCAAGGAGCGGCTGCTCCAAGTCCATATACCCCTCTGAGTCATCTGGCATCTTGGCCCCAATGATGTCCTCCCGGACCAGCAACCTCACAGAAGAAAACTTCAGTGTCAGACTGCTCTTGTGCCAACGTTTCTTCACGTGTTGATCCAGTTCCTTAAGTATTCCTCGTGCAGAGAGGTGCGCAATCGTGACCTGCCTCAGTGCACAGAGGGACGGTCCCGACCAGGCGAGGTCTGGGACATGCTCAGACTCTGCAGTATATGCACCGGCCTAAGCCCCTTTGGTATTGAGGTACCCTGCTGTTCCATTCCCGATGGTGCATCCCCTATCAAAGCATGGGCCAGAGCGTGAGAATATTGGGGCTGCTCTCTACGAACCTCCAGTTTGGACGGTCCTGGGACCTACTCCAGCATGGATATGACCCGGACCATAAGGTGCTCCACCGCCAGCAAGCTGTGTCCTTCCTGGTGCAAGGGTTTTTGGTTTTTTTTTTAAAAAAAAACGGACAAATTTAACATGCCATAGTGTTGTGCTCAGCACCTAGGCAAAATAGACATCAGGAATGGTTTTGGGTATCTTCGCTGCACAGATGGTGCAGAACCAAAAGCCTGAGTCTCACTAAAGTCATTCATGATCTTCTGTGCTGCTACCAAGCCCTGCAAGAGTGGGAAAGGAAGAGTGGGAAAGGCTGAGGCGGTCCAGGACAGTAACGTCAGGGTGTGGGGAAAGTTAAACGAAAAATGCTTGCTATGATCCAGGTTGGGTACTAAATGGTATCAAATACCTATAGTGGAACTGAGTGAGAGGATAACAAAGAAGAAAAACAGTTACAGAGCTTGTATATTTTATGTCTTTAAGAGGAGGAAGTCCCTTAGGAGACACTGAATTCTCCATGCAACGAAGTGCTTTCTTCTGAGCATAGCCCTTTCTATTCTCATGACCAGGAAAAGGAAAAAGGATGCAGGGGAAGACTATGAAGATGAAGATATAAAATAAGATGTAGAAAATCTCAGCACTGTAGTAAGTGCACAAAGGTCTCCTTCTCATACAGAGACCTAGAGGAACTGTCAAAGCAAACTGAAGACCAAGAAAATCTGACACAAAGTCAGAAATAGCCTTTCTGAGATTTTAAACTTAATCATACATATTCGTAGTATTGCACCTGAAAATGAAACTAGGGTCATGCCTCTATGGCTGCTATATAGGTTTTGTTGACTTACCCATACTAAAAGAAAGAAAGCCAAATACCATTTTTCTGACAATCAGTATAACTGTATACACCAACTACTGTACTTGAAAAATCTGAACATACAAGTGCTTTGAGAGTCTTACCTGCATCAAACCTGAAGCTTTAAATAGTTCTTGTGGAGATCTGGTCCCATAACTATTTGGAGAACGAACAGATAAAATTCTACTGTACACTTTTTTTCTCACCTGTAAGAAACATATACACAGGATAATGCAGCTAACAAAACAATAAGCCACTGTTACAAGATTTGATTGCATTTTTCAACTATGGTGTCCTCTCTATGCCAAAAATATTTTTTTAGCTACAGTGCCTACAAACGGGCAATATTTGCAACTTACTGAAATTCTTTTCTTGTTTAATCACAGCTCAGTAACACACTATTCCTACACAAATTTCACAGAAAACGTTTTTTGTCCAGTAACATAAATCCTTTCCCATACAATCTACTCCTATTCATTTAAAAAAAAAAAAAAAAACCAAAGTGCCAGCTACTTATAACAATATAGCAATGATCCAACCATTTAAACTCAGTATTCAGTTCAGTCCTGCTTGTAGCAGGAGGGGGCGGCATACAAATATAATTATAAATAAATAAATTAGTCAACCCCTTTTCAGCTGTAATGTGCCAATTAAAATGTTCAAAACCAGAAAGAATTAGACAATGCTTTCAAAGAGAGAAATTATGCCTACCCACACCACTAATGTATATACATATATGCACATGTGCATGCACACTTCAGCTTCCAGTGCCGCACTGCATGGTTTATAGTTACAGTCTCTTCCCTAGCCTGGAACTCTAGACTCTACAAATCAGACAGTTCTGAAACCCACGCTTGCTATGCCCGACTAGAGCATTTAATTTTATTTATTTATTTATTAAACCAACACACAGTCTTAGTGGGGCATAGCAAGCATGGGTTTCTGAAGTGTCTAATTTGTAGGAGTGTAGAGACTCCCAGGCTAAGGAGAGACTGTAACTGTAAATCATGCACTGCAGCACTGGAAGCTGCAGTTTGTCCCAAGCACAATTTGGGACTGGTGATACTGTGTAGTATGTGTACATGCAGGAAAGCTCCTCATCTGCATTCAACAGCTTGAACCCCATGGTGATACTTCAGATCCAGAAACCACAGCTCCTAGAGCTTCAGTCTGCCTCTGCAAATTCTGGACACATGCAAACAGTTGTTTTGAGCATCCTCATCAAGGCATCCAAATACACGGGTCTTAATTATTTCTTGTGTATTTTTAATACTAGGTCAGTCACTACTTTAGACACATTGTGAACTACAATGTTCTCTGCATGCTGAAAGTCCAGAGACACTTAACAATTCTGTACCTCCTTTTTGAAGTTAAGGAAGTAGTTGGTCTGATCAATGAGGAAGATTTCCAGGGCTGATCTCCTCAAGTTGTACCGGCGCAAGTGGACCTCTCGAATTTGAGAAAGGGGCCATTTGAAATCAAAACCTATCCCTGGGAATAGAAAAAGTTCAGGTGTTAAACTCATTAATCCACGTAACAAGCAGCAATTTCTCAGTGTTGTAGCATCATCTAGAAAAAGAAATTTAACATAACCATATCTAAATAAAACAGATGACAATGGTTGGCAAATTATTCCATAATTCTCTGATAAAAAAATATCCATCAGGGACAATTTTATTATTTTTGGTAAGCTCAAAGCTACTTATTACATTTAGGATACATAAGAATCTCCCTTGGCAAAAAAAAGTGCACTTTCACCTAGCTTGAAACTAGTCTTCCAAAACAGAATATCTAAAAGGCTAGCATATAGTTTGTGCAAGCTTACACCTTCATTTTGGTCACGCAGTTCTAGACACATATCAGACTGTTAAGATATATACAACTAAAACAACAAAACTGTAGGATTTTAAAAAACATTCAAGGTAGGACGAATTCTAAACAAAATTTACATTTAAAAAAATATTTAACAAAACTAACAAAATGTAAACACTAAAAACGATGAAAATTAATTACACTTACATGTTAAAGCACATTTAATTTACAATATAACAAAAAACAGCAAAAAAAGAGAAAAGTATTTACATTTTATCATCTACATTCCGTAACATAACAACATTAATATACCATAGGTACTTAATCCATGACCTACCTTATTTACCATGCACACTTATTTTGTGGGTTATTTGCCTTTACATCACATTAAAAATGTCATTTATTTATTATTAATGTCACCTATGAATTTTTTTTACAATACCTTAACTCTGTTCTTTTGTGCAGCAATACATTTGTATTACTTTAACATTTCTACAAATTGAAATTTTATAAAGTTTATAGAATTTAATTTGATAAAGTTTATAAAATTTCTATAAATGTAAAGGACAGAGTTAAGGCATTGAAATTTTTTTCATAGGTGACAGTGCAATCCTGCTCCCATTGAAGTCAATAGTTAAACTCCCATTGACTTGTATGGAGCTGGATTGAGCCCATTACCTGTAAAGAAACAACATCGTGATGTAATTAGCAGCAAATAATCCATGAAATAAGGATCTCTCTCATATATATATATATATATATATATATATATATATATATATATATATATATATATATATATATATATATATGGCTTTGGTCAACAACCTCCGCTGCGAATTGCATCAGGGTTGCTCAACCCTGCTGATTCCATTAGCTCGGTTGGCTGCATTTGATACCGTTGACCACGAGATGTTGGTGACTCGCCTGCAGGACCAGGCCGAGGTGTGTGAAATTGTTCTTGAATGGTTCAGCTCATTCCTAGCCAGAAGAACACAGTGAGTGGTGCTTGGGGATTGTCTGTCATCTCCCCGGGACGTCTTGTGTGGAGTCCCACAGGGTTCCATTCTGTCCCCTCTCCTGTTCAACGTTTATATGCAGCCGTTGGGCGAGGTCGTGAGAAGGTTTGATGTTCAGTGTCATCAGTACGCTGATGACACCCAACTCTACCTCTCTTTTTCATCCCACCCAGACCCGGCAATCTCGGTGAATAAAACTGAAAATATCGTAACGCCTCTAGATAGATCTATGGTATGACTGCACCCGGAGTATTATGTGTAGTTCTGGTCATCCCATCTAAAAAAAGACATAGTAGAACTAGAAAAGGTACAGAAAAGGGCAACAAAAATGATCAAGGGGGTGTAACAGCTCCCGTCTGAAGATAGGCTTGATAGGTTAAACAAGCTGAAGAGCCCTAAGAGACGTCTGAGAGGGGATACAACAGAAGTTTATAAAATCATGAGTGGTGTGGAACACCTAAATAAGGAGTGGTTATTTACCCTCTCTAAGAGTACTAGAACAAGGGGGCACTTCATGAAATTAACTGGCAGCAGATTTAAAACAAATAGGAGAAAGCATTTTTTTCACCCAGCAAGCAACTAACTTGTGGAACTTACTGCCAGAGAAAGTGGTTATGGCTGTTAGTGTAGCTAGTTTTAAAAAGGGATTGGATACGTTCCTATTTCTTATTTATTTATTATTATATTTTTATCCCACCCCTCCTGCCTCTGGCAGCCCAGGACGGCAAACACCATATATAAAATACAATTAATAAAAAATCAACATCTATATAAAACATAAAATAAATATTAATATTAATATAAATCTACAACGGGGAAAAATAATCTGCCCCCCCCCCACCTGCTAAACGCCTGATGGAACATCCAGGCCTTACAACCATGCCAGAAGGAGGCAAGGCTCTGGGCCAATCGAATCCCCTTGGGGAGCAGTTCCACAGCCTGGGGGCAACCACCAAAAAAGCCCTATAATCGGTGGCTACCCACCGCGTCCAAGGGACCTCCAAAAAGTCCCCCGCCCCCCCTGACGACCGCAGGGGCCGATCAAGGGCACGGGGAGTGAGACGGTCCCACAGGCATGCACATCTTAGGCCGTGAAGGGCTTCATGGGTCAACACCAGCACCTTGAATTTGACCTGGTAGACTATTGGCAGCCATTGCAGCGCCTGGAGTACCGGTGTCATGTGCTCCCTGTGACCCGTTCCTGTAAGCAAACAGGCCGCCGCATTCTGCACCAGCTGCAGCCTCTGGACCAGCATCAAGGGCAGCCCCATGTAGGCCAAGTTGCAACAGTCTAGTCTTGAGGTGATAAAGGCATGGATGATGATAGCAAGGTCGGAATCTGAGATATATGGCGGAAGCTGTTGGACCAGATGTAACTGACGAAACACACTCCCTGCCACAGCTACCACCTGAGCCTCCAGGTGGAGCTGCAGATCAAGGAGCACTCCCAGACTTCAAACTTGGGAGACCAAAGGAGAATGGACCCCATCAATGACATGGGACTCCACCACCCCTCCTAGGCCCCCCAAATCCCTGCCCACCAGCATCACCTCCGTCTTGTCAGGATTCAGCTTCAGATGGCGCACCCTCATTCAATCTCCCACAACCACCCAACACCACCGTCGGACCCAGTCTGATGAAAACGAGAGGTAGAGTTGGGTGTCATCAGCATGCTCAAACCCTCTCACAACTTCCCCCAGCGACTGCATGTACACGTTGAACAAGAGGGGTGACAGAATGGAAACCTGCGGACCTCCACACATGAGGTCCTGGGGAGAAGATGTACAATCGACCAGGACCACCCCATGAGCATTCCTGGCCAGGAAAGAGCGGAACCATTCTAACGCGGTTCCACCCATTTCAGCACGGTCCTGCAGGCGGCCCACCAAAACCCCATGCTCAAGTGTCAAATGCAGCTGACCGATCTAATAGGATCAGCAAAGTCTGTTGACCCTAGTCCACAGCCAGGCAGAGGTAATTCACCAGGGTCGTAAGCATGGTCTCAGTGCCATAACCTGGGCAAAAACTGGACTGTGTGAGATCCAGAAACGCAATGCGATCTAGATGTACCCAACTCTACCTTTCATTTTCATCATTTTCTTGGAGAATAGGTTCATTAATGGCTATTAGCCAAGGAACTTTTGGGAATGTAATCTCTTTCTGTTGGGGGCTGAATCAACAAGGAATAGATTGGGTCGTGGTGACCTGTGGGTACTTCTCCCTAGAGAAAGATTGGCCACTGTCAGAGATAGGATGCTGGGCTTAATGGAACATTGGTCTGACTTAGTATGGCACTACTCAGGTTCTTATGTTCTATTACATTTCTAAGCTTTTGTGATGTAAGGAATAGAATGATGTGAATTTTTGAATATATAATATTTTGAAAGCAATGTTGTAAAGAAAAAGTGGATATAAAGCACTTTTGGTCTTTGTCTAAAGAAAAAGCAAAAAGGAGATGGTGAAATTTCTGCTAGAAAGAAAGAATCAATTAATCTCTTTCCCAGTGTTTGTCCGTTTGACCTTTTTGTGGTGATTGTCGAGTCGGTCTATCTCCAGCAGGTCAGACAGCATGGGGGACAGGGGAACCAGGAGAAAAGTCTGGGAGCAATTACGCCCATCTCCCTCTTTCCCCACGAGGTGGGATTGGCAGACTGAGTGTAGGGTACTGCCATAGGCGCTTCAACCACCTGCAGCTCACTATGCAGGGACAGGCAGCTGGTGCTATTGCCTGGGAACTTGTTGGATCAGGCTGAGGAGGCATAATGTAAATATGACTTTTAAACCTTGGATTTATTTTTTATTGAGTCATTCTGAAGCCGTTCTACCTTTCTTTCTTTAGTCGAACGGAAAGAATTCACAAGTCTTCAAGAATTCAAGTCACAAGAATTCACAGAGCGCAGCTGAAAGCAACATAGCGTTAAGCTTTGTAACACAAGCAATTATGAAAGATTTACTCTCTAAACTGACAGAATGTTGAACTATATTGAGAACATAGACACTCACCTTCCTCTTTTTCAATGCTGCAGTCATAGAAGTAAATGTGCTGAGTAGTGACCTCTAGTCTGCCAGGTATCACATCAATCACGGTAACAAGTTCACAGTCCTCATCCAGTACCAGTTTTTCTTTCTGACTTTGCTCCTCTTTCTCATCCCTGCAACAGTGCACCACCATGTGTCAGACTTGATTCACAGTTCCATGCAGTATATAATACAAGCACAGCTTACAAAAGTATCAAATCTGAATTGCTTCACTAGTGTATCATAGAAATTGCTCTACTATTTCACCTTTCCTTAGCAGGTTCACAGCATCTTTCACTGGACTAAAAGAATATCACTTAGTCGGAAACAACACGCACAGAGAAAACAAATGCCAAACAGAATATGGGATCCTCCACTTTTGCAAATCGCACCTGACATGAAAGATACCTGAATGAGCCAATATTTTTGTAATACTTTGGCAATGCTTAGTTTGTTATGCTAATCAAGTATCACTATTAGTTGTATCATCTGGATAGATCTACAGGATAGATCTTCTGCAGTATAAGCCATAATGCCAGCTTTCAGACCTCTGGATCAGGTAGAAAAATCAGAGAGAGGATCAGGTCCACCCCCATCTCTGCAATACTCAGATAATATAGGCCATTTAAATTAATTTGGGGTGACTTGCCACTACCAAACCCAATCTTTGTTTGATTTGCACTGATTGTCAATAGGATATACAAAGCAGCAGAGAGATGCAAGGGTCAGAACACCCTCGTAGCATGTGGTGCTCACCTTCCTTTTGTCCCTGTGCTGCAACCAAAGCTGTTCCCCCACTACTGCCTGACGACAGCATTCTTCAACAAAATGCTACAAATGCTGGTCAAATTGACTTAATCATACTAGTAAGAAATAAAGAGGACATTTTTGTGCACTAACCATCCCACCCCAGGAGGTAATTCCTACTTCACTAACACAGAGAGGAAATTTCAGGGTTTTGCAAACCAAACTGTGCGACATACATGTTCACATTGGATATCATCTCTTCTTCTGGCAATTCAAGTATATCATCCTCCATGTCATTAACTTTCACCTGTTTCACGACCTCCAGAAGCAGTGACTCGCTTGATAGCTGCGACTGCTGTACCACTTTAGAAACAAAGAGATCTTTTCAATTCCAAAAATAAATATGGACTTGTATTCACTACAATACCACTTGATAACTCTGGCTACTTGCTAGACATATGATCGTGCCACAAGCATGACAAGTTACTTGCTAGACAATTTGATTGTGCCACATCAAAACGCTTTATTCAAATAAAATATAGTCATTATCTACTTTACAGCATTATAAGAAAAAGGTAATTTTAGCAAATTTTTGGCAAAAACCAAAATTTTAAATAACTATAAGATACTGCCTTTGAAATTTACATGAAATACATCAGAAATGTCAGTAAACCAAGATATAAAGTATTACATTTCACAACTATTGTTGTTATTAAACTGGTGAGGTTGCAGTTCATCTGCATACTCTCCCAGCTGCCTCAGCTGTCATCACTTGAGGACACCGCAACCCTCCTGGGGCTTGGCCTTTCTGCTGCCCAAGTTCCAGCATACCAGTGCACCATAAGATCACTCTTCAACAGGATACTCCACCAACATCAGCTAAGGGTAAGTCTAAGGGTACTTCGTCCACCTGGTGACTCCTCAGTGACCAATAGGCCAGCCACTCTCCACCTCATTCTCCTCTGTCTCTTCTCCACTACTCACGCCCTGGGTTCCCTCCCTCCCTTCTATGCCTTGGGTTGTCTCCCACCATCATGCCTGCCCTAATCTCCCATCTTCCGTCTCCCTCCTTTTCCCCTTCCCACCCACCTCTTCCTTCCTCTACTTCTTTCCCCCCTGCACCTTGCTCCCCCCCAGTCCATCACTTCTCTCCAACCTCCTCACGCTTCCTCCTCCCTCTTGGCTACCTTCCCCCCTGCTCCTCCTCCACCGTCCCCTTCTCCAAATCTTATCCCCATTCCCTGCCTTCCCCCAGTCTTTAAGCTCCCATTCTCCTGCTCCCTTTGGAACTGTCATTCCTGTGCCAATAAAGCCCCCTACATCCATGATCTCTTCCTCTTTCAATCCCTCCAGCTCCTTGCCCATACTGAAACTTGGATCTCCCCTTCCAACTCTGTCACCCCTGTTACCATCTCCTTTTCTCACCTGCACCACCCCGAAGGTCGGGGTGGTGGCGTGGGCNCCGCATCCCTGTCATCTACTGCCCCCCGGCTCGCTCTCTTCCTTTCTCTCTGAATTTGAGTCCTGGCTCACTTTCTTCCTCTCCAACGATACCCCCACTCTCATCCTCAGTGACTTCAACATTCACATTGATGTCCCTTCCCAGCCCTACATCTCTCGCTTCCTCTCACTAGCCTCTTCCTTCAACCTCCACCTCTGGACCAACTCCCCCACCCATGCTAACGGCCATTCTCTTGACCTCGTCTTCTCTAGGAACTGCTCTGTCTCTGACCTCTCCTTCGATCCTCATCCCATCTCTGACTACTTCCTTGCTTCTTTCAATGTCTCCCACTGCCCCCCCTCCTCTTTCCCGTCTCCATGCTCCTTCCGCGACCTGCAAGCCATTAACCCCCTGGACTTTGCCTCCTCTCTCTCCTCCCTTCTCCCCTGTCTTCTCCTCCTCCTCCCCTGACTGCTATCTCTGTTTTCAATGTCTCTCTCTCCTCCATCCTTGACTCCCTTGCCCCCCTCTCCTCCCGCCCCACCAGCTCCCACAACCCCCATCCTTGGCTCACCTCCAGTATCCACCACCTCCGCTCCTGCACCTGTGTTGCTGAATGCCTCTGGCACAAATCCCACTCTCATGCTGACTTCCTTCACTTCAAATTCTCTCTCCCCTCCCTTACTTCTGCTATCTCCCTTGCTAGACAGCATTACTATGCCGTCTGCATTGAGTCCTGTTCTCAGGACCCTCGTCACCTGCTCTCCACCTTTGGCTCCTCAAGCCCCCCTGTCCTCCTCCTCCCTATTCCCTTTCTGCTCAGGATCTTGCTTCCTTCTTCACCTCCAAGATAGACAAGATCCACCTTGACATCGCTTCCCACTTCTCTCCTCTTCCTACTCCCTCCCCTCTTTCCTCCTCCCACTCCTTCTCTCCTGTCCTTCTTCACTCCCACCTCCCTTGAGGAAATCTCATCCCTGCTCTCCTCCTCCAACCCTTCCACTTGCCCCCTTGACTCCATTCCCTCCTGCCTCCTGACCTCCATTGCTTTACCTGTCACCCCTTCCCTCCTGCACATCATCAACCTCTCCACTGACTCCTTCCCTTCCGCCTTCAAGCACGCCACTGCCTCCCCATCCTCAAAATGTCCACTCTTGATCCCTCTGACCCTTCTAGCTACCATCCTGCCCCACTCCTTCCTTTTGCTTCCAAGCTTCTTGAATGTGTTGTCTACTCCCGCTACCTTGAATTCCTCTCCGCCAACTCCTCCCTTGATCCCCCTACAATCTGGCTTCCACCCCCTTCATTCTACTGAAATTGCTCTCGCTAAGATCACCAACGATTTTCTTATGGCTAAATCTAATTGCCTCTACTCCATTCTTGTCCTCCTTGACCTCTCAGCTGCCTCCGATACGGTTGACCACTCACTCTTGCTGGACTCACTTCACTGCCTTGGCTTCTGTGGCTCCATCCTCGACTGGTTCTCCTACCTCTCTGACTGCTCCTTCAACGTGTCTCTTGCCAACTGCACTGCCTCCTCCCTTCACCTCTCGGTTGGTGTTCCCCAAGGCTCTGTCCTTGGCCCTCTCCTATTCTCTATCTACACCCTGTCCCCAGGCAAACTCATTGCCTCCCATGGCTTCCAATATCACCTCTACACTGATGACACTCAACTCTGTCTCTCTACTCCCTCTCTTTCTCCATCCATTCAAGCTCATCTCACCAGCTGTCTCTCTGATATCTCTACCTAGATGTCTCAACATCAACTCAAACTCAACATGGCTAAAACTGAACTCCTTATCTTCCCCCTCATCCTTCCTCTCCCTCTTCCATGTCAATCCTTCTCAATGGGGTCACCATCCTTCCCGGCCCCCAAGCCCATAGCTTAGGCTTCATCTGTGACTCACCCCTTTCTTTTAAACCCTACATCCATTCTGCTGCCATATCCTGTTGCTTCTCCCTCCATAACATTGCTAAGATTTACCCTTTTCTCTCTGTCTCCTCTGCCAAAACCCTTGTTCATGCCCTGGTCATCTCTCGCCTTGATTACTGTAACCTCCTTCTCACTGGCCTCCCCCGCTCTCACCTTTGTCCCCTTATCTCCGTCCAAACTCTGCTGCCAGGGTCATCCACCTCGCCTGTCGCTTCGACCATGTGCAGCCCGTCCTCTCCCCCTCTCTTTGTATCTTCAAATCCCTCCTCAAGACCCACCTCTTCCGCTCTGTCCTCCCTGACTCCTCGATCCCTTCACCTAACTCCTGCTGATACCCTCCATCCAGTACAATCGGTTACCTGAGGTCTGTGTACTCATATCCTCACCACAAGGACCAGCCAGCCATCATTCTCGATGTAAACAAGCCAAGCACGTGCACCTGGGACCTTGCATCTTTGTGAATGTTACACTCGTCTCTCCCTCTGTTCCCCTTCCTTCGTCTCCCCCCGTCTCTCAAATTGTAAGCCCTAGGGCAGGGACTATGTAGATTCCATTACTTGGTAAAGCAGCAGGTACATTGTTGGCACTATATAAATGGTTGCTAATAATTATTATTATTATTATTATTATTATTATTATTATTATTATTTATATAGTGCCAGCAATGTACCTGGAACTTTACAATCAATAATTATAGATGGGTCCCTGCAGCAGTGGGCTTACAATTGAAGAGAGAAGGAAGGGGAGACAAAGGGCAGCAGGAAAGAGGGAGAGAGAGGAATACAACCAAGAAGTTGTGAAGTTGCAGGTGGACATGCTTAGGTAAGTTACAGGGGGAAAGGAGACAGGAACTACTATTGTAAATATCGCAATTACTCACTCACCTAGATTGTCACGCAGGGCACTGGCCTCTTGGTGGGAGTTGAAGTTGTAGTTAGGCACTAGTTTTAGCCTCATACGTGAATAATTTTCCACACTGGTGAGTTTCCAGTGAATGGGATTCTGTTTCCTACAGAAAACAAGAATATAAGCTGAAAAACTTGAAAGGGAATTAATTCTAGCAGAATTCGTATTTAGAAGTGCCATGTAATATGCAGGATACCACAAGCTTCACAGAACTTCACAAACTATACATTTGCACCCTTGAAATGCAACAGTTTTGTAATAGCTCACAGCAATGCAACAGTTCTAGGAAGGAAGTGACGAGCCTAATCCAACTAAGTTTGCTAGGGAAATTCAGGCAGGCACAATGCAATTAACCAGGTCAGGAAGACTAAATTGTGGTCTGTTTCTGAATAATGAACACTTATTCCATTTCAACTAAATGAAACAGTAACTGACTGGGCAAGTTTCTAATAAACAAACAGCAGAAGGCTTTCATTCCCACCTTTCAGCCCAAGGGCCCTGTTCACAAGTGAGGTAGTGCTGGGCTGCTCTCCACTGCCTCAGAGTGGCAGTGTGCTGACTATTCAGTTGTTTCAGCATGCTGTTATAACGAAGGTTCTCCTGGCGGGCCTTTCGGTTAAATGGCTCCACAAAAAACTCCTGAAAACAAAATTTTAAATAAGTCTTATGCAGTTTCATGGTCTTTCCACAAGTGATTTAACTCCAATTCAACAGATGAAACATCCTCCAGTGATAAGATTAAAGGTGAACTACAACATCAAATCATTTATTTGAGCAACATGTGTGGAACGCCCTTACCAACTAAGTTAAAAGGGAGTAGAAAACATAGAAAAAAGCCTATTCTTTGTGCATCTCCCTGATAGCCAGCAAAGGTCCAGTGGTTATGACTTGAGAACTGTCACAGAATTTGAAACGGACCATGAGACAAGTCTGACAATTTTTTAATACATTGTGTAGTTTTTGCAAGGTTTATCATTATTATTCACTCTAGATACAAAAACCTTATAGAACTGCAATATACATTAAAAGGGGATTATGTTATTAGAAGCCTACAGACCAACCCAACCCAAGCCTGATAGGACCCAATTGAATCCATCAGGCCCAGGTTAGGCTCTCTGTCAGTCTGAGTCCCTTGGAAGCCCTACCCCACCATGGTGCTCTGTATGGAAACTGGGGAGGTTGGTTATATCAGAAAGGGGCAGGACAGCACCTTAGCCTGTATCCCTTTCTGACATGGCTTGGTTCACAATGCTCCATAGCTAGGGCAGGGCTCTCAGTTGTACTGAGCTGAGTCTTGTGTTATGGTCAAATTTCTGGCACAAGCAGAGCTCTACATGCCATCCCTCCACAAGCCAGCATCATCCCACAATGGGATTCTACAACAGCTGCTATGGCAAGGCATGGTACATGCAGACTCACCATAGCAATAAAAGAGCAACCAATATGATCTTCAGCTCTCAAAGACCAAACAAGTATGAAGTGGAGGGGGTGTTTAAGTGATACTACAGGTGCAGGTTCCATGGAAAACCACAGGAGCATGGAACTGCCTTTGGGGGAAATCAGAGACTAGATTCAAACCAGTGAACTAAGGAACTACGCTAGCATAGGTTTCAACTAAAATAGGTCCTCACAATGAAGTCTGTATTACCGTAGTTCACTGCTTTCTGTAAGTGGACAGTTAACATGATATTTAATGGATGAAATCTGAACTGACTAATTTAAAGAGATCACCATTTAGAGCAAATTAAAAGTTCAAATAGAGAGATGGTCATTAATACTGTGCACAGTAAAATCAATGTGTGAGTGGAATAGCATTAAATGATTAGCATTAGAGAGAGCTAACGATGATTATGGTCAGGATCCTAAAATAAACTTTTAGTAGCTTTTTTTTTTTTTACAACGGCATTAAAAGATTCCTTAATCCTTTGGTGACCTAAAAAAAACCAGCTTCCTGATGAAGAATGATGCAATGAAAACACAAGAGCGTTAATGAACTACTCGTTCATGATAATTAGCTCTGCCACAAGAATTCCATCTGTACTGAACACAACAAACTCCATTCAGATCTAAATTCACCCCAGCTACTTTACTGCATTGCTCATGCCCTCCTTTTTCCCCCAACAAGAAGTTGGACATAAGGGTGCTGTAACCACCTCTCCAGGGATATGGGCTACAGTGCTCTCACTTTCCTTGGAGCCCATGCTGCCAGGCTTGTACAGCAGGGATCAACAGTAGAAGGATGGGAAGGAGCAAAGTGTCCAAATCAGAACTTCTTCAGCACTGGCGAGTTCAGCTTTGCCACCTCCCAATCTGTCTGAGCTGCCTGAGATATAACTTCCTGCAAGATACCACAAGGGTCAAGGCAGTGTCAGGGTCCTCTTAAAACATAATCTTGCTGTCTACCAGGTGGGGTTTTCTTTTGTTGTTTTTTAAGGGGACACTGAGCCTTCTACTTGAACAGTCATCCTCACCAGGAAGAACTTGGAAGCCACACTGGAGATTGCATTAATATTTTCACTTTTAGACTTAGAAATACTGTAGAGACAGGGCAATTGGGATTCTTACCTGTGAATTGCCCTTCTGTAGCCTTCTAGGGAGTTTATTCGGACCTAGGGAGCGTTCTCCCTCTTGACCACTAGGAGGCAGCACAGACTTTCGACTGGGCATGCGTAGGGAGAGCGCGCCCTCGCTTCCCCAGGAGTACCCCAGCCGAAGAACTGGAGCTGAAATAACAAAAGAAAACTTTTCCCCGAAACTTCGGGGGTTAACACCACGGAGTCCCCCACATGGGGCTGAAGCAATAACAACTTTAACAGATTACATTTAAAACAGCCCGGGTGGGTCGAATAAACTCCCTAGAAGGCTACAGAAGGGCAATTCACAGGTAAGAATCCCAATTGCCCTTTCTATAGCCTTCGGTCCGTTTATTCGGACCTAGGGAGGTAACATAGCAGTAATGTTTATTCGGACGGGGGGGACAGCACGTTCCAGAAATCCCCTACCCCTTGGAGGATCCGCCCTCCACAGGCGGCCTCTGCGGATTGTTGTAAAGCATTATATAATGCATAGTAAAGGTATGCAGGCTCTTTCAGCCAGCCGCCTTGCAACTGTCAGTTAACGGAGCCCTGGAGAGGAGGGCCGAACTAGTAGCCGCCCTTAGAGTCGAGTGGGCCAGACTCGGGTAAGAGGCAGTAGGCCAGAGACCTTGGAAGCCTTGGCAAAACAGGACGATATCCAACCGGTCAGTACTGACTTCGACACCTTCGTGCCCCTGTGGCGGGGATGATACTGACTAACAAACTAGAAGCTCGTCTGAACGGTGCCAACCACAGCAGATAAATCTTTGAAGGCTCTGCGCACGTCCAGGTTGTGCCACAGCTTTTCTAATGCGTGGCGAGGATGAGGGCCAACGGAAGGCAGGACCATATCCTGTGACCTATAGACAATAGAGACGACCCTAGGTAAAAAGGTCGGTTTAAACGAAGGAACCCCGACTCCCGGCTGAAAAAGCAAAGGGCAGGGGCAGCTGATAAGGCCCCCAGCGCAGAGAGACGTTTTGCGGTGGGAATAGCCATCAGAAAAAAACCCCTTGATGGACATAAAAAACCCTGAGACCTGATGCAGCGGCTCAGAGGGAGAGCCAGTGAGAGCGGTAAGCACCAAGTTCAACTTCCAGGGGAGATTAACCCAGCGGCCCTCATAAACTGCCGGACGTGAGGATGGGGTGACCCCTTAGGTTTGCCTGACGCCCCTATAATGCTATGTACAGCTGGTACTTGTCTACTCAGGGTGTTAGGGCGGAGCCCCCTATCCAGCCCCTCTTGGAGGAACAATAAAACCTGAGGGATTTAGGGAGACCGCAGAGGGATTTGCCTAGACTCGCCCCATCCCACAAACACCCTCCCGTTGCACAGGTCTATGTGCCGGATAGATTTTCGCTTGGCCGCTACCAGGGTGTGTATTACAGAAGCTGAATAGCCCAGCCCCTGAAGGGCTAGGGCTTCAACAGCCAAGCTGTTAACTTCAGAAATTACAGCTTCTGGTAAGTTAGGGGCCCCTGTGACCGAAGGCCGTGGGTGACCGGCGGGTAGAGGGTGGTTCCGTGAGACAGGTGGAGCAAGCCCGGACACCAGGGCTTGCGAAGCCAAAATGGTTCACAATTATGGCTGTGGCCTGCAGAGGCTTGCACTTGGGCATTGACCGGCTGATCAGGGGACAAGGTGGAAAGCGTACAGGAGCCCCTGAGGCCACACTTGGCTGAGGGTTCCAGGTGAGAAGCGGGGTAGCTTGTGGTCGGTCGGAGAGGCGAACCGGTCCAGTAACGGCGAGCCGAATGCCCCTCTAACCAGGGGAAATGCCGCCTGGCTCCGCGACCACTCTCCCAGGACTAGCGTCTGCCGGCTCAACCCGTCTGCGTCGCCGTTGCCTGTCCCCTTGAGATGAAGGGCTGACAGGGAGAACAGGTGCCGATCTGTCCAATTGACTAGACGGGATGCGACCCTGTGGAGCGCCTTTGAGCACGATCCGCGCTGATGATTGACGCCGGCCATCGCACTGGAGTTGTCCGTGAACCCCAGGACGGGACACCCCTTCAAGATCGGCAGGCCTTTGAGGAGCGCCCAGCAAGTGGCTCGTAGCTCCAGCCAGTTGATGCTGTTGGTGACCAAGCCCCCTGTGCCCGGTTGAAAACCGAGGTGCAATCCCCCTCTGGAGAGGGTGACATCGGTCGTTAGGACCACCCTGGTTGTCTCCATGAGAGGGACCCCCTCCAGGAGCGGTTCGGAGCTTCCGCCCATCGGAAGAATCGAGCAATGGTGCTCGGCACCGGCAAGGTCATCGGAACTTTGCTGATGAGCCGTGGGTGGCAAGGCCGGAGCAACCGTTGCAGTGGACGAGCGTGAAAACAAGCCCATTGTAGGTGGCAGGTGCATGATATCCTGGATCCCAACCGAGAGGTCGGAGACCGGAGAGACACTTGCGCTCGGATGTAAGCTATAAGGGCCCTGAGCTTGTTGTGACGAGCGGGGGGCATGAAACTGCGGGTCAGCTAGGTGTTGAATATTACCCCCAGGTGCTCCAGCCCTTGGGTGGGTTCGTGCTCTTGGCGCGATTGAATTGGCAGCCGTGGCTTTCCAGATAGTAACTGGTGCGCTGCAGGTAAAGTCGAGCCCTTGTTCTTCGACCACGGTCAAACCAGGATGTCCTCGAGGTAGGGAACGATGGACATGCCCCTAGACGCAGGGTTGCCATAAGTGATATCAAAATCCTCGTAAATGGCATGGGGCGTGCAAGGCCGGATGGAAGGGCCGGGTACTGCCAGTGCTGGGCGTTCTACGCAGAGCGGAGCCAAGGGCGGTAGCATAGCCCATCGCCCTTTGATATGGCGAGGCAGATGGATGCGAAGGTTTCCCTCTTGAATTTCGGACGCTTGACGCATCTGTTACGCCCTTCTCCGCCTTTCTTCTGAACCAGAAACAGAAGAGAGTCAAGCCCTTCCCCTGCTCAATAGATGGTACCCTCTGTATGGCCCCCATGGCGTCGAGCCTGTGTAATTCTGCCAGCAGTGCCCCGTGTTTGTGGGGATGCGTGACACGGGAGACCGACGAGAGTACTGCTGTGGATAAGAGCTGAGCTCTATGGAGTACCTCCCCCCTACTGCCGGTAGGGCCCAGGTTTAAATTACTGCTCCCTACAGGGAAACAGGGTCCAACTCTTAGTCCTCCATTACAGGGAAGTGATCATTGTAAGGCCCCACCTTCTTCATGGAGGAACCAGGATCTAAACCTGGATCGTCTGAATCCCAGGTTATAGCCTAACCCACAAGGCTAACTGGTTCCTCTGAAAGGAGGACGTCGGTAAGCCAGGCCTGTTGGGTTTTGTCCCGCGCCCTCTCTGCCCTCTACTGGTTGTACCAGGGGGTATAAGAGCAGGGACGCTTGATTGGTTGTCTGTACAGGGACCTGAACCCTGGCCCCCCAGATTAAAGTTCGATGCTCTACCAGAGGAGCGACCTAGGCTCTTTTTCAGAGCTGGGCCCAAATCAGACTCCCCTGCTTCACAAAGTGAAGGAGCCTTCCTCCCAGTCGGCCTGAGTCGTGGGAGGAATAGCTTAAGGAGACAGGAGTTCTGCCAGCGGGCAGGGAACAGAATCACTTACAGGATGCCTATGGCCCCTAAATGTGTCGTGGAGCAGAAGATTCTTGCATGCGAGTCAGCTCGCCCCTGCCGGCGGCGCCTCCATCCCAAAGGCATGGATGACCTTTGCTGCCAGTTTGTGCGACAGCGAGTCAGAAATGGGTCGGGTCTGGCTTTTTTGCGCAGCCCACGTTCAATCCCCTATCCGTAGGATCCCTCGGGAGAAGGTCCTCAGAGGATGGAAACCCTGACTGGCAGGCTAGGGAGGCGGCCTCTCTCTAATGATTTGTTCAAAGGGTCGGCCAGCACAGCCCCCGTCTTGCCCCTACCGTGTTTCGGGATGTATGCCCTCTCAGAGTCCTCCTCCGCTGGGGAAGAATCAGACTCACCCTTTATTCGAGAGCGTGGGGTGGTATGCAGCATGTGCTGAGGGTCTTAATAAGAAGGGTCTCAATCAGAAGGGCGCTCCCTGCCCTCACTGAGTAACCCTTTCAAGGTCCCCTATACTCCACAGAGGAACCAGACTCTGAACCCGTGGTTTCTAAAGTCAAGGGTAGCCCTTAACCCACAAGGCCAGCCGGTCCCACTCCCACGCAGGGGCATGTTCCTCATTTGGCGAGGAATGATCTTCCTCCCTTTCAGAGCCCTCTGAGGGCGAAGCTGGCCCAGGAGGAAGATTACTCCTGCCCTGGGATCTGCGTTTCTTACGCATGGGCTGTAGGGGGGGCTCTGAGTGGTTTCGAGGAGGAGGAATCTCCAACCTCCATCCTCTAAAGGGGCTTCTTATCCCCCTGCTCACTGCCCGCTGATGACCCCAAAAGGTCCCGGAGGGAAGGGCCCTGTGGTTTTGCAGGGGCTTTTTGCCCTTGATAGCCCTCTTAGAGGCTCCCATAATGAGGCCTGAGGGGAGGGGGCTTCCATTGTTGTGGAGGGTGTAATCCTAAGAGCAGCAAGCACCAGTTCAAGCACCCAGGGCTGGCACAAATCCCACTGGCAGGAATGGCCTTTGCATCCCTGCTAAGAGCACACCCTAGCAAGGACTGTGCTCCTCGTGCAAGTAACTGCTCACGTGGTTTGAATTTTGAAAGGCAGAGCGCTCTCTCTTGCCTAGGGGACATCTTCTGCCCAGGGAGCCCCACTTACTTGCGAGGAGGCAGAGGAGTCTGCCTCCTCCTTTCCTCCACTTCCTTGCTGGAATGGTGGGGCACCCGTCCCCCTCCTGGCTGCGTGGCTCCTCCGCTGCCTTGCGGGGGCCGCAGCCTGGGCCCGGTGCTCCCTCGCAGGTTCACTCCCCAGCCCAGCGTTAGCTGTGCCGCTCTGTGCGCGGCGGCTCTGCGGATCCTGGCAATCTCAGCCATGTCCGACTGGCCAAAAGGGTCGTGCGTACCCCGCTGGGGTCGAACGCCACAAGCTGGGTCCCCGGGCCGTACCAGCAGGCCGGCACCGGAACGAGGCGAGCAGCCCTCTTTTAATTCCAAAGGACTGTGAGGCTGCGATTGCAGGCTGGTCTAACTCTAATTACTAACCCCCCCCATCTCAGAAGGAGAGCAAGGGAGGCACGAAAGTCCATTGGGGGTGCAGAGCCCCCGCGCTGCACTTCCTAACAGTTCAGAGGCAGACTTTCGACTGGGGAAGCGAGGGCGCGCTCTCCCTACGCATGCCCAGTCGAAAGTCTGTGCTGCCTCCTAGTGGTCAAGAGGGAGAACGCTCCCTAGGTCCAAATAAACGGACCAAAGGCTATAGAAAACACAGACTTCACCAAGAGCTCCCTCCTAAAAGCCCTACATCCAGAGTCCATGATTTCCTCCACACACTCGAGAACTGGGAAGATGAACCCCCTCTTATCCTGCCTGAGATCTGAAAGAGCTGCACAGGGACTGATCTGCTGAGACAGAAAGAAGCAGTTACAGCATGGGTGTGTGTGGTGTGTGTGGGTGTGTCTGTTCCTTATATCCTGAGGAGCATGGTTGGCACCCAAAATCCTGTAAAAGCAACTGCTTCCACAGCACTAGGGAGTTCATAATCCACAAGTCAGTCTCCAGGTTGTGTATGAGAAAAGAAGTTTAAAAAGCATTCATTCTTTTTACATAGCCAAGAATATCGACCAATAGCTTTTGGTAATTTAACAAATACAGGTAAATTAGTATCAACAACAAAATAGATCTGATTTATGCCTAAACATAATTCCAAGCTAACTTATTAGAAGGTATGGTCCAACAGCATTTCACTTTACAGTCAGACACATTAGATATTTCTCAATGCAGCAAGAACAGGAGCCGACCATCACCATCTAATTCCTACAACTCCAAGCTCCCATCTATTTGCTCCAAAAACACTACAAATAGCCTATAAAGGAACTCAAGATTTTACCTGAAATTTGAGCTTGCTTTCTCCTCGTTCTCGCTCTCGCTTATGCATATTCACCATTAATGCCTCGTAACAGTCCTTCCAGTACAGTGCCATACGCTCATGTCCATCACTGAATGCACTGATTTCATACTGCTTCATGTATGGAATAATCTGGTGCACAGAGAGTATAAAAAAAATTAATATGGCCGATGAATACACATGTCCCCATCGCTCAAGAAAGGAAAAAGGAACATACACCAAGAAGCCAGTACTTACGTATTTATCAATGTAAACCTGCCATTCATCAGAGCTGCAATACTCTTGGAAGTCCTCAAAAAAAGAAGGGCTGCCATTGGCGAGAGGCAGTGAGGGTAAATGCAAGTTCATGAACAGAAGTTCATAAATTTTGGATACCAGAGTTCGAACAAGGGGAATCAAGAATGAGTATGTTTCAGTCTTCTCTTTGATTGACCTAGTCAGGATTCCTTCCAACTTCCCTAAGAGGTAGCAGGCCTCAGCTTGGCTCTCAATTACTTTTGTCTGAAGAAGGGTGTTTAGCTTAGCTGCTGCCATTGCACAAACCTGGATATGGAAAAGAAAACAACGGCCCATCAACGAAGCACAGAACTCTAGGGCAGGGAGCCTTTTCTCTCCTGGGGCTACTCTGAAAATTAGTACAATCTCCAAGAGCCACATAGAAGTTGGGGGCAGGGGTGCACTTAAGAAAAGGAGAGTCCAGATCATGGATCTGTCTCCTATCCTTGTGTGAATGCCCTCATCTCTGCTACCTTACCCCAAGTTAGGTTTTTCAGTGCTGGGGGGTAGGAACTAGATCTAAGGGCCAGATCCAGGCACCGGAAAGGGGCACACACAAAATTTGCCATGCCTAAGGCTCCCCTTCCCTGGCCTAGGGCATCCTTTTTAGCAGATACACTGCACCTCAGATTTCATGACCACAGCTTGCTACCAGGCAACAAGAGTTAGAAATTTATTTATTTTTTAAAATTTCAATAACCTAGATATTATCCATTTTTTTTAATGTGTTGGTGCCAGAAGGCCCAAACCAGAATCACTATTCAGACGCACAGAAGACGTGGCCCCTGCTTCATTACTTTTGTAACCTATTTCAATCAATTAAAATGCACTTGCTTTTAGGAGGAGGGTACAGATAGGGTAGTGAAGCAAGCCTGCACGCAGTGAAAGCTAATTAATTATCTTCTATATAAACAGGATTACGATAAGAACAAGCCCACTAAAGCAAAATTAATCCTTTGCAGCACACCCACTAACCACACATCCACGTGCTCATTTGAAGGTGGTGTGTGGGGATGCACACTCCCATGAGCCATGCAGGGCGAGTCAAAAAAGTGCATGGGGACAGGCACCCACACATCCCCCAACAGTACGAACCAGACAGCAGATAGGTACGTGGCCGGCTGCCTCCCCCGTCCCAACCACAGCCCTGCTGGAAGCTCTCTGGGGAGTTCTTAAAGGACACATGCATGAAATACAACACTGCGTTGGCTCAAAGCACAACAAACCCCCATCATGACACATGAGAGAAGAGCCAACGCCATGGAGGACAGCAGCTTCCTGCATGTTCCCCCAGTATGCATCTCCATTGTTGCCCAGGACTGTCAGCAGCTGCAGCGGCTGCACCAACTCCTGGGCAGGAAGAGGTTACTGGCTGCTGCAGATTCATATTTTCATGGTGTCCGTGGCTGCGTGTCATAGCAGTTGGGCAGGGCTTGGGGTAGGGGTGTTGCTGGGCAGGGGAGGGGGAATGGCTGCCTGTGTGAGTTGTTTGCAGGGCCAGTCTGTGGGGGTGGGAGCGCGTAGAGGCTGCCTGTGTGGGTGCACTGGCCACGCTGGGAGCCACCTGTTAGAATCTCTCCCTACACACTCCATGTGCGTGGGTGGTCCACAGCTGTGCTACTCAGTGGCAGCACGGACCCCTCCTTAAGACTTCCTTCTTTAAAAACACACATTGTATGTTGCATACAGTATTCAGTATTATACGTGTAATACAAAAACAAACCTGCAAGTTATCTTGTCCAATAAATCCTAGCAGCAGTTGAACCTGCACTTGGGATAGCTTGATTGATTCTGGGCCAGCAGAGTACCAGACTGACAAGCTGTCCATGAGTGTCACCAGCTCTTCTAAGAGCTGAAGAAATATTTAAAAAGAGAAACTAAGTTTGACGCTCTAGATACTAACACAATCATATGTCAAGTAATGAATCATTATTGTAAAAAGTTGATTTAAGACACAAAAAAACAGTCAGTCTGCCCATGTGCTTTATCTTAAGCTAAACTATATTCTGCATATTCTGACAAAGGTGAAAGAATTCAGACCTCAGCAGTGGGCTGTGCAACTTTACAAACTGCTTCCTCATTAAAACAAAGTGATTAGTTTATTTCTGGATAAACAATCTGCTCTTTTTTCAGGAGACCTTAAGCAGATGCCAACTCTATAGAAGTGACTGTTTATTTTGATTTTTAAAAGTATTATCTTTAAGAGCATAGATACCATAAGAGTTAGTAAATTTTAATCCAGTCAGTGTCTATGTTTATATTATTTTTTTCCAACTTCTTTTCCATTTTGTGTAGCTTTAGTGAGATGCTAAAACATTGTCTGTGATGTGTGTTACATTTTACAGAAACAGAAAAAAATGAGAAACAAATCTGTCACTAAGTGGTGGCTCTTTCTCTTTGGACACACAATAAAAAGCACACCATCTGAGCTGCTCTGCATAACTATTCTTTTTTCTTCTTTTTTTAAAAAGTGAAATTACATAAAACAATCCTTTTCACCAATGTTTCATCCCATAGAAAATTAAAATATTTTTGCTAGGCAGCTACCTTACCTTTTCTGTCCATAAATTTGAGTTAACTAGCCCTTCTGCCTGCAGGAAGTCTTGTGCAACGAGTAGGAGCCGGAAGGCATTTTCTGCATGTGTCAGAAGAGATTTTGCTTCTCTATTTTCTGTGACTGACCATTCCAGCAATTTCTCTAGCAAACTGAATTGAACACCACACCTTAATGTAAATATTACAGTTCTACAAATAAGAAGTTTTTAAAAGATGCAATTAAGTGTTTAATTGCGAGTCTAAATATCTGAAGTAATATAACAGTCTTTTACACAGAATCACAGAATTTTATAGTTGGAAGGAACCTCAAGGGTCACCTAGTCCAACTCCCTGCTCCATTGCAGGATATCCCCATCTACAGAATTGTGGACAGATGCTTGTCCAGCCGGGCACTGAAAACCTCCAAGGAAGGATATTCTACAACCTCGCTGGGCAGCTTACTCTATTGTCCAACAGTTTTCACAGTTTCAAAGTTTTTCCTAACATTTAACCAAAATCTACACTGCTACAATTAAAGCCCATTCCCTCTTGTTCTGCCTTCTGTGACAGTGGTGAACAAATGTTCACCATCTTCTTTGTGACATCCTTTTAGATAATGATTTATATTATCCATGGTTTACATTAGCTGACATATAAACTAGGGATGGGACTCCAGGGGAAATAAAGGATACCGGATTTACTGATATCAGATCTCCCAATACCAGATTTATCATATTGGAATACCAGATTTTTAACATTACCAGTTTTTTTACATTGCGGCCGTTGTTAAATGGCAGCGATGTAAAAAATCCAGTAAAGCCAGCAATGTTAAAAAACTGGTATTCTGATACCGGTAAGTATCGGTATTATCGGATTAATCCAATTAATCCGATACTGGCCATTATCAGTATTATCAGATACCGACCACTATCAGTATTATCGGATTAATTCGATACAGATACTCCCACCCCTAATTAACCTATGAGGTAAAGAAGATTCCACCAACTTCATGGAAATTGGGTATATACCATGTCAGTAACGAGCAAAATTCCAGATGGGAACATACATTTCCATTAAAATGAAGGTGATCTAAGAAAATGGATTCAATCTTTTTTACTATGATTTCATGATTTTCTGATTTCTTAATCATTTTTCCCCCCAAAAGGAAAAGAATATCAGCTACTACACTGGACTCACCTGAGCTTTATTTCATCTGAGGGTCGCAGTAATTCATTGGATATCCCGAGTTTGGTCAGTGCAGAAAATACCTGTCCCCTCTCAATCCAGACAGTATCATCAGACTTTTCTAGACCTTTCCACATCACACAGAGCAAGACATCCGTGAGCAATTGTACAAGTTCCCCTTCACATCCCTAGGGAACAAAAAGTATTCATACTCTCAGAGAGGTGTCTCAACATGGCACAAGATGTTTCAACTCCTTGATAAAATTCTATCATTTAAAGAATAATGTCAACATTTAAAGTAAGCCAGCTTTTTCTTTTCTTTTTTTAAACCCTGCTCTTCCTATAAAAACCTACTGTATTAATCTGCTAATGGGGTATGATATACCCCAATTACATCAAAGTTGAAAAATAAAGTTTTATGAATTTTTTTGTACAATTTCCGGGGCCCCATGCAACCCTGTAGTCAGAAGAGGGTTAATAGAGGACCTCAACATCTGTGTGTCTGCTCAGCAACAAATTGCATTATCTGCTCTCTTGTTAGGGAGACAACAGCACAAGTATTTAAACTGAGAACTGAAAGACTACTCAAAATTAATGATAGAACCACAGAACTTTATGGTTGGAAGGTACATCAAGGGTCATCTAGTCCAACCCATGATTGGAAAAAAGCAAGAGGATTACTTACTTCTTGGTTTTCAAATAATGAAAGATAATCGCTGAAGCCCATATCTGCTGTAACACTTGATTCTTTGTCAAGCTGACCAGAAAATGATCTAGAGTTCTCTATAGGAGATGGCGTGCTGGGTAAACTGTCTGTCATTTGGTTCCCATGGTCACCGAGTTCATACGAGTCAACACTAGAAAGGTCTAAACTCAAGTGTGAGGAATTATTTTGCCATAACTCTTCTTGGTCCTCTGATGTGAAAGACATCTCTGCTACAGAAGTATCTTCCAGCATTGTAACAGTCCCCTGGGTGGTTGAATCTAAGGATTTGCCATCTTCCAAGCTCCACTGATCATATGAACCATTAACTGTTGCAAATCTAGCAGCATTTCCCCCCTCTGTGTTATGAGAAAGGTGTTTCTGAAGCTCTTCATCAGGAACTTTTTTTTCATCTTCTTTATTAGAACAGTCAGCTGTGCTGTCCCTAAGACCATTCTTGCTATCTGAGTTTTCTTTTAAAAAAAGTCGAACCAATGTTTCCTGCCAGCCCAGCTGCTGAGTAATCTGTTGTGCTGCATCTGGTTGGAACTGCAAAAGCTGTAAGACCTGCAGAAAGTATAAAAGACAGGTTAAATATCCAAACATGCATACATACACCGCCTTTGATGTATGTTGCACCTTTGCTACCTGACTCGAGTCATTCTAGAATAGTGTCCTTTATAATAACCCTCATTATAGTTTGTGACAATTTATCAATAAGCATAGGTGGCTGCACAAGTCATAGGCAATTCTTCTGTGAAAATGGAACACAACCATCAAGAAATGTAAGTTTGTATCTATTACACATTAACTAAACATAGTCAAGTTGCTTTATTTTGCAAGTGATTTCACTGCAAGGCTATTGAAAGTCATATTGTGGGGTGGGTCATGGCTCAGGTAGTGGGACCTTATGCATGCAAAGCATGTGCTCTAAATTCAATCCCCGGCATCTCTAATTCAGGATCTCAGGTAGCACGCCTAGGTGAGGCCTAAAATATTTTAGTTATCTGTCCTGAAAAATAGCAATGTTTAGTCTCAAACTCAGCTCTCTTCTTCCCTGTGTCCTTAACTGTGTCTTTGGAAATAAAGAAGGAAAATTCTTCCTCAAAATATTTGAGTAAACCTTGGTAGGAAAGATCTGTAAGAAATGCCAGATATTTAACATGCACACTATGTTAATTATATAGCGTTGAATAGTTTGTCACTAAACACAATACTCTGAGGTACAAATATCAAGTTCAGAATTGTCAAAAGGTCAAGGTCAGAGGTCCATGTTAGAAGCATACGGGCATCATTAAAAGTTAATGGCATTTCATAAACATCAATATATTTACTATCCCAGATCACTACCAATAGGTGATAAATCTTGGTTTCCCATAATTTAATGTTGCTATGCTTCCCATTTGTAAAGAAACAAACAAAACCCATGTAAAATACTAACCTTTTTGCAGATGGCCACCCTGATGTTTATTTCTGCTCTATGAGCTAGATGCACCACAGCTATGAGGTCTCTGTAATTCACAGTGGTATCTGCAGGGTGGGAATTCAAACAGACATACGTGCAGAAAAAATGCTTTAAAACGTTTCAGTGGCTATCATTCCACATAAAGGGTCAGTAAAGGCACTAAATTATGAATAGTTTAGATTTATACCCCATCCTATCCCAAAACTGGCTCAGGGCGGCTTACAACAATATGTCAGATATGAAAAGATGATAGACCAAGTGGGCTGGGTTTATCTTCACCCATGTACTCTCTCTTCCTCCACCTATTCAATAACCTTCCCTAAAAAGGGAAGGTTAGAGACAGGCTGATAGTTGGCCAAGGAGTAAACGTCTAATGATAGATTCTTGAGCAAAGGCCGCACCACCACCCGCTTAAGGCAGCTCGGCACTCTGCCCTCCCTAAGGGACGCGTCACCCCAGCTAGCAATGGCTCTAGTGTCTCCCGGCTGGCCTTAATCAGCCAGGACAGGCATGGGTCCAGTTCACAACAGGTAGCCCTGACAGCCCCCCCCCAGGACCTCCTCTGCATCAGCAGGTGACACTCACTGAAACGGATTCCATAAAATAGGACAAGGAGGGGCTTCCATTACCTCTGGTTCTCCTACTGCTATGCACGCAGCATTGAAGTTGTGGTGATTTCGAGTGATTTTATCCACAAAAAAGTCAACAAAAGTGTCACAGCAAGCACTGGAAAATTCCAGTTCCAGGCAGAGGGAAGCTGGACTGACCAGCCCTCTCACCACCCAGAAAAGCTCAGCTGGACATGACTTTGTGGACACTATGAGAGCAGCAAAGAACTTCTTCTTTGCTGCCCGCACAGCTACGGCATAGGTCCATAAACTGGTTCTACGCCGCAAACGGTCAGCTTCAGCATGAGAACGATGCCACTGCCACTCCAACCGCGGCCCTTCTTGCTTCATCCGCCGCAGGTCCTCTGTAAACCAGGGGGACCTACATTGTCAGCTGTCAGGGAGCGGACGCCTAGGAGCCGTTCAGTCGATCGCTTCATTTAGCAGAGTATTCCAAAAAGCTACAAAGTCATCGAGCAAACGGTCGTCAAGATCGTAGGGAAACTCCTCAAGAGTGTTCCGGAACCTTTCCGATTCCATAAGTCTCCAGGGGCGAACCAACCAAACTGGTTCCGTACCTTTCTGTGGGTAGACGGGCCCCAGGAGACGGGCCTGGAGAAGGTAATGATCCGTCCACAACAAGGTTTGTTTCCCTTCCTACCACTGGGCTGGCTCTGCCCACTGTTAGCCCTGTCCACCTTTGGGCTGGCCCCGCCCACTGCCCCACCAGCCTCAGAACCCACCAGCCACCACTGGGCGTTGCCAATATTCAAACTACCTGCATTCAGAACTTGATTAAGAAGATTTTTAATAAAAGAAGTTGTCACTGGAGATTCATTCAGAAGGAGCCCAAGCCCAGAATATCCAACTTCCCGGAGTCTCATACGCTGTTTACTTCGTTCATAAACCTTAGTACATTTCAGCATCTGCTCCACAATCTGTAAAGATGGAAGAAGTCATAATCCGGAAATTATGCAAACTATTTGAATACAAGTACCTGAATAACCTTGTTGATCATAATTCAAATGCAAACATGTCTATTCACCATATTTTTAAAAACCAATGCCTAATACAAACATTAAAATATAAAAACCCATTAGTGATCCCAGTTCCCAAATACTAATCTTTAAATACAGCAGTTCTTCAAAGATATTACTAATACTCAAAATGGGCTAGAGTGTATTGAGACAGACAAGAAGAGTGCTCCAGTAAGTCCCTGTTCTGTTTGTTGTTGCTTATATTTTTTTCTTTTCAAAAGACAACACATTCCAGTAACTAAACACCTGCTACACAGCAGGAAATTCCTTCAATCATACTTTCAGCTCCAAAAGTTTGAAAAAATAAATAAATAAATAAATAATTTAACACATTATAAGCTACTATAGTGAAGCAAAACATTCTACTGGTATACCGAATATCAAATGTGGAAAACTCATGACAAAAATTATAATGAGCACCAATCTGCTACATGATTCTGTTCTACTTAATATTATACAAGTTACCATAAATGGCTTAAACTGCCAACAATATTTCAACTAGAGGAAAATGCTCTCACATTTGCAAAATTACTGTTGCAAAATATATAAAGTAGTTACCTTAAATATGATTTCTCTTAGCCTGTCGGAGTATCTCTGATTCAACAACAGAGCATAGAGGATATCAGCATTTCCTGGTTCAAAAAGCAGCAGGAAAAGCTGATCCCGGGTTGGGCTGGTATGAAGTAGGCTGAAGAGTACATCCAGAATCCCACAGAGCTACACACACAC
Organism: Sphenodon punctatus; assembly: GCA_003113815.1. Taxonomy (NCBI): domain Eukaryota; kingdom Metazoa; phylum Chordata; class Lepidosauria; order Sphenodontia; family Sphenodontidae; genus Sphenodon; species Sphenodon punctatus. Next base: position 963,023 of record QEPC01004883.1, on the reverse strand, counting down.
AAAAAAAGGTCCCAAATCACTCTCAAATTTATAATCCATGCCAATTTCACAGTAGTGACTCAGTTCAGACCCTTCAGACGACAACTGCCACCCCGCAAGGAAAACCAGCACATGCTGGTTGTGCTACGTGTGCCTGACTTCTCCCAATTTTCTGTGTTGTGCAAAAGGCACCTAAATACAGCATTATTATTATTATAAGCACTTGCATAGCGCCAGCTGTGTACCTGGCACTTTACAGAACAATGAAATGGACGCGGTCCCTGCCTGTGGCTTACAATCTAAAAGACTCAGAGGGGGAAGACAAGGAGAGGGAACATAGGGAGAGACAAGGGACAAAACATTCAAGCGGATGTGAAGTCTCAGGTGCACGTGCTTGGCTTGGTTGCAGTCAGGGGGAGGGCAGACTGTAAATGTTGAGAGGAAAGTTCTAGCAAGCGTCGGGAAAGGCAGCGAGGAAGAGGTGGGTCTTGAGGAGGGATTTGAAGGAGTGGAGGGAGGTGGCAAGGCGGATGTGGGCAGGGAGGGAGTTCCAGGCATAGGGGGCAGCAAGGGAGAAGGGGCAAAGGCGGTTAGGGGAGCAGAGGAGATGAGGGAGAGTAAGGGAGAGGATAGAGGAGGAGCGGCGAGCGCATGCAGGAGTGTATATGGAGACAAGGGCGGAGAGGTAAGGGGGAGCCAGGCTGTGAAGGGCTTTGTAAGTAAATACTAGGAGTTTGTGAAGGATGCGTTGGGGGAGGGGGAGCCAGTGAAGTGAGGAGAGGCTGCACGTGGTCGAAGCAACGGGCCGAGTGGATGACCCTAGCAGCGGAGTTTTGGATGGAGATAAGGGGGGAAGAGATGAGAGCGGGGGAGGCCAGCAAGGAGGAGGTTGCAGTAGTCAAGGCAGGAGATGACCATAGCATGAACAAGGGTTTTGGCGGAGGAGACAGAGAAAGGAGTAAATCCGAGCAATGTTAGAGGGAAAAACGACAGGACTTGGCAACACAGTCGATGTAAGGTTTAAAGGAGAGGTGAGTATTGAAGACGAATCCCAAGCTATGGGCTTGGGGACCAGGACAGATGGTGACATCAATAAGGATGGACAGAGAAGAGGGGGAGGAAGGGAAGGGAGGAAAGATAAGGAGTTCAATCTTAGCCATGTTGAGCTTGAGTTGGCGTTGGAACATCCAGGCGGAGTTATCAGAGACAGTTGATGAGGTGAGCTTGGACAGAAGGGGAAAGAGAGCGGGTGGAGAGATAGGGTTGAGTGTCATCAGCGTAAAGGTGATATTGGAAGCCATGGGAGGCAATGAGTTTGCCCAGGAACAGGGTGTAGATAGAGAAGAGGAGAGGACCCAGGACAGAGCCTTGGGGAACCCCTAGCGAGAGGGGGAGGGAGGAGGAGGTGGAATTTGGAAGAGACACATTGAAGGAGCGGTCAGAGAGGTAGGAGGAGAACCAGTCAAGGACAGAACCGCAGAAGCCCAGGGAGCAAAGAGAGTTCAATAGGAGTGGATGGTCGACAGTGTCAAAGGCAGCGGAGAGGTCAAGGAGGACAAGAATGGAGTAGAGGTGCTTAGATTTAGCGACAAGCAGATCACTGGTAATCTTGGCAAGGGCAGTTTCAGTGCAGTGAAGGGGGCAGAAGCCAGATTCGAGAGGGTCCAGGGAGGAGTTGGCGGAGAGGAGTTCCAGACAGCAGGAGTAGACAACACGTTCCAGAAGCTTAGAGGCAAAGGGTAGGAGGGAGACCGGCCAGTAAATTAGAGGGGTCAGCTGGTGGACCTTTTGAGGATGGGAGACACAGTGGCATGCCTGAAGGCATAGGGGAAGGAGCCAGCGGAGAGGGAGAGATTAATGACATGTAGAAGGGAGGGGGGCAACTGTGGGAGCAATGGAGGAGAGGAGGCGGGAGGGGATTGGGTCAAGAGGGCAGTTGGAGGGGTTGGAAGAAGAGAACAGGGAGGAGATTTCCTCAAGGGAGGCAGGAGGGAAGGAGGAGAGGAGAGTGGGGGGAGGAGGGGGAGCGGGGAGAGGAGACGGGTGGGAAGCAATGTCCTGGCGGAGCTTGTCAATCTTTGAGGTGAAGAATAATGCGAGATCCTGAACAGAGAGGGAAGAGGGCTTGAGAAGGGATTCAAAGGTGGAGAAGAGGCGGGGAGGGTCACGAGAGTAGGGTTCAACCCGGGAGGCATAGTAGTGTTGCCTCGCCAGGGAGATAGCAGAAGAGAGGGAGATGAGGGAGAATTTATAGTGGAGGAAGTCAGGGTGGGAGTGGGATTTGCACCAGAGGCATTCAGCAGCCCGGGTGCAGGAGTGGAGGTAGCAGATAGTAGGGATGAGCCACGGACGGGGGTTTGGGAGTCAAGCAGGGTGGGAGGAGAGGGGGGCAAGGGAGTCTGAATACTTCAAGCACCCTTTTTTATTTAATAAAATCATATTTATTTTTACATAAAGCAATTTAATTTCTGAAAATTCTGTTCAATAGGTAGCTAGTTTCATTTTCTGAAAATCTGCATACAAAATATATATGTATAGATTTAATTGAAACTGTAAATCAGAAGAGGCTTCAAAAGAACAAAGGTGTTAAATGAAAAAAATCAGCAATCTCTTTTAATTTATATGCCGCCCTTCCCATCAAGGCTCAGTGTGGGTTACAATCAGGGCCGTCCCCAGGCATGTGCCACATGTGCAGCTGCACATGGCCCCGTGGGTAGCTGGGGCCCTGCACTTGCCTGGCTGGGAAGCAGGCTGCAGCCAGCTTCTCCCCCAATAAGTTCTTCTGCCTCCCCTCCCTGGTTCCAGTCCCCATCCCTCACCTGCCTCTGCCTCCTAGTAGTGCTGCTGCTGCTGCTGCAGCGGATGGGACTGGCAGATAAAGCTGTTTGTTTACAAACAACTCCTCCCCACGAGTGATCAGAAGGTTATTACCTTATAAAGAAGGTTCTTCGAGATCGCTCCCAACGTTCTCACAACTGGGTTGTGCGTGCTCACCCTATTCAAATAATAGACCACATGATGGTCTTGAGCTCCTCTACTATAAAAAAAAGCACTCTCCCCCTCAGAATGACAGTTCCATCCAACCCTTTATAGGCATGTAAGAAAAAAATTCCATGCAGGGCTGGAAAGGTGGGTTTTGTAAGAATGTTTGGAGCCATCTCAAAGAACATTGTTTACAAGGTAGCAACCTTCTGTTCTTCTTTGAGTGGCTCCTCACAGGTCATTTTTACATGGCTACGTCATGGGGGGGGGGGGGAGGGGGGGTGTCCACAGGTGGTTCATGGGAGGGACATGCACATGGCCACACACGCATCTCCACTAATTTGCATCCCCACTAATTTGTATAATTAGGCAGATCCTAATTATGCAAATTAGGCCCCGCACCAAGACCTGGCACATGGCCTCACAAACCCTGGGGCCAGCCCACTATCAATAGGCACATCTAAAAGTCTCCTTGCCCCTCAACCCTTCCCCTAACGCCCCCAATCTTATCCCTGCCTGCCAAACACATGGCCAAATAAAAAGGTCTTCTAATTTTTCTGGAAGATAAACAGACTCGGGCTTAAATAAACCTCCAAGGAGAGGGAGTTTCACAATTGTGGGGCAGCCACTGAGAATGCCTCTCTGCATGCCCTAGATGTAAAAACTTCATGGCAGGTGGTACATGCAAGAGAGCGCGACCAGCTGACCTCAGAGGCCACGATCGGACTTGAGGGAGGAGGTGGTCTTTCAGTTACCTGGGGCCCAAGCTGTTTAGGCCAAAATCAGCACCTAGAATTGTGCCCGGAAAGCGATTGGTAGCCAGTGCAGACGCTGGAGCACAGGTGTAATGTGTTCCTGGCAGACGGGCCGCTGTGTTCTAAACTGACTGCATTTCTATGAGCACATATCATCATCATCACCACCACAACTTTAGAACCATGAGATTTTTTCTACTTGAGTTTTTAGTAAACTGCATATCGGCTTAAAAAATCCTGATATCCAAATATTGTACATTTTACCCAGGTTTTGTGGTTTCCACAGAACATGGAGCAGGAGCGTCATTTTAAAAGTTTGTCCAATTACCCAACAGCCAAAGTAGTTCCACAATCTGCCACAAGTATAACAAAGTAGCAGCAAGAACTGTATTATACCATGCTTGCATCTTTTCTTTTCCCCTTCTTTTTGGCAATGATGCTGTAATTGCTAAAGAACAAGTGAAGAGAAGCCATCATTGAATACTGTATGTACTTTCAGTACCTGTTCCTCCTCACTGATGGCAGCTATATATCCCATGATACTCTGTATTTCCTCATGCACCCCACCTTTGCTCAGGAAATATTTGATCAATCCATATAGGGATGTTCTTATTGTTCTGAGGTCATCTGGAATCAAGCAACTGTCTTTGTAGCCACTACTAACAAAGTACAATAAACATGGATTGTAAGGACTTGAGACAATTAGGCATGCAAAGAAATTAGGAAACAGTGATTTGGATGGCAGTACTTTCATTTCAAATAAGAGGACAATCTAAGAGTAGCTAATGGTAGAGCTGGACTCTATGGCCCTATGAAGTCTACAAGTGTGAACATACTCTGGTTTGGAGACCCAAGAATTTCAGCTTTCATTTTTATAAGAAGCTTCTAGAAGTCGATTTTAAATGGCAAAAATAGCAGTTAGGTGCCTATTTCCCATTGACTTTAAAAGGTATATAATAATTCAGTTCTCTGGCTTTTTAGCACTGACACCAGCACTCAGTGTCAGCAGGAGTACTCTTGAAGTAAATGGGATTCAAACTGGAACTACAGACTAGCTACAGCACTAAACAGTTCGAGAACCGTGTTGTCATTATTGCCTTTCAAAGTCTAGCCCTGAGCCCTTTTCTGTTGTCGGGAAGACAGCACTGAAAGTGACACAGATGTCAATTGATCTGTCTAGTACGAAGGGTGATAAAAATGGTCCTAAAAGTTTCCAGCTTACTCAGTATCTAAATTATATAAATCAAGCATGTAATTTGGCCATTTTAAAAAAATTATATATTATATTTTAAAAAAATTATATTAGCAATACTCAGTGATTTAGTTTAAAAAGACTCACCAAATCCCCTGAATTGAAAAACGTTATCTACATATATCTAGTGCTATTAGTAGAAAGATGCAATAGTTTCTTGGCCAAAGCGAAAAGGCAATTGGGGTGGGAGCTAATTAAGAAACATCAAGAAGTTTAGAAGCCAGTATTTTCAACTTATAGTTTCTTTACTGGCCTCTTGTAAGCAAAATTAAGTGTAGCAAACTGAATAAAAAGGATAAGCCTTGTACCCATAAAATATCCTGATTGTATCTAGAAGAAATTGCACTCCATACTTCTTCCTGAAAACCCTCCTGCTGTCTTTGACGATTGTGGAAAGGTACTGTATGTGTCCTAAAATAGACAAGGTTTTCCATTAGAACTTATATGGGGGGACTTATATGATGTAGAGAAAGAATATGGTAGACTTTATTTAAGTTGTATGACCTCACCAATTCGGAAGGGGAAGTCTCCATGGTTCCAGATACAGAAGTCAAAAAGCAAGTGTTGATACATCTGCTGCAAAAGTTGCATATTTTTTTCTACAGAGACCTGTTCTATCAATAACTGCACTGCCATCAGTACGTTCACATCCATCAAGTTGCTTGGCACCTAAAATTCAACCAGATAAATATAATGGTGGTTATTAAACATTTTAATTAATGTATTTATTTAAATGTTTACCCCGCTCTTCCCAGATGGATCAGGGCAGCTTACAAAACAATAAAAGCAGCATAAAAACCACAAGACCCCAATCCCACTACAACTCCACAGAACCCTCCCCAACCCTCATCAACCCCACTCCCATTCCCTATCACTGCCTGCCAAATGCCATAACAAATAAAAAGGTTTTACACCGCCTCCAGAAGATGCCCAGGCTTGGGCTCAAATGAACCCTCTGGGGGAAGGGAGTTCGACAGCATTGGGGAAGCAACCGAGAACGCCTCCCTGTGAGCCCTCGACTGACAGATGGTGTCCACAGGGAGGTGCTCCCTGCTGATCACAGGGGTCACAATGGGGCATGGAAGGACAGGCAGCCTCTCAGATATGTGGGGCCAAGACCGTTTAGGGCTTTAAAGGTCAAAACCAGCACCTTGTATTGTTCCCAGAAAACTATAGGGAGCCAGTGCAGACTTCGGAACACAGGTGTAGTGTGCTCCCGGAGTCTCGCCCCTGAAAGGAGACGAGCCACCGCATTCTGCACCAGCTGCAGCTTCTAAATAGGCATCAACGGCAGCCCCACAGACGCACTGCAGTAGTTTAGCCTTGAGGTGATGAAAGCATAGATGATGGTGGTCAGATCTGAGTCAGAAAGAAAAGGCTGCAGCCTCCTCACCAGATGGAGTTGGTGGACAGTGCTCCTGGCCACTACCACCACCTGACAATTCAGTCGCAACAAGGGGTCCAGAAGCACTCTGAGGCTGTGAACCCGATTGACCAGAGGGGGCCAGACCCAGTCAGTAACAGGAGTCCCAATCCCCTCCAGATCACAGGACCAGCCAACCATCGTCACCTCAGTATTGTCTGGATTCAACTTCAATCGGCTCATCCTCATCCAGTCCCCGACAGCAGTCAGGCATCGGGTAAGCACCGAGACTGCAGGGCCTGGGTCGGATGAAAAGGAGATGTAGAGCTTGGTGTCATCAGGTTACCGATGACACTTTACTCCAAACCTCCGAATGACCTCACCCAGCACCCTCATATACACGTTGAACAAGAGGAGAGATAGAATAGAACCCTGCGGGACCCGCAGGGTAGGTTCTCAAAAGACAACGAGCAATCACCACTCTCTGGGACCTCCCTGACAGGAAGGAGAGGAACTACTTGAGAAGTCCTGCATACCCCTTATGTCCCACAGTCGTGTCAACTGTATCAAAGGCTGCCTAAAGATCTAACAAGATCAACAAGATAGAATTCCCCTTGTCAATCTCCAGGCACAGGTCATCGACCAAGGCCATAAGAGCAGTCTTTGTACCATACCTAGGACAGAAGTCAGAATGAAATGGGTCCAGGAATCTGACAGCACTGAGATAAGCCTTGAGCTGTCAGGCAACCACCCATGGAAGGTTAGACACAAGCCGACAGCTGGCCAGGGAGTCAGCGTCCAGAGAGGATTTCTTAAGCAGGAGCCAGACAACTGCAGTTTTAAGAACGTCTGACACCCTGCCCTCCCAAAGGGAGGCGCTGACAGCCCCCGCCAGCAATGGCTCCAGCATCTCCCAGCTGGCTTTCACCAGCCAGGATGGACAAGGATCTAGTTCATAACTGGTTGCCCTCACCACCCCAAGCACCTCACCTGCATTGGTGGATGACACCAATTGAAACTGATAAACAGGCCAAGACTGAACTTTCATAACCTCAAATTCTGACCCTGCAGATAAAATGGCAGCACCCAAGTCACAGTGAATACGAGCGATTTTGTCTGCAAAGTAGTTAATACAAATGTCACAGCGGGCATCAGATGACTCCACTTCCAGACAGAGGCAGACTGGATTAACCAGGCTTCTCGCCACCTGGAACAGCTTACTTTCTTCACTGCCACCAGAGCCATGGCATAGTCCTTTAAAAATTATCTATGCCGCAATCGGTCGGCTTCTGCACAGGTTGAGCACCACCTGCGCTCTAACCGCCTACGTTCCCACTTCAGCTGCCTCAGGTCCTCCGTATACCGAGGGACCTGTGCGGCAATAGCTGTGGAAACAGACATCTGGGTGCAACTGTGTCAGTGGTCTTGGTCAAGATGTCATTCCATAAAGTGACCAGAGTATGCCGTCACGGTCGGTAAGTAAATCCCACAGACAGTTCTGGAAACCAACTGGATCCATAAGTCTCCGAGGGCAGACCATCCTAATGGATGAATAATATGCATCTGCTTCTGTATTTATTTGCTTATTTGTTAAGAAGCAATATGAATTTACTTCTTTGGGTAATTTCAGACGTTACGAGATCGCTGTTCACCTCACGGAATCACAGTGGATCCCGTGTGGTGGCAGCAATCTCATGAATATCTATTTGTTCCCGGACAGAAGTTCATCACAGTGAACGCCCGGTCAGGATCAAATTGACCATGATCCTGGAGGTGAGGTTGGTCTCACCTCCAGAATCGTGGTTAGGTTGGCAATGATCCAGGATGGGGCTGGCAATGGCCACGATGAACATGTGCTTGCCAGCCCCGTCCAGGAATCGGGCCCCAACCACGGGACGGAATTGGGCACAGCAGTTGCTGCACCCGCCCATCTCCCCGAGAGTGCGCGGCCATGGACACCGGGGGGGTGAGGGGGAGAGGAGTGTCCACACATCGTGTCGCACAGCCTTGCCCCCTCCCTGATACCCCTCTGTGATCAGGCCGGCACGTCAAGGCCGGCCGGTCTGATCACAGACCAGGATCCGTCCAGGGTTCAGTACGGTGGGCCGAAAGGCCTGTCACATCTGAAATTACCCTTTATTAAACTAATATGGAGATAAATAGCCCTATTCTTGACACAGCAATATTTGTGACAAACACCCGTTTAAAATACTGAACATTTTTTCCACAGCTAGTTTTAAAAATACTACACACAAGTTTTCTGGTTCTGATTTTGAGTAGGTGCACTATGAAATGCGCTACAAATACTGCAAATTAAAGCAGACAAAACAATCACATTACACATTATAAGCATAACTGCAGGCTCTGCACTTTTTATTGTGAGATTTTGTTTTCAAAAGTCTATAACATAAGAGACTAGTCTAATAAAACACAGAAACATCATGTAATTATCATGTGCAACATAGATAGAACAGGAAAAAAGTTAGCTGTTTATATTTTTCTGCTATAGTAAGCAGAAATGATAGCATAAATTTTGTCTAATTCTCTGAAAATCTTTTCAGCCATCTGAAATTCTTATCATTTGGCTCACCTTCTGTAAAAATGCTCCTAGAGTAGCAACTCCGTGAGAGTGAATGAGATTTTCCTGATTGATAGGGTGTCTCTGCATAAAGTGCTTTACCAGCAAGATAAAAGTTGCAACAATATTCTTCTCCAGACGAGCCTCTATACAATGGATTATTTTTTCAGTTAAAATCTTTTACATCATTACACAACTGTACAAAACTGAAAGCAACATGAAGTGAAATGGAACTTTTTATTCCCTCTGTTTTCCTGAGCTCCAAACCACCCCTTACATTTACAACTTTTCAACAGGCCAATAAAGGCTTCTTAACATAAAGCAAATGCTAGCCACAACTTAGACAAATTAACAGATGAAACAGATAAGACAGAAGTGACTCTCCTCTCTGAGCCTTGCTGTAAATTATTGCATATTCTGAGCTTGTCTTTTACACACAAAGAATTTACACAGTTAAATCAAATGTAGAAATAAGAATTAGCCAGGTTTAGAAGCCCCAGCCATTTTGAATTACTTTTTGTCTCCTCACTATGGGTATTATTATTATTAACAAACATTTATATAGTGCCAGCAGTGTACCTGGCACTTTACAAAGTAATAAAACAGACACGGTCCCTGCTCCTAGGGCTTACAATCTGAGAGACAGGAGCTGGGGGAGAGACATAGGAAGGGGAACAGAGGGAGAGACAAGGGGTCTAGCATTCATGAAGATGCGAGGTCTCAAGTGCACGTACTTGGCTTGGTTACGATGAGTTGAACGTATCTAGAAATATTTTTTTCTTCACAATTAGGGCTACAGGATTTTATATTAAAATGTTAATTCTAAATGGTTTCTAGTACTTTCCAGGTTGAAAGTTAGGACAATGAAATTAATTTCAGAATAGTTTTACATATAAAGATGAAAATAATGAAAACTGGAGTTTCATATGCGGTTTAGCATTTTCCATACATTACAAACAGATTGAAAATTTTGGATGGTAATTCTTCAAGCTATTCCTCCAACACTTCAGTGACATAAATTATCACATGAACTGAGGCAATTAACTTTTTATATGATTGGGTTAAAAAAATTTAACACTAGGGATTTTGAATAAGGGGAAATATTGAGGAATTATGGAATATTTGTTAGCAACTAGAGTTTAATAGAGACAAGTCTCAGTGCCACAATTCCTTATCAAAAATTCCAAATTTATAAAAAAAACCAACTTCAAGAACCATTTTGATCGATTTCATATCACCACATATTAATATAATCAACTTTTTCTTCTGGTTCCATTGGATTCATTATACTGAAGCTATTGTTCTCATAGCAATAATAGCAATTTATTAATACAGGATCTAAAGATACTGGTATTTTATATAAGTGTGAAAAGACAGGGACGAGGGATAGGAAATCATATTGAAAATCAGGATCGATTTTAAAATAAATAAATAAATAATAATAATAATTTTAAAAAAATCAGACCAACCCAACTTTCAAATTGATTTTAGATCGTATTAAATTGGGATCAGATTCCGATCAATACAGCCTAAATCCAATTTCTGCCCCCCAGCTCTGCCTCCCCCAGATCGTGCTGGGCCTAGGTGTGGGCAGCGGTCCAGGGGAGGCAGAGCTGGGGGGGTAGAGGGATCGCGCAGGGTTAGGGAGAAGGTACTTGTCTTCTAGACCCCTGCCCAGCACCTGCCTCCCCCAGACCTGTGCCCACCTGCCCCAGGAGTACTGGGGTGGGTGGCTGAGTTGGCTGGAGAAGAATGGGGGGGAGGGAGGGTTAGTTAATTAACTTAACATTTCCCCCTTAGGCTGCTGAGTCCAGCGGCTCCCCGCAGTGCCTGGCACAGCCTTCTCAAGGTTGCACTGAACAGAAATACTGAAGAAAGCTGTGCATGCGCAAAATGGCCACCATGGCTGTTCTGCGCATGCAAAGTCATTTTCCAAAATGGTGCCGGCAGCGTTGGTGACATTTTGGAAAATGGCAGCCGGTCTGTTATGTCCAGCTGCCAGCTGAGCATACGCAGATTGTTTAGTATTTCTGCCCAACATGGCTCTGAGGAGGCCATGCCAGGTACTGTGGGGCACCACTGGACTCCGGAGCCTAAGGGACAAAAGGTAACTTACTTAACTACTCCCCTCTCCCTCCGCACTCAACCATCTCTGACTCTCAGCACCCCTTCCCCGTGTGGCACACCTCTCCTGGACTCCTACCAGTTGATTGCTCCAGTGCTACTGCAGCAGGTGTTGGGGCAGGCAGGCACAGACACGGGTCCTGCGAAGGCAGGTGCTGGGCAGGGGTTCTGGGAGGAACTACTGCCCCCCTCTCTCCTGCACACCCCTCTACCCCCAAGCTCTGCCTCTCCTGGACCTCCGCCAAGTGCTCAGGCTAGGCAGGGATCTGGGGGAGGCACAGCTGGGGCTCCCTGAAAGCTCCTTGGAGCAGCACCAGCACTGTTTCAAGGAACTTTGATAGATCCCGACGGTGGGAACTAATCCTGATAGATCATATCCCTTTGGCAGGATCGGAATCTTTGGATCAATATCATTGGTTCAAAAATTGATCCAATCCCAATATTCTCATCCTTAGTAGGGACAGTACACCTTCTTCCAGATGGGGAGAATTTACATTCATTCCTAGAACTGGATTTGGTTGGGGTCTGAACCAGAGTCTCGTAAGATACTGGGTTACCTTTTTTTAAACTTCATTTCACCACCACTTCCCAGACAGATCAATATGATTTCAGGCCTACAGTACTTTCCTACCTGAAGCTTTTGTGGAAGTTAACACTACCCAGTCTCCTTCTATGGGTGTTAACAATTCAATAGGTATATTTTCACCTTCAGACTTCTCCGGTACATGCCCATTAAAAGAACTGATTTGCTCCAGCAGCGGAAAGAGAACATTTAATCCACCTATGCAATTTATCATATCCTGAAGAAAGACAGAAAAAGAATTAACAGCTTTATATAGACGTTTCTAAGCCTCTACTCTTCAAAAGCAAGGATGGATTCCCTCAGTAACATTTTGTCTTTGTTTGCTTCATTTAGCAGTCAGGCCTTGCCTTCAGGATCAGAGGCTAATGGGCAGTTTGCTGAGCTCTGGATAAAGCCCAGCAACACTGATGCTAATGAGGTGCGAACAAAACAGTTTGTTGTAAACTTTGCAAACTACCTATTAGCCTTTGTAGGAGGGGTGGGGGAAGGTCAAAAAATGGACATTATCCCGAAATGCCAGATACCAATTAATTTGCTGTGGCTTATGCCATTTCTTCTTTGTAACAAAGCAACACGATACAAAAATGCTGTAAAAGAACAAAGTTAAAGTATTGCATTTTCCCCTCTAGTATGTAAATTATAGTATTGTTAGGAGTTACAAGTACCACTGGTGTTTAGAAAGTGTCAAAGTGCAAGTTTAATTTAATGATAACCTTCTAAAGCTCCCAATTCAGAGAACTTCTTTATAAACAGAAATAAGATGCTCATAAAAAGATACTAATCAAAAATATAATCTATATTTATTTACAGAGTCATTTTATACATGGATTACTGTCCCCTTTAAAAATAAAATTTTTTGCTATCTCACACCAATCCAAATTTTTACACTAAGACCATTTTACACACACACACACACACACACACACACACACAAGCTTGTTGTTCCAGCAGGTGTGCAGGGGGCTGAGGGCATCCATGTATACAGCTGGGGGGGGGGGAGATGGTGTCTGCGCGGTGTTTGCCCGTGTGAACACCGAACAGGATGGGTGGATGTGCATGTGCGTTCACGTACAACACCCACCTCCACCCATCACCCACCCATCTCCACCTACAGAGCCCTCCGGAAAACCGGAGGAGGCTCCATGGGTGGAGGCGGGTGGAGATGGGTGGGTGTCCATTTACACATGTAAACGGACGCCCACCTCTACCCACCATGGCAAAACACCCATCCCCTCCCCCACACCTGTCCATGTAAAAAGGGCCTAAAACAGGCAGTATGTTACCTGAAATATAAACCTCATCATAAAGGGAACAAGTTGGTTCTGGTTCAGTGCATGTACATAAAAGGACATGTGAGGTACAAACTTTGAGGCTGCAAATATTGCAGGAAGGAGTCAGCTCAAAGTCATGCCTGGACATCAAAGTAGTTGCTCTTTCTTACACCAAGTTGCTATTTGAGCTTAGTGTGCACTAGTGATTTGGCAGATAGAGATCTGCAAAGCAAATACTGGTATAACAAGTGCAATTTGTACAAACTCTGATCTCTGCCAATCTCTATGCATTTGTTTTGAAAGAAAGAGGGGGCATGAGAAGAATATGGATCTACATGGGCAAATTATTTAATCGCTGTTTCTATAGCATCTTGATGTGCTAGTACTGAACAATACTGTGACACTATTAAAGAGAGGCAGTAACCCTAGTCCATGTAATAGTAATCTCTTACCTTAGCTACTGCAACTTCTGACTGGCCTCCTTTACTCTGACTTTGCCCCTCTCACTTCCATTCAACACTCTGCTGTCAAAGTCACCCACCTTGCCCATCTCTTTGACCATGTTCAGCCCCTCCTCTTCTCCCTCCACTGGCTCCCTTTAACCAAACAAATTCAGCATAAGCTCATTGTCTTTTACCTTCAAGCCTCCTCATGGTCTTGCTTCCCACTACTGTCTATACTTGGTTTCCACTAGGGATGGGCGAACAGAACAGAGTTGGGAAATTCGGTTCGGTTTGAAATTTGAGTTCGGAAATTCGGTTCGGTTATATATGGAGGTATATATGGTTCGGTTATATAAGGATATATATATATCCTTATATAAGTTCTGAACCTGCTTAGACAGGTATACTCCCAGGTATTTTATTTTCCCCCCCTCTACACTAAAGTGTATGTTCTCAGAGGCTAATTCCCTTCTATACTTACTGCTTGTATATAGCATAGCTGAAGATTTTTGGTAATTTATGTTATACCCCAACAAGGATCCAAATAGGTCTATTAGGTCAATCGATCTAGGAACAGACTGAGCCGGATCTGACAGGAAAACCAACATGTCATCCACATGCAAGGCGAGCTTGTGCTCCTCCCTTACCAATCCGGATTCCTGTGATGTTAGGGTCCTGTCGGATGGCAATAGTCAGGGGTTCAAGTGTGAGGTCAAAAAGTGGCAGGGAAATTCCACAGGCATCCCTGGCGAGTACCCCAGAGTAAGTCAAACGGGGGAGACAGCTGACTATTTAAAATAAGTTGTGACTTTGGACCTTTATAGATTGCACCCACTTCATGAAATTTCAAGAGAATCCCATGTGTGGCCTCAGAGGACTCGACTGAAGTTCTGCTGGCCCGCCACTGCTGTGCAGCGCCTCGCGGCAGACTCCTTTGCAGCGGCATGCTGCTGAGCTCCATGTTCTGTAGCACGCATGTGGAAAATGGCTGTGGGAGCTGTTTTGGCAACATCATTTTGGCCACCACCATTTTGATTAAGGGCAGCAGTCATTTTGTGCCTGCGCAAAACAGCCCGGGTAGCCATTTTTCACATACATGCTGAGGAGCAGGGAGCTTGGCAGCATGCCGTGGCAAGGAAGCCTGCCAGGAAGCGCCCGTCCACACAGCAGCAATGGGCCAGTAGAGCTTCAATCAAGCCCTCCGAGTCTGGTAAGTACATGCTAGGGCCCCGAGGGGTGGGGATCCATAAATCCGGATCTGTAGCTTTCACAGACGGAGTTCGGATTCGTTTGGATGAATCTACTCCACCCACCCCCAGTACTTGGATGTTCCGTCGTCCCCAACCCAACTGAAAGTACATATGAAAACATATTTTGCCCCCAACCCTGGCTGTCCCCAAAACCTTGTACCCGAATACACATCACCCATCTCTCAGCCTTTCCCCCATATATCCCCCCAGCACCTAACTGCTCCCTCATGATACAGACACTTCCCCTGCTGCCTGGCTGCCCCCAGTCTTGTGTCTCTGTATACATCCTGCATCCATCAACCTTGTTCCTCCCATATACAGCCCCCCCAGTACTCAGCGACTGTTCTCCCCAAATCCCATCTGCCTTTCAGGTGATGTCATAGAATCCTCTTGCACTGAGGATACTTCTCCACAGGAGGGGACCCCAACTGCGGTCAAGAATAGGATGGCTGTAGTAGTGGGTGATTCAATCATTAGGAATATAGGTAGCTGGGTTTGTGACAGTAGTGAAGACCACATGGTCAACTGCCTGCTGGGTGCAAGGGTTGCAGACCTCACGCTACGTCTAGACAGGATTTTAGCAAGTGCTGGGGAAGACCCAGTTGTCATGGTCCATCCCAGCACCAACATGGGAAGGTCTAGAAAGGAAGTTCGTGAGGCTAAATTTAGACTTCTAGGAAGAAGGTTGAAATTCAAAACCTCCAGACTAACATTCTCTGAAATGCTTCGTGTTCCATGTGCAGGGACCCAGAGGCAGGCTGAACTCCGGAGTCCCAATGTGTGGATGAGATGATGGTGCAGGGAAGAGGGCTTTAGATTTGTTAGGAACTGGAGAACATTTTGGTGAAGAGGGAACCTACACCGGAAACATGGGCTCCACCTTAACCAAGATGTTAAAAATAAAAAAACTGCTAAAAATCAAAAAGTTGGTAGAGGAGTTTTTAAATTAACATCTGGGGGAACACAGACAGTTGCTGTGGAGCCTGTGGTTCGGACAGAGACAACCCAAAGGGATGCCATCATTAACAGTGATACAGTGCATTCTGGTAAAGAGGACAGGAAAGAATCAGAGGGAGAACAGGTGGGCATTAGTATGGAACAGAAACTTAAATACTTCCAAATTAAACAAAATATGCAATAAAAAACACCAGTAAAAGAATAAAAAGAGTGTTTAAATGTCTATACACAAATACTAGAAGTCTAAAACATAAGCTGGGAGAAGTAGAGTGTTTGGCACTAAATGAAGATATAGATATAATGGGAATCTCAGAGACCTGGGGGAATGAGGATAGTCAATGGGACGCTAATACTGGGGTACAAAACATATCAAAACAACAGAGTAAATTGAGCTAGTGGTAGGATGGCACTATATGTAAGAGACAGCATTGAGTAAAGCAGGATTAAAATTTTACAGGAACTGAAATGTACTCTAGAATCTCTATGGATAGAAATTCCATGTACAATGGGGAAGTGTGTAACAGTGGGACTACACTATCGGCCCCCTGATCAGGACAGTGAAATTGACCGAGAAATGGTAACAGAGATCAGACAGGCTACTGAAGTTGGAAACACAGTAATAAGGAGAGCCAGTGTGGTATAATGGCTAAGTGTACAGTACTTGGACTGGGAAGTAGGGGGAACCTAAATTCAAGCCTTGCCTTAGTCAGAAACTCACTGGGAGACCTTGGGCCAGTTACATTATTTTCTCAGCCTAGCCTACCTCACAGGGCTGTGAGGATTAAAACGTTGTTAATTAGTTCTTTGTGAAGTGCTCAGAGTGCCATGGCAGGGGGGCACTATATAAAAATTAAAAAGTGCTCCAAGTGCCATGACAGGAGGTGCTATATAAAAATAAAGATTATTATAAGGATTAATAATGAGTGATTTCAGTTACCCTAATTGACTGAGTGAATGTCTCCTCAGAGTGTAAATTTCTAGATGCAGTAAATGACTGCTTCCTGGAGCAGCTGGTCCTAGAACCTACAACAGGAGGAGCTACTTTGAATTTAGTCTTAAGTGGAGGGCAGGACCTGGTGCAAGGGGTAACGATGGTAGAGCCGCTTGGTAATAGTGACCATAATATTATCAAATTTGACATAGCTATAGGAGGGAGATTGACAACAACAACAACAACAACAACAACAAAAACTACTGCAGTACCATTTAACTTAAAAGGGGGAACTGTGCAAAAGTGAGCAAACTAGTTAGAGGGAAACCAAAAGCAGCAGCTGCAAGGGTTAAATGTGTGCAAGAGGCGTGGAGATTATTTAAAAACACCAACTTGGAAGTGCAGATTAAAATGAATTCCACAAATAAAAAAAGGTAGCAAGAGGAACAAACATCTGTCAGTGTGGCTAAATGGGGAGGTGAAGGAGGCTATTAGAGCCAAAAAGGCATCCTTTAGCAAATGGACAGCTAGTCCAAATGAATAGGAAAGAGCATGTGCATTGCCAAGTTAGATGTAAAACATTAATAAGACAGACCAAGAGGGAATTTGAGGAGCGACCCACTAAAGAAGCAAAACAACATTAATAATAATAAAACAACAACAAAAACCACCACCACAACTTTTTCAAGTACATCAGAAACAAGAAGCCTGATAGATAGTCGGTTGGGCTATTAGATGACCAGGAGGTGAAAGGGGTACTCAGGGAGGATGGGGACATTTCAGAGAAGCTGAATTAATTCTTTGCTTCAGTCTTCACCGCTGAGGATGTGAGGGAGACACCCATGCCGGACCGAGTCTTTGTAGGAGAGGAATCGGAAGAACTATCACAAATAAACGTGACTGTGGAGGAGGTTCTAGGGCAAACAGACAAACTAAATAGTAATAAATTATCAGGACTATATATAGTATTCATCCCAGAGTTCTAAAGGAACTCAAATATGAAGTTACAGACCTACTATTGGTAATTTGTAACCTATCGCTAAAGTCTGCCACCATACCAGAGGATTGGAGGGTAGCATATGTAACACCAATATTTAGAAAGGTCCCCAGAGGTGACCCTGAGAACTACAGACTGATGAGCCTGACATCAGTGTCAGGCAAACGGGTGGAAACAGTTATTAAAAACAGAATTACTGAGCATATTGATAAACATGGCATAATGGGGAAAAGTCAACATAGATTTAAGAAAGGGAAGTCATGCCTCATGAATCTACTGCATTTTTGAGGGTGTAAATAAGCATGTGCATAAGGGTGAGCCAGTCAATATAGTGTATCTGGACTTTCAGAAGTTGTTTGATAAGGTCCCTCATGAGAAACTCTTGAGGAAATAAAACAGCCATGGGATAAGAGGCAGTGTCCTACTGTGGATCAGCAACTGGTTAAAAGATAGGAAGCAAAGAACAGAACTAAATGGTCAGTTTTCACAGTGGAGAGAAGTAACTAGTGGAGTGTCCCAGGGATCGGTACTGGGGCCGATGTTGTTTAATATATCCGTTAATGATCTGGAGAAGGGAGTAAAGAGAGGTGATCAAATTTGCAGATGACAGAGTTATTCACGGTATTTGAAACCTAAGCGGACTGTGAAAAATTGCAGGAGGATCTTGCGAGACTAGGTGACTGGGCATCTAAGTGGCAGATGAAATTTAATGTAGACAAGTGCAAAGCTATGCACATAGGGAAAAATAACCCAGACTATCTATCTATCTATCTATCTATAATGCTGGATTCTAAATTAGGAGTTACCACTCAAGAAAAGGATCTTGGAGTCATTGTGGACAATACACTGAAATCCTCAATTCAGTGCGCAGCAACGGTCAAAAGAGCAAAGAGAATGTTAAGAATCATTCGGAAAGGGATAGAGAATAAAACACTATAACGCCTCTATATAAATCTATGGTATGACTGCACCTGGAATACTGTGTGCAGTTCTGGTTGCCCCATCTCAAGAAAGACATAGTAGAACTAGAAAAGATACAGAGAATAGAGATGTGTACCAGAAACCCATGTCGTTTTCCCTTTTCTTTTTTCCTTTTTGTTATTTAAATCTGTCATTTTCATTTTCAAAAATATCAAAATTTCATTTTCACTTTCGTTTTTGATTTCCATTGGTTTCAATGGAAAACACATTTCCGGCTGTAACATTTTTATTATTCATTATATTTGGATGACACCTGGGGGGGATTGTACCTCACATGGAAAGCATTAAGTGTACCTAATTCCAGAAAGATTGGATAAAGGAAGCAGATTTTATAAGCAAAACTATGCTATTTTGAAAAAATCTGCATATACATTCCTGGCTGTAACTTCATTGGGCTCATTCAGCCGCGGCGGCTGTATTGTGCGATTTAAAGCACTGCGCACTTCCGGGTTGGTGTGAATGCACCAATTCAGCCTAATGCGAACTGTTGGAGTGCAGTTTTAAAAGCTGCTCAGAGCAGCTTTCAAAACTGCACTCCAACAGTTCGCGTTAGGCTGAAATCTGTGCGGTCGGGTGCATTCACACCAACCTGGAAGTGCGTGGTACTTTAAATCGCACGATGCCGCCGCCGCGGCTGTGCGATTTAAACGCACGTCTGAATTAGCCCTTTGTCTCTCATCTAATGTGGATGAAACCTGGCAAGTTAATACCCCTCCCCATGTTTAATGTCTATGCCAACTTTCAGAAGGATTGGATAAAGGGTCCTGGTGGTATACGCACTTGACCTATAAATGTATGTCTGACTAACATCTTTGTAGTCCAACCAATGTACATGAAATTTGGCAGGGCTATCCCACACTTTCAGGATCACCTCTGCCAAATATCAGAAAGATGCCATAAAGGGTTCCAATTTTATATGCATGCACAGCATATGCAGAGAAAGGGGAACTGGGGCTCTTACCTGTGAGTCCCTGTTCTGCTTGGGCTAGGCCAGTCCAGCTCACAGGTGACATTGCGCTTGTCCAGCACGAGGCAGGATTCAAAGAAAACTGACAGCGCATGCACGGGTCACCCCCTTGCGCAAATCAGTTGTAGTACAGCCATCGATCTGCAATGCACTCAAGACATAGTTAATGCACTCCAGGCGTCCGCTGCGCTCTCTGTTGTTGGACCCCACCTCTGCTGTCGGGAGGGTCGCTGAACTGGCCTAGGCCGAGCAGAACAGGGACTCACAGGTAAGAGCCCCAGTTCCCCTTTCTGCTCAGGGCTTCGGCCAGTCCAGCTCATGGGATGTACCCAAGCGGTATCCCTAGAAGAGGGCGGGAAGACAGCGGGCCTATGCAAGAACAGACTGGAGGACCCATCTGCCAAATGCGGCATCCGCCGACTGGAAGGTGTTGAGTTTGTAGTGTCTGGTGAAGGTGTGCAGGGAGGCCCATGTGGCCGTCCTGCACACCTCCTCGTAGGGAGCTCTGGCCGCAAAAGCAGCCGATGTAGCTGCTCCCCGGGGGGAATGAGGCCATATTTTCAGAGGGGGAACCTTTCCCTTTGCCTTGTATGCCTCTGTAATGCATGACACCACCCACCTTGAAATGATGGCCTTAGAGGCCTTCGAACCCTTCATTCCCGGCCTTATGTTGACAAAGAGGGCCGAGGATGAACGGAACGTCACTGTGCGCTTGATGTAAATGCGCAGAGCCTGTCTGACATCAAGGAAATGCCATTCCTTTCCCCTGGGGTGGACTGGGTTGGGACAAAAGGAGGGAAGGGTGATCTCCTGATTTCTGTGAAACAGGGAGTTGACCTTTGGGAGGAAGGCCTGGTCTAGCCTGAGTACCACCAAGTCCCTATGGAACTGGCAGAAATTCTCCTCAATGGAAAGGGCCCCTAGTTCAGACATCCATCTGGCGGATGTGATGGCCACTAGGAAGGCAACCTTGATCAACAAGAAGAACAGTGTGGCCTTCCTGAGTGGCTTGAATGGGTGCGCCTGGAGTGCCCCCAATACCAGGCTGAGGCTCCACAAGGGGAACCTATGGATCACTGGAGGGGATATTGCCCTAGCTCCTCTCAGGAACCTTCTGATCAGATGGTGACCCGCTACCTTAATGCCCTTCGTTGGGAAAAAGACTCAGTCTAGGGCTGATACCTGTCTGGAGAGGGTGTTGGGCTTTAGGCCGCTGTTTAGACCGTCTTGCAAAAATCCCAGGATTTGCGGGATGTGAACCAACTCTGGGTCGAGGGACTTATGGTGACACCAAGCCCTGAATGGCCTCCATGTGGATTGGTAAATCCTGCGGGTGGAGGTCCTCATGGAGGCTAGCAGGGTGTTCATCAGGGCTTCTGAGAACCCTAGCCCTTCTAGGGCTGCGTGTTCAATTTCCACGCAGCTAGCCTCAGGTGGTCCAAACCCTTGAAGTGGAATGGACCCTGCATCAGCAGGTCCTGCACTCGTGGGAGGAATAGTGGTGACGATACCGCCAGCTCCATTATGTCCGAGAACCAAGGTCTCCTCAGCCAAAATGGAGCTACCAGTATGAGGGATGCTCCCTCTGACCTGGCTTTTGCCAGGACCCGTCCGATGAGCAGGAATGGAGGGAAGGCGTATAAGAGCGCTGGGGGTCAAGGTGAGTTGAGAGCATCCACCCCCTGGGATCCCTGAGCCCTTGTCCGGGAGAAGAAGCGTAGAGACTTTGCGTTTTTGGGTGACGTAAATAGATCCCACTGGGGTGTCCCTAGCTTTGTGCATATTAGGCTGAATGTCAGAGGACATAGGGACCATTCCCCCGGTTCCAGGTGGTGTCTGCTGAGCCAGTCCGCCTCGGTGTTGTCCTCCCCTTGATATGTAAAGCTCTGAGGGACAGCAGGTGGTGCTCCGGCCAGGACAGGAGTGTGCATGCCTCTGCGTGTAGAGCCCTGCTTCTCGACCCGCCCTGGTTGTTCACGTAGGCCTTTGCAGTTGTGTTGTCCATGAACACGAGGACATGGGAGTTCTGCACATGCGGGAAACTGAGGCAGGCGAGCCGAATCATGTGAAGCTCGAGCAGGTTGATGCTGCTGGTTGCCTCAGTTGGTGACCACTCCCCCTGGGCCATCCTGGTCTGGGAGTGAGCTCCCCACCCTGACAGGCTGCATCCATTGTGATCGCAATTCTCCTTGGCTCGGAGAGTTGGGCTCCTTGCTGGAATGGTTTGTTTGTGAGCCACCAGCGCATGAGTGTTGCTAATGTACGCGGTATCCTGATCCGGGGGTTGCTGCCCCTGATGAGATGTGCCTGCCAGGGTCTGAGTTGCTGCTGCAGTGGGCGTAGGTGGAAATGAGCCCACGTTACCTGTTGGGTACATGAGACTAGGAGTCCCAGAAGGCTTGCCAGAGCCTTTAGTTGAAGGGTTGAGTTGTTTATGAGGGACAGTATTCCCTTCGTGATCTTTTCTTGATGCTGGAGGGGTATGAAGACCCTGTCCATGCTTGGGTCTATTATTACTCCCAGGTGCTGCGTGGGTACCAGGTGGCTCTTTTGCTCATTGATCAGGAAGCCGTGTTCCTGCAGGTACTCCAGAGTCCTCTGTACGTCTCTCACCGCTTTGGCTCTTGAGGCGGAGCAGATGAGGAGATAATCTAGGTAGGGGTGCACGTGAATCCCCTGCAGACGCAGGTTTGCTACCAACAGAACCAGGTTCTTGGTGAAGGTGCGAGGAGCTGAGGCTAGACCGAATGGGAGAGCCGTGTATTGCCAGTGCCTCCCCCGGTAGGCGAGCCTGAGCCACTTCCGGTGGCTGGGGACGATGGGTAGATGTAGGTATGCCTCCTTGAGATCTAGGGAGGCCATCCAATCACTCCTTCTGAGTGCCTGGCAGATTGTTATCAGGGTCTCCAACCAGAACCTTCTCCTTCTCATGTGTCTGTTGAGACGTTTCAGATCTAGCACCGCTTTCCATTCGCCTGATTTTTTTCAGTACGAGGAACAGTATGGAGTAGAGGCCCGTGCCCTGCTGGTCCGGTGGTACTGGTTCTATGGCACCGATCCTGTGTAATCATTCTATTTCCTCGACCATGGCTCGGTCCTTCTGTGGTCTGGCCGAGGGCAGAGAGGGAAGAAACTTGCTTGGTGGTGTAGAGGAGAGCTCTATCGAGTAGCCCTGGGATATGCTCTCCCTTACCCACGCATCGGAGACTGAAGCTCCCCAGGCTGGACAGAAAGCCTGGAGTCTGCCCCCGATGCGTGTGTGGTCTTCAGTCCTGCTTCCTCTGACTGGTGCCCCCTTGGGGGTCTGTTACCGGGGGGGGGGGGGGG
>QEPC01004883.1:921700-940223 GCA_003113815.1 Sphenodon punctatus | reverse complement strand
GGGGGGGTGGCTGGTACTTCCTCTTACCTTGCCATCCGAGTTTGTTCTTGGGTTGGTTGTGAAAAGACCCCTTGTGGCCGTGGACTCCCCTTCTGAGGCCTGCTGAGTCCACTGTGAAGCGCGCTGGGTGAAAGGAGGGCTTCTTACTGCCCACTTGCTGGAGGGTAGTGCACTTCTTTTTACTATTGGCATCCTCCAGGACCTTTTCCAAGTAAGCTCCGAAGAGCCTTTGGCCTCTGTAGGGGCTATCGACCAGTAGGTTCGTTGCCGTGTTGTCCCTGCCCCATGATCTCAGCCAGAGCCTTCTGTGGGCCGTGACATTTGAAGCTGCTGCTCTGGCATTGGCCGATAGGGCATCCGTGGAGGCATCCGTGATGTATGCTATTCCTAGCATGATGCGAGATGTTAAGGCTCTTGCCTTTCTCTCCGGGATGTCCTCCACCTGTAAATCCTGAAACCACAAGATGAAGGCCCTGGCAACATAAGAAGTGTCCGTGTTCATCCTCATGGCCGTAGTGGTGGCTTCGAACCCCTTTCGCAGGGATCCCTCGATGGCCTTATCTGTGGAATCCTTGGGGAAACAGTCACCCTCTGTCGGGAAGAGGGTTTGACGTGCCAGAGAGGTTGCCTCTGCATCCACCTTGGGTTGGTGGAAGAGGAAACCCCTGCGTTGGGAGAAGGTGCAGAGCAGTTTCTGTGGCTTGGGCAACCTGTAGGAGCGAGTGGGCTGCTTCCATTCGTTGAGGACTAGCCTCTCGAAGGCCTTGTCCAGGGGTAAGCCCTTGTCTGGCTTATTAGTCCTGGGGATGTGCGCCCTAGCATCCTGCTCTTCCTCCGATTTGGATGCCTGCTCTTTGGCTGCCTTCTCCTTTAGCTGGAAGGTGCGAGTCACATGCTTTTTCAACTCCTCCCAGCATGAAGCTGGGAACTCCCTCCCGTGATCGGGGGCTATAGGGAGGTCCACGTCCCTGCTCTGTGCCTGGGACTCCTCTCCCTCAGAGCCAACCTATGCCCCCTCCTCCTCTGCGGAGGAATCGTCACTGGTTCCCTCTCAATGTCCCTGGGAGCTATGGGAGCGGGAGCGGGTTGTGGAGGAAGCGGCGTGGGGGGAGGCCGGGCGCTCTTCCTCTGAGTCTGAGCTTGAGTCGAGGATGCGCGCCACTCTGGATCTCGCGGTTGTCTTGGGTTGAGGCCGTTTGCTGGGGGGTATCCCCCCCCCCCGCCCCTCTGGGTCTCTTCCCGCCTCCATGAGCGGGTTGTCTTCCCCCCGAGCTCTCTAGCCTATCGAGGCAGGCCATGATTTTATCCAGAGCCTCTGAGATGGATGCGCTCATGGCCTGGTCCCCTGGGGCCAGGGTTGCACAGGGCGGGTGGGAAGACGGGGGGTGGTTTTGCAGAGCCTGGATCCCCCTCCCTGGTGAGCACAGGGGTGGGGAAGGGTCTGGCCGCTTGTTCCCCTCCTGCTCCGCTGCAGGCGGCTTGCGCCTTAAGCCACCCATCCCCTGTACCTGTGGCCCTGGAGAGCGTGCTGTGCAGTGTGGGGGAGTCCCGCTGCTCGTCGGGGAATCCTCGGATGGGCCTGGATGCGCCCCAGCGTTGTTGGTGGGGCAAATCCGGCTGCTGCGTGTGCGCCTGTGCTGCCGGGTCTGTGGTGGCGACGGCAAGGGCTGTACGCTGCGGGTGGGTGCGGCGGTGCTGGAGGCAATCGGGGCTCTCCTCGGCGGTCCAGCTCCGGTAGCCCTTCCTGGCCCAACCTCGTGGCCAAGATGGCGGCCCCCACTGTTGATTGGGGGATGGGCTGGCTCTGCGGCGTCCTCTGAGCCGGGACGGTCCTCCGTCCGTCCGCTGTCGCTTGTCCTGCTGGCGCTGTAGCCTTGGGCCCTGGGATTGCTTGCAGGAGCCCACGGCTGGGGAGGAAGGTCGCGCATGGCTGGAGAGCCCTAGGCTGAGCGCAGGGTCCTGTCGCAAGTTCAGCACGCCTCTCCTGGGGGCTGAACTCCTTGCCCCCTGATCCTCTTCTTTCTTTCACTTTGGAACTTTTCTCTCTCTCTCTTTTTTTTTTTTTTTTTTTTTTTTTTTAAAGAATCCAAGCTCTGCTCTAAGAGCAGAGTGAGAGTGCTCCTGCTAGCATGGAGGCAGGAAGAAAACTGATTTGCGCAAGGGGGTGACCCACGCATGCGCAGTCAGTTTTCTTTTAATCCTGCCTCCTGCTGGACAAGTGAGTGTCACCCATGAGCTGGACTGGCCGAAGCCCTGAGCAGAATGAGCCTATGTAACGGATTCTCTTACGTGTCACTGTGGTATACTATCAGTTTGTGATGCCAATTGGCCAGCAAAAACGTCAACCAAATACCCTCATTCTGTGCTGCGACCATCCCAACATCTCTCGTTACTGGGAAGTCGGAAGCATCTGTACAGGAAAAAGCCAATAGAGATTCTCTTATGTCCTCTGCCACAGTGCTGCAGGATGTGATTGCGATGATAATTGGCCAGCCTGAATGTGTAAACTAGGTCTTCTGATTGCTGGGATGCTATCCCCAAAGTCTCAGTTATGTCCCTTCTATGCCCGCCTCGAAGCCACCACTGATTGGTCCTGTAAAGCTGGAAGCATGCAGTAACTGGCCAGTGAGTGTGTCTGTCAGTCTGTTGGGTTGATCCCCATCTTCCCTCCTACAGCCTCCCTCCTCCTGCCATGCCAGGTGCCTGCTTCTGACTGGCACTGAATGTGCTGCTATTTATCCGAATAATGGTCTTCAAGGGGACAACTTCAATTGCTTATAAAATTGGGTCCCTTTATCAAATTATTCTGTAATTTGGCAGAGATGACAGAGAAAGCGTGCAATAAATTTCCACCACATTACTTGTAAACAGGATGGAATATAAAAATGTTAAAGCTGGAAATGTATTTTCAAGTTAATAGCTTATAACATCAGGACACTTTATCCAATTGTTCTGAAAATTTGGCAGGATTGGTACACTAGAGGAGAAACGTAATTTCCCATGTTTCATGCAAATTGAATGGAAGATAAAAAAGATGTAGCCAGAAATGTGTATGGAGCTTTTCTTAAAATCACAACATTCAATTGCTTCTAGAATCGGTCCCCTTTATCCAAACTTTTCAAAGTTTGGTACACATAGTGCCCTCTGTTGAGGGTACAATCTCCCCAAGTTTCATCAGAAATAAATAAGAAAAAAAATATAGCCGGGAATACGTCTCAGTGTTTCTCATTATTTCAAAAACAAATTTTCATTTTTGTTTTTGTTATTATTTGTCATTTTTGTTATTACAATAATGAAAATGAAAATCACAATTTTCATTTCCGTTATCATAAAAAAATGAAATGCACACCCCTAACAGAGAAGGGCAACAAAATTAATCAAAGGTATGGAACAACTCCCGTATGAAGAGAGGCTTGATAGGTTGGGGCTCTTCAGCTCGGAGAAGAGATGACGGAGGGGATATGATAGAAGTATATAAAATCACGAACAGTGTGGAGAACGTAAATAAGGAATGGTTATTTACCCTCTCTAACCGTACTACAACAAAGGGACCCTCCATGAAATTAACTGGCAGCAGATTTAAAACAAGCAAGAGAAACTATTTTTTCACTCAATGAGCAATTAGCTTGTGGAATTCACTGCCAGAGGATGTGGGAAGACTGGTAGTGTAGCTAGTTTTAAAAAGGGATTGGATAAGTTCTTGAAGGACAGATCCACTAATGGCTGGATCCACTAAAAAGATTTTGGGGATATAAACTCTTACTGTTGGGGGCTGGAACAACAGGGAATGGATTGCCCATGGTGACCTGTTGGGTACTTCTCCCTAGAGACAAAGATTGGCCACTGTCAGAGACAAGATGCTGGGCTTGGTGGACCATTGGTCTGACCCAGTCCGGCACTACATATGCTTTTATGTTCAAATGAAAGCATATAGGGAAAGCAGCGGGGGACAGGAGACAACTTGCCCTCTACTGTCCCCAGTATCCGTTTCACCTGGAGAGGAAGAGGATTCAGGCTGAAAGACCAAGTGTGTGTGCATGGAGCCTATGTTGTGGTGAACACAATATGCGAGACTGTACAATGTCTTTACTGCTTACATGGCACACAAGTTAAAGCAGGAATCTTAAATGACAGTTTCCATGCTTTTTGGAGTACGAGTGAATTTGTAAGAGCCTTAATTCCCCTCTTAAACCATAGGTTTTTTGATCCTAGAATTTCCCTGAAATTCCCTAAAATTCCCGAGATTTTTGAAAGGGGAATACACTAAAGTCCCCCTCCTACAATCTACTAATCCCCTTCTCTAATCTACTAGACCCCAGTCCCCTCCCAGAGAACCCAGGAGTCCTCGCTCCCAGCCCACCCCCACTCCCCTCCTAGAAAACTCAGGAGTCCTGGCTCCAAACCTCCCCTGCCCTAACCCACTACCTCTCACTCCCCTCTCAGAGAACCCAGGAGTCCTGGCTCCCAGCCCCTCTGCTGTAACACACCATCTGTCCACTCCCCTCCCAGTGGCGGCTGGATTGGGGAGCAGGGCAGAGCCGCTCCCCTGAACTTGCCTTTCTAAGCAGTCCCATCTCTGCAGTCACTGCTAAACTCCATGGCTGGATTGGGTGAGGCTGCCTAGGGCAGCAAGTTCAAGGGAGCAGCTCTCCGCCCTACCCCGATGCAGCTGTGGTGCTTGGCAGCAGCTGCAGGAACAGGGCACAGGGCTAGTGGGTGATCACAATATCTCCCTCAGCCCTCCCGATCCATCTCTCATACCTTGTTCCTCCACCTGGGGAAAGGTTGGTGCTGCTCCAGCTGTCACTGCTCTTAGGACAAGTTGTGTCTAAGCTCCCTTTTCTTGGATACAGAGCATCCAAGCCTGGGAGCTGCTGAAGTCTGAGAGAAGGACTACTAATCAATCAGCTCTGCTCTAAGACAAGGTGCATTGCAGAGCAGGGTTGACTGATTAGTAGTCCTTCACTCAGACTTCAGCAGCTCCATGGCTTGGATGCTGTTTGTACCCAGAAATAGGAAGACCCGTTCGTAGCTCCACCTCAGCAGCCCAACACCAGCTTGGATGCAGCCCAGTCTAAGTGCAGGGGCAGCTGCAGCAGCAGCATCTCCAAGAGATTTTTAAATTATTGCATGATGGATGTGGAGTAGATGTATAACAAACACGCATATGTTTTTGTGTACATGCCCCTCTACCCTTTCTTCTATTCTCTATGAGAGCATAAAGGCACAGGTAAATAAAACGTCTGCATGTTTATTGTACGTGTCCTCCCCAGCTCTAATCCACTAGCCCCCACTCCTGTCAGAGAACCCAGGGCTCCCAGCCCTCTCCTGTTCTAGCCCACTAGCCCCCCACAGAACTTAAGAGCTTGTCTCCCAGCCTCATGTAAATAATACAACCCGTACGCATAGAGAAAAGCACTGCATGTAGAGAAAGGAAACAGTAATGTGGTAAACAGTAACTCAACAAATGATGATGCAGTCAACAGATTACACTTGATACACTGCACTTGAGGCAGCAGTGACTCATACAACAAAGCAAGCACAAGAGCAGCCAGAGCAGGCAGATCTCAGGAGTCAAGACATTTTATCACATTTCTCTAACCTTCTCCTCGTCAACCCTTCCAGGAACCCTCTGCATGTATATTAAAGTCTGATACTAAAGCCTCCTACGAAGTGTGCACACAAATTTAATTTCTGCACATAAAGGCTCCCATACAACTTCTTCACCTATTTTAAACTTCACATAATCTCCATTAATTCCTGTCAATGTTCCATCATTGTTGCATCATTTTCGTCAATGCCTTTTCCAAGCTTCTCCTTGCCCAGGAGAGCACCCAGCCAGGGGGATAACCTACCTCTACATGCTGCTGTTGAGCAGGGAAAAGACCATTACAACCTCCCTTCCTTTCCCTGAGCCCAGCCCTGCCTGCCATTTTCTCCTGGCACCTCTCATGGAGTGGAGATTTCCTCTATGTGACACTTTCAGGAGTGGCACTGGCATGAATGTGTTGTTAGATGAAATTGGAAATGTGGAACGTATTTTATACACATTTTAAAGGTCATGGGTAGAACAATTCAAATCTGGCCCTTGTAATAGGCAAAGGTTGGGATCTCTTCTTTTTAAAACAATATTTAAAAAAAATCAGCCCAGGGTTTCATAGCACTGATCCAGAGCTCCAGTGTCTGGATAGGGATGGTTGGGTTAGGGTGGAGAGGGCCGCCTAAGTTCAAGGGAGTGGCTGCCGTTCCCATCCATTCACTGTATACCACCTCTGAGTTGCCACACCATCTCCTTACGTCAACAGGCCATGTAGGTCAGCAAGTTCAAGGACATTGTTCCCTCCCTATCCAGCCATCACCAAATTGAGCAGCTGAATAGGGACATGGGTAAAAGAGTGGCCCCCTTGAGCTTACCACCCTGGCAAGCCCTGCTTCTCCCACATACCACTCCTGATCACCCGTGGAAATTGGCAGTAGTGACTGAATCAGAGCAAGGCCACCTAGGGGTGGAAAGTTCAAGGAGGCGGCTCTCCCCGCCCCATAATCCACCCACTACTAAGCTTCACAGGAGGATCGATGGGGGGCAGCTGCCTGAGGCCACGTAAGGCAGCAATTACCCTCGCACAGCTCATCAGAGTGACACACACAAAAACGATCCGTGTGCTTGTTATAGATGCAATCCACCTTGATGAAACTGTCAAGATGGACGTAGATTGTACCTTTAACAAAAATGCAGACCTTTTATGTACCTTGTCATAAAAAGGACAAGAGAACAGGTATCCATATGCAGCATATACATGTAGCATCTACATATAAACCCCCTCTCTATATATCCTACACATGAATACCCACTCTCTTCTATACAACAGCAGAGAGAGATGTACATAAAACGTACATACGTGACATAACTTAAAGATCTCACTCTTTCCATTGGATATAATTCAAGATTTTCAAAATCTAAACTGAGGGATGCATTACAAAGCACACTTGAATTTCCTGACACCTCTACATGAATAACTTAAAACAAACCTTCGTGCATCAACACAAAAGGTAACAAAATGGGGGGGGGAGAACGGGACGAGACAATTCTTCCGCCAAAAATCAAAATCCTATAAGTCAGCCATGTTTCAACCAATCTGTTTGGTATTTGGACAGCTTTTACCCCTCACCCAAGCAATCCTCCCTACAAAATATCACAGTGATATGATAAAACATCTCAATTTTATAATCAGTAGAATGTTCATGAACTTAACAGAGAGTACAAGACACCTTAATTATAGAGCCGCAATAGTCATTCATTCATTCATTGTTTATTTAATTTTATATGCCGCCTTTCCCAGAGGCTCAGGGCAGCTCACAAACCATAAAAACATTAAAACTAGTACAATCCCCCCCCTTAAAAAAACTCCATCCCACCCAATACCACCTCCCCATTCCCCACACCCAACCTCACACCCCTACCCCAAAACAATCTTAATCTCCTATCCCCTCCAACCAAACACCTTTTCA
Organism: Sphenodon punctatus; assembly: GCA_003113815.1. Taxonomy (NCBI): domain Eukaryota; kingdom Metazoa; phylum Chordata; class Lepidosauria; order Sphenodontia; family Sphenodontidae; genus Sphenodon; species Sphenodon punctatus. The sequence goes on along the minus strand of QEPC01004883.1, from coordinate 932,714 downwards.
AACAAAAAAGTCTTACACAGACTCCAGAAGACACGCAGGCTCAGACTCAAGCAAATCTCCAGGGAATGGTAGTTTCACAGCACTGGGGCAGCAACCAAGAATGCCTCTCTGTGAGCTCTTGTTGTATAAACAAGGCTAATGGATGGTACCCGCAGGGGCCACAATGGGGCATGGAAGGACAGGTAGTCTTTCAGATATGCGGGGCCCAGACTATTTAGGGTTTTAAAGGTTTCAGCAACCTGAATTGTGACCAGAACACTATAGGGAGACTTCGGAGCACCAGCGTAACGTGCTCAAGACATGTTCGCAATGCATCATGGCAGCAACAAGCAACAAGCCAAAAATGTCAAAGTACCTTCAAAACTTAACACACGTTACATACAAATGGCTGATTTAGCTGTAGAAACTTGGTTAACATCAAATATATTGAGGATTTTAAATTATTTAATTTTCTGTATCTCTTCCATGACTTTGCTCAAAACAGCTTTGGCATTAGCCTGTTCAATAATCTTGAAAATAATTGTTATGCTTGGTCCAGTGGGAGCTTCTGGCACCATGAAGTGCCCAGTGTACAGCAGTTTCCTAACATTTACAGCTATCGGACTGCAGTGCTCTTTTATTCAATTTACCTTGATGTCCCAGTTCACTACTTTGTTTCCAGTTAGTCTTCCATGTAAAAGATTTGAGGACAGATCAAGGCAGATTGGGTTTCTGCAGGCCTGTAAAAGGGGGAAAGTAACATCCAATTTTATTTCTGAGACAGGTTCAGAAGCTTAGAACTCCCTTTACGGCACAGTGAGACAAAACTGAGAACGGAATTGTGCTGATGCAAATGACAAGACTTCAGTGGAAAAAATATAAAATGTACTGCATAAATACACAAGACTATCGTTTTTAATTTAAATCTAACACAGAAACTCTTACTGCTCACATACGTGTTTCTTCATGCACAAACTAAGTTAGTCAGCTGCTTACTTTTACATGAATTGGAACTATAGTAAATAAACTGAGGAGTAACTATAGATGTATAGATATAGCTTATTCCATCAAGCAGTCCCAAATCTCCCACACACAAAAAGCAAAGAACCCTAAATGAATGAGAAACAAAAGATGTTTCTAGACATTACGCCGACTAGGTGTTCAGGATTGTCAATACAGGCAATCCTAGATACGTAGCTGGTTGTGTGTATCAATGTTTAGATAGTACACAATCAGCTACATGCTAGCTATCCACAAGTTGTTTCTATGGGGGGGAGCTCTAACAGTCCCAGGAAGCAGCAGCATGTCCCTACCACTGCTCCTGCTGCCACTGCTCCTGCTGCCACTGCTGCCGCTGCTTGTTGTTCTCTACTGCTGCCAGGGAGGCAGGTGGGACCTGCCTCTCTGGCAGAAGTAGGAGTGGCAGCCCAGACCTGTCCTCACCTCACTGCTTCTGCAGCTGCTGCTGTTTCTCCTGCTGAAAAGCAGGGGTGAGGAGGCAAGGACCTGGCTGCCAATCACTGCTTCGAATTACAAGAAATGGTGGTGGCTGCTGAATTAGCTGCTGCTTCTCATGCTGTCCCCCATCCCAGGTCCCCAATACTTCTCCTTCCTCTGCAGGAGATTGGGGGGGGGGGCATTAGCAATAATAAAAAAGGGTGACCAGCTGTATTTCCCACTTCCTCCACAACTCTAAGTTAAAACTATGTTTTTTGTGTATGAAATCAACGGTTCTAGTGACATAAGCATTAGTTAATATAAATGTACTTTTAAAGCTACTGTCCACAAAATAAACTAATGTACAGAATACAAGTGATAAATGTGTTGATTAGTACCTTTGGTGCATAGTGAAGCAGCACTTTGCTGGGAAGATCTGTCACCTCAGACTCTTGGGATTTCCACGGTGTTAAACAGTTTGGACCTTTAAATTTAAAAAAAACAAAAACACAAAAACAACTACAGTAGATTTTAATGTTTATGTTCTACCACACTACATCCTAATACACTTACAAATAGGATACCTTCAATCATCTACAACCTGACAAAGTGCTCAATACTTTTCTTCAATAAAAAAAAGTTTTCATTGTCTTTTACTCTTCAAAATAATTCATTAGTTAGAACCGGGGTGGGAAACCTCAGGCCCCAGGGTCAAATGTGGCCCTCAGCAAGTTTTTCTGTGGTCCCTTTCCAGTTCCTGGATCTAGTACTTATCTCCAACCACTGAAAAACTGAGCTCAAGGTAAGGGAACAGAGATAAGGGCATGCACAAGGTATGGGGACATCGCACAAACCCATGATCTGGGCCCTCCTTTTCTTCAGTACACCCCCAAGCACCCCACCCCCAACTTCTATGCAGCCCTTGGAGCTTGTGCTAGCTTTCAAGGTGGCCCCTCGGAGGGAAAAGGTTGCCCATCCCTGAATTAGAATAATAAAATCATTTAAAATTATATATCTTCATAAAATTGTCAGTGTTATCTTTACACATATCCCATTTTATATTTGATTAGCCTCCCTCCCTGAGCAAGATTAGATCAAAAGATGGGAGGTCTTGAACACAGATTACCATGCAGCAGAACCAAGCCCAAGTGGACCAACTGAACTAAAGGTGGGGACATACCAGAGCCATGGGTGGACAGCAAACAATGACAGTAGGCCCCGCTGTGGGGGATGGGAAGGGCCACTCAGAGGTTTTTAGGCCACAAGAATTGCAGGGCTTGCCTGCATCCAAGTCAGTGCTGGCCCCAAAAGCCATGTCTGAGCTGAATCTTCTGCTTGCCGAAGGTGTTGGTATTGACCTTTAAAGCCCTGGGCAGCTTTGTCCCTGCCTACCTGCCGGGCCGCCTTGCCCTCTGGGTCCTGGATCAGTCCCTGTGGTTGGCCAGAGGGCCCCCCCCCCTTGGGGTCCACCGGGTTTCCTGGATGTCGACTGTGAGAAGGGCATTCTCTGTGGCTGTGCCCCAGCTGTGGGGCTTCCTCCCGTTGGAGGTCCGCTTGACCACCGACCTCCCCTTTTCCCACAGACAGTGTAGGACCTGGCTGTTCTGCCGGGCCTTTACCGAGGGAGATGGGGTGGGTGGGTTGGGTTAGGGATTTTAGGTTGTTTTTAATTGTGGCTTTATTGCTATGTTTTTAAATATGTTTTAAAATGTTGTCAGCGGCCCTGAGATGCCTGAGGCAGGATGGGGTGGTATATAAATTGTAATATAAATAAATAAATACAAAATAATGCAACTGATGCTGGAGCTCTCCAGCTAGGTGCTGGGCATGTTCCCCTTGGGTGTTGCAGCTGCTCCCCATGGGACTATAAGGTTTTCAGAGCTGTGAAAGGTTCCAAATCACATAAGGGAGGGCTGATAAGACAGTGAGGCAAACAGGTAGAAGGGAAAACCTGTGTGGCTGCACTGCCATCCAGGAGCAACCCAAGCAAGCTGGTGACCACCACAGCAGAGCTGGGAAGAAAAGAGCCTGTAAACAGTAGGGCTTGGGTAGGTGCTTGGTCCTCCAAAACAACCAGATTGTAGGGTCCTCTTGAAGAGTGGGAAAAATGGGACCCCAAAACAAGCAAAGCTGCCAGAACACATTTCAGTTCAGCTGCATAGAAGACCTCAGACTGGTACAAGTAGCCTGCCCCAATATTCTGAAACATTTCCTGTACAGCTACATCTGTTTGGTATAGGATGACATTAGCCACAGGTCAGTTTGGAGGAACCCTAGGAATGTGGGAATAATCTTTGCATTGCTACTATAGATTAAGGTTTAAGACTAACGCCTCACAGTTTTGAACTGTCTCACCTGTGTACCCAAACGCTGGTGGGCAAACTGAGGGTAATTTCAGACGTTACGAGATCACAGTCAACCCCAGTGGATTCCCTGTGGATTCCCTGTGATCACGCAAACGTCTGTTTGAGCCCCGCCAGATGTTCACCATGGTGAATTCCTGGCAGGCTTCAAAGCTAACCACAGTTCTGGACCTTTTAAAAATCCCATTTTAGTCTATGGAAAGACCACAAAGCTGTCCTTATGCAACATATGCGCAGTCTCCCATAGACTAAAAAATCCTAGAAATAACCACCCCAGACCCTTGGCAGGAGCCTGGGCAAAGGGGCACAGGGGGAGAAACTCACACCACCACCCCAACCCACCCACCCCCTGCCCTCATTCCTGGTTCTTCGCTGCCCACTTACTTCTTGGTCTGGTTGCTTCTGCTAACCAGCCTGACTGCTATTGCTGGCACCACCACCACTTTCAAAGTCCCCGCGCTGCCGGCTGGTTCCTGTGTTCATGCTGGGGTGCCACCATGTTTGTTACTGTGGCATGCTGGGAAATGTAGTCTCAGCATGCTGGCACTATGTTTGCTACTGCAACATGCTCGAAGTGTAGTCTCAGCATGCCACAGAGAAAACATGGCGGTGGCCCCAGCATGCACACAGCCACTGGTCGGCGGTGCAGGGGATTTGAAACTGATGGCGGCAGTGGCAGGCAGGCAAGTGACTGGACTAATGGGTAGGTGGGCAGCATAGGTTCCCGCAGGAGCCCTGCACAGAGTCTGCCTGGGCCAGTGTTGGCAGGCCCAGACTTGGACCGGCAAACCAGTACCAGCCTGTCTGAGTCCCCTTGGCAGCAAGGGGCAGGAGCAGTACCGGTGCTGCCTCCTTCCGCCTGATGCTGCTGCCATTGCTCCTCCCACCTGAGCCAGACGCCTAGGCAGCAACCAGGGAGACTCTAATACACACACCTGTTCCCGAAGCTGCCGCTGCTGGTCCAGCCTCAGCTGGGCCTCTGGACAGCAGGCAGGGCGGGGGAGAGGCTCTGCTGCCCCCCCCCAAAGCTGCTGTTACTGCCCCTGCCTGAGATGAGCCCCCTTGGCAGAAGTTGGGTGGAAGCACTACCAGCTCCCCATGCTACTGCTCTGGTTCCTCCTGAGCCAGGCAGCAGCCAGGGTGGCAAGGAGAGGCACTGCCACCCCCCACCTTGTCTGAAGTTGCCACCGCTGCTCTTTCCTAAGCCAGGCTGTGTGTGCAAACTATGTGTGCGTGTGCGCAGTCTGTTGGGGGGGGGGTGCGCACACAGTGTGTGCACCAACAAAAGAGAATGAGTGTGTCTCTGAGAATGAGAGAGAGAGAGAATGAGAGAAAATGAGAGTGTGTGTGTGTGTGTATGTGAGAGAGTGAATGAGAGAAAAAGACAGTGTGTGTGAGAGTGAATGAGTGAGAGAGAAGGTGTGCATGGGAAAGAGGAGGTTGCTCCCCTTCTCTCACACACACACACACACACACACACACACACACACACCTTGTGCCCAATCTCCCCATGGCTACCCCATCACCCTCTGCCCCTCATCATGGCTCCTGGAGGGGAAGAGGGAGCCACCACCCAAGCCAAGGAGAGACCCACCAGATCCGTTCCCCTTTCTGCCTATCAGCCTAAGCCTGCCTCGTTTTGACTTACTACCAGCTGTCGCAGAAAACCCAGACCCAGCAGCATCTGAGGTAAGGGCCACGCGGCCAAAAACCCACCTTTCCCCCTCCTCCCCCAATTGTCAAATAGAAGTGGGTGGGGCCATGGGAAAGTGAGCAGGGCTGTCTGAAAGTGAGGGGCAGCACGCATTTTGTCTTCGCCCTGTGCCGCACAGTTTCTAAGGCTGGCCCTGGTGGAGCACAAGTATTGGTGGCAGCAGCAGTGAGTGGAGTGTGTGTCTGGTGGTGGTGGGGAAGAGCATGTGTCTGGTGGGGGGGGGGGAAGAGCGTGTGTCTGGTTGGAAGGAGTGAATGAAGGGGAGTGCGTGTGTGTATGTGTCTGGCTGGGGGTGTCAGTGAGAGGAAGGGGAGGAATCTGCATGTGTCTGGTTGTGGGGGGGAGCGAGGGGGGAGGTGTGTGTGTGAAGGGAGGAGGGGTGGGGTGGGTTTGTGGTGGCTGGTTTGCCCATGTGCACTCTGCATCTGTGTGTTTTGGGACGGTGGTGTTAGCTTTCGCTGTCTTATTTCTTCCTATACCCTAGGGGCAGTCTAGGGAGCCTTTGGAAATCAGAAACTTTGTTATGCTGGTCAACATTCCTAACGCCTAACGCCCAAGCAAGAGGAATTTTCTGTATTGCAAATCCTCTATAAAAAAAACAACACACCTCGGAAATTCTATAATCAAAAAACCTACAGTTTAAAAAGAGTTAATGCTCTTGCAAATTCAATCATGCTGTAAAAAGGCATGGAAATTACAAGTTAAGGCTCCTGTGAGCCATGTAAGTAGTAAAGACGTTGTACAGTAGTAAAGTAGTAAAGACGTTGTACAGTCTCACATATTGTGTTTGATTCCAACTTAGGTTCCATGCACCCACACTTTGCATTGGTCTTTCAGTCCCAATCCCCTTCCTCTGCAGGTTGGGGCAACACTAAAGCTGGGAAATGGAGGGGGTAAGGGGGCAGCAGCAGAGCTGGGGGGAGCCAGAGGCTAGGAGAGCAGTGGCTGTGGGTGCAGACTGAGGGACAGAAGGAGAGCTGCAGGTGCAGATTGAAGGGCAGCAGGAGAGCTGGGGAGGAGCCCAGGGCTAGAAGAGTGGGGACTGCAGATGGGAACTGAGAGGCAGTGGCAGACCTGAAGTGGCTGCGAGTGGGGACAGACACAGCGGAAGACCGCTGGGCTGTTGCAGCAGCATGAGCAGGGTGGTTGGGGAGCTAGAGTGTTGCAGGGTGCTCATGCTGGTGCAATAGCCTAGATGCCCCTCAATTCCCACCCACGCCCCTGCTCTCCCAGCCTCAGGCTCCCCCCAGCTCTGCCGCTGCCCCCTCTCCCCCTCCATTCCCCAGCTTCAGTGTTGCTCCCAACCTGCAGAGGAAGACAATTGGGACTTGATTCCAACCTAAGTTGGAACCAAGCACAATATGTGAGACTGTACAATGTCTTTACTGCTTACATGGCTCGCAGGTTAAGGCAGGAGCCTTAACTTGTAATTTCCATGCCCTTTTACAGCATGATTGAATTTGCAAGAGCCTTAACTCTTCTTGTAAACCACAGGATTTTTTATTATAAAATCATAATCTCTGAATATTGTTTTCTTGGGATAGCAAATCAAACAGATTTTAAATATTATAACCAATGGGAAAATAACCCTGTCAGTTACACCAAATTATATTCTATATAAACCCAGAGCAACACCACTTATGTAAGTAAAGACATTCAACATTTTACTAGTATAAACAAGAGCCAAACGTGGCCCACTATCTGTACTGAAGATACCAAAGATACCTATTCAAAACTGGCCAAATATTGTAGACTTTCTGCAATTCGGTGAATTTGCTTTAAAAAGGAATTTTGTGTAGATAATACATCTATATTTTACAATAATTAATGACTTCAGAAATAAAACTGTGCTTCAAGTAGCTGGGCTCACACATCTCCTTTCTAACAACACTCTACCATGTTATTATAAATTAAAACTATGACCTTTAGGACACTGACCTGCCAAATACAATGCTTTCACATGAGAGGGCTGCAGCACTTCATGAAAGATGATAACGGACCCAAGCTGGCCCTCTAAAGATGTTGGACATCCCCACTCGCTGTCTTGAGTCCCTGCCGAGATCAACTTGGTGATGAGTTCTGGTTTTCCAAGCAGTCCACCCCAGCCAGCTGAAGAAAGAATCCCACCAAATGATGTCCGATGAGGCATAACAGGGGAGGAGAAAGGTGGATCTGGAATCTGAGATGGAGGAGGAGTGGTTGTTCTTTGACCAGCTGAACCAATACAGCAAGAAGTAAAAGGCTGGAGGTACAAATGCAAGAAAACCCGATAAATCAATAAGGTCATTCTATAGCCAAACATTAAGCATCCTTGATACTTTCATCAAATTAAATGTACAAAGAAATGGAGCTGAGCTAAATCTAATAACTGAAGAGAAACATAGCAATATGCTCCAAGCACCAAGAAAAGCAATAATATTGGTAGGAGCTTTCTAAGCCAAGATGCTTCTCAGTATGACAGATCCAGGGATGATGTTCTAACCAATCAACAAAAAGTTCTCTAAGGGTTTCCCAAACCAATCCCCTTTATGTGTATTGTTGTAGGCTTTTAGCAACCAGTGCTGCTGAACTGGGCTGAACTGGTAGGATATCAACGATGGTCACAATGGCTTAGAGTGGGCATCCACAATGCAATGTTTAACAGATGTTGTTCCTTATCCAAAGACTGGCCCTTTTCTCTCTGCTTCTGGTCTCTGCTGGAAACTTCAGAGCCAGCATATTTGGCTTGAAGTCCTGTTTCTGTCCCAAAAAGCATCCAAGTTTCCTTAAGAAACAGACTTGATCCTCCAATTTTTACCTGAAAAGTATTTAACTAATGCAAGTAATCCCAATGAAGTCAAAGGAAATAATCATGGGAATAAAGTGTTTCCCAGAATGAATTAGGGTTGCTGAACCATGGCCTATAGGTTTATAAAACACACAGATTAGAAAAACGGAAACATTCTATTATGCCCAATGTCTCTTATGAACCAATCCACTAATCAACGCAGATAGTGTCTCGTGCAAAAAAAAACTTACTCATGCCTCCTCCTCCATTAGGAGAGACCAGCTTTAGACAAGAGATGATATTTTTGCTCTTTATGGCAGTCCAGTACAGAAACCAATGTCAAAAAGTGGACCAATAAATATTAATTGTATATCAAGAGATCAAACTTAACAAACAAACAAAAACAATTTGAGTTTTAAGGCGAGACTCCTTAAATACCACCAGTAGATAGCTTTTGGTCAACAGCTAGTCTTTTTTCTAAATCATCACAATCAAGACTGTCTGACACTGAACAGAAAACATGTGGGTGGGATAAACGGTCTTGTGTGGCTTTTAAACTACTGACCAGTTTCTACTGCATTGTTTAATATTTTTACCACCAAAAGCTCATTTTCAATACTTGTATTTCTTAATTTTAGTTGATTGCCCTATTACAGGAGTCTTTTTTTCATCAAGAAAAATCACTGGGTTAGTTGCGTGATGGGGACTTCCTTCATTCATAGACTTACTTCATTCATAGCAGGAAATCGGAGTGGGGCAGATATCTTTTGCTGTCCGTTCACATATATGTAGACAAGGCTTTGACCAAAGGGCCTTTTTTCAGGCATATGAACAATGCTTATATTGTGCTGGTTAGAAATGTAACACAATTTAAAATCATTGTTAATCATCACATTACTGCACAAAAACATTTTACAGCAGTTTTGGAATATTAGACCAAATATCAGTCAACTGCTTAATTTTATAACAGTGAAAATGGTTTTTCCACCTCAAAACCATTTATAAAAAACCATTAATAAAAACATTTTATAAAAGTGAAGTGGTTTAAATGAGACTTAACACATCCTAGAGTTATCTGACTAACTCAGCTACTTTTGTGCATCCCTTTCTTAAAAATCAAATAAATATTGCTGTTATTATCCCTTCAGAATGGTTCTCCACAGGTATGACATAGCCATGGCCCTAGCATGAAGACTGCAGAAGCAGTAACCAAGACTGTCCCCTATTGTGTAATCATTACCGATGCATGTCAATATTTTGATACAACCTTAAAGCCCCTACTCTTACAAAAAAAACTTAGTGACTAACAATGACTGTTCAGTGGAATTTGAGCAGTAACCCCTCAACAGCATAAAATAAAATAAAATGTACTTTTCACCATCTAATGACCTTATCCAGCCTCCAAAACTCCAAACAAGATGGATTATAACAAAAACTACTTATACCTGCTAGACCGCTTAGTAAAGGATAACAGTTGCATCTTTCCTGAAAGACTATCCTATTAAACGTACATTGAAACATTGTGTTTCAATGTATTTTTGTAACATTAAATGTTAGGGAACTTAAAAGTTAGGGATTGTAACATTGAACGTTAGGGGACTTAATGGTCCAGTTAAATGGAAAAGATTAATGTTATTTATTAAGAACACAATATAGACATTTATTTTCTCCAAGAGACTTATCTATTGAAGATGTATTTAGAATCTAAAACAGGCAATACGAACAAGTATATACAGCTTGTGCAGATAAAAAAAGAAAAGAGTAGCAGCAATTGGCATTGCCTCGCATTGCGAGTTTAAATTGGAGAAATGCATTAGAGATCATTACGGTAGATTTCGTCTTCTCTTAGGCACTTTGGGAAATGAGCAAGTAATATTGGCTAACTGATATGCTCCAAATAAAAACACGGAGGTTTTTCTCCAAAAATATATAGATATTATAATGGATTTTTCAGTATCTTTAACAACTCCAAGGGGATTTGAATTGTCACTTAAGTGAAATGGATAAATCAGTTCATTATGGGACAAAAAGCATGACAAAAGGCCATCAGCAATTCTTAACCATTATGTATTAGTGGATTTATGGTGCTTTAAAAAACCCAAATGTAAAAGATTACACCTTCTACTTGATTCCAAATAAACCTCTCTCAAGGATTAATTATTCGATTATCAACCAGGATCAGATATGTAGATGTTTAAAATATCAAATTGTACCTATATTGTTGTCTGATCATTATGCAGTAAAAACGTATCTTAGCCCCTTAGATACTTCTAGAAACGGGGGAAGTATAAGAACTTGGAGGTTAGACACTAAACTTTTGTATGAACCAAATGTAGAAGAAAGTATTAGGGAAACCCTACAAGATTGTATATAGAATAAGAAGAAGTCTGACACACCGTCCCATATACTTTGGGAAGTGGGAAAGGCAGTAATTTGGGGTAAATTTATTGAGATTGCTGCACGAATTCGTAAGAATAAAAACCAAAAGAAAAGGGAACTGCGTCAACAACTATGTAAAATTGAACAATTGCAAAAATCACATCCTTCTGAGGAGAATCATAGACAATTAATTAGTATAAGGGGTGAAACTGAGGCCATGGAAACAGATTATTATTATTTATTAACAAACATTTATATAGCGCCAGCAGTGTACCTGGCACTTTACAAAGTAATAAAATAGACAGGGTCCCTGCCCCTAGGGCTTACAATCTGAGAGACAGGAGCTGGGGGAGAGACTTAGGAAGGGGAACAGAG
>QEPC01004883.1:899479-920039 GCA_003113815.1 Sphenodon punctatus | reverse complement strand
GAGCAGAGAGGAGATTTCCTTAAGGGAGGCAGGGGAGAAGGAGGACATGAGAGAAGGAGGGGGAGGAGGGAGAGGGGTGGGAGTGGGAAGAGAGGAGTGGGAAGCGATGTCGAGGCGGATCTTGTCTATCTTGGAGGTGACAAGATATTGTTACTAAACAGCTTAGGAGAATTAGATGTTTCTATTATGAGAAGAATAACCAGACAGATAAAGTACTAGCTAGGCTAGTGCAAATAAAGAAGTGTAAGTTGTTAACTACTATGAGTTAGGTGAATGGTGAAAAAGTTACGAAGAAGGATTAGATCCAGGAAATGTTCTTTCAGTATTATCAATCTCTTTATTCTTCTCAAAAGCCAGATGAATCTAAAATTAAAGATTATTTAAGCAAATTGGAAGTTCCGCGAATAAATAAAACCCAAGTTTGTTATATTAATGCTCCTTTTAGTACTGAAGAAATCCAGGAAGCTATTAAGACATTTGCAAGAAACAAAACACAAGGGCCAGATGGATTTCCTGCAGGATATTATTGAATGTTTGGGTCCCAATTAGCTCCAATTCTGAACAAAACTTTAAATAATATTTGTTACAGAGAATGTCTGCCAGAAACATTCAGTCTGGCCACCATTGTCTTATGCCCTAAACAAGGAAAAGACCTGACTGAGTGTGCTAGTTACAGGCACATATTGTTATTGAATTTAGATTATAAAATCTTTACTAAAATGTTAGCCAACAGATTTGCCAATGTAGTAAAACCCTTGTTCATTCAGACCAGGCGGGTTTTATTAAGGGTCAGCAGGGAGCAGATAATGTAAGGAAAACAGTAATTATTATTCAAGTTATAAAAAAGAAAAAAAAAATTCCTGCCTTGGTAATATCAATGGACGCTGAAAAAGCATTCTACAAGGTAGAAAAGTTATGTTTATTTGCAACTTTGGAAGCAATGGGTTTAGAGGGTAATTTTATGAAATGGACATACGCCTTCTATAAAGAACCAAAGGCACAAATTTTAGTCAATAAAGAGTTAACACAAAATATTATACTTGAGAGAGGTACACGTCAGGGGTGTTCATTGTCACCCCTGCTTTTCAATTTGCTGCTAGAAATGCTGGCAATAGCTATTCAGCAGGATAGGGCTATTGAGGGGATAAAAATTGGAGAAAAGGAGTTTAAAATATCTCTTTTTGCAGATGATAGGATAGTGTATTTGGCATCTCTTTTACAATCTGTTCGAAGACTTATGCAGCTAATTGAAGATTTTAGTGAGTTGTCAGGATATAAAATCAATTGGCAGAAGTCATCAGTAAGTAATATTATTGGTGGAAGATAGTAGACTTAAGCAGCAGATAATAAAACAGATACTGTTTAAGGTAGAACAAGTGACGTTTAAATATTTGGGATTACAGTAGACCCCAACCTACTATACCATCGTAAGTATGCCAGCATGATCAAAATTTTTAAAGAGGATTTAGGGAAATGGACTAAACTGGCGATAAGTTGGTTGGGGAAAATGAACTTATATAAAATGATGTTACTCCCCAACATTTTATATATTATGACGGTATTACCAACAGATATTCTTAAAACCTTCTTTAAGCAAATGGAAAAATTAATATTCCAATTTATTTGGCAAGGTAAACACCCTAGCATAGCCAGGAAAGTATTGAGGAATAGTAAGGAAAGAGGGGGGCTGCGATGCCCAGATCTGTATTTATATTATTTAGCAGCAAAATTGAGAGTATTAAAAGATTGGTATCAACCGGATCTAGAGTTACAATGGGTTTATTTGGGAAAAGACCTCTTGGGAATAAGAGACTTTCGAGATTATTTGGTAGAGGATGTTCGGATGAAAGTAAAGGAGTGGAAGGACTATCTATTTGCATGGACTGCATTGAAAACCTGGAAGACTATATTTAAAAAAAGAACTTCAATAAGTCAAAGTCTCCTTATTCATTAATAGAAAACAGATATCTGAGAGAAGAGAAAATAGCAATCCATTTGATTAGACATTTAAAGTCAAAAGGTGTTTTCAAAATTTTACAAATATTGAAGGGTAATCAACTTAAATCAAGACAGGAATTAGAACAACTACTAAATGTAAAAACTGCTGCGATGCAATATCATCAGCTTTTTAGTTATTTAACTAAAAATGAAAATGAAAATGAAAAGGTTTTTTGCATGAACCACATATAACAGAAAAAAATGTATTCGAATACCCTCAAAATAAATGTTTAATTTCTAAAATATAAGCAATTAGTTCAAATATGGTATCCAATATTTAATTTGTACCTGGGAACATCGGCGAAAGAATTAAATACTACATGGGATCAATCCCAAATTCAACAAGTTTATCATCGGATGTTTCAGGTGCTTTCTCATTAGAAATAAAGGAACTTCAAATAAAAATGATAATGCGATACTATACGACTCCTCAAAAACTAGCTAAATGTGATAAAAATAAAATAACGTCGAGTTCTTGGCATGGTTGTGGAGAACAGGGTACATATCTTCACTGTACATGGGAATGTTCTAGGGTTCAAATATTCTGGAGGATCATTTGGAAGGCTATTCATAAAGTGACAGGGATAATTTTACCATTTATGCCGGAGATTGCCCTGTTAGGCATATTTCCAAACATCCCACTATTGAAATACTATAAAGACACTTGTGCAGTGATGCTGAGTGCAGGAATATATATACTGGCTAGATATTGGAAAAACTCCTTGGGTTATACAGAAGAGAATTGGTTAAATAGGATATGGATGATGTTCTCTATGGAGAAAATAAATGCAGAGTTATATAATAAGTGTCAACAATTTATTACCAAATGGGAATTGATTTGGGGACCCTTAATGAAAGAACATCAAGGTTTTTTATTTATGGGGAAAGGACATATGTTAATACTAATGGATTAAAGTGGGATCCTCTGCTTGGGGATGGGAGGGTTGGGGTGGGGTATGATAAAGTTATTTTTTCTGTGATTTCTCTTAGTTGGTTACAAACTATGTTTGTTTGTTGGTTATTGTTTAAAAAGTACATTGAAATAGAAGATCTTACCCAGAGAGAATCAGAGAAACAATGGTCTGGCAGCATCACTGTTGCATATTCTCTCTTTGTGCACACCGCAACCACTAGCACACCGGAGTGGGTAATGAATGCCTCAAAACCCATCCCACTTCCTGTGAAAAAGCTGCAAAAAAATAAAAAATAAATAAATAAATTTTTAAAAGAGCATGAGAAATGTTTTATGATCAGTGCCCTCAGAATGTAATCTGCTGAAAATCATTGAGCACAACTGAAACATTTTCGTAACAAGTCAAACATTTCTTAGAGTCCAGCATCCACGAGAGACCACCAGCTAACCTAGTTTGATCCCTCCCTGCATATGACAGGCCACCAAATCCCACACTGCCACCTTCATAGAAAACTCCAACCTCTAAATCTAATTAGAATAATATAGCTGTTAGAAAATTTAAGTGAACCATAGAGAACAGGATGATAAAAGGTGCACCAATGCCACAGACCCTTGCAAAGGCAAGGAATTAGTTTAGTGAGCTACACCCAAGCAAGTGAGTCATGCCCCACAAAGCAGGGGAGGGTGAAAATAGCCTAGAGTCACCAGCAAATCAGACCCAAGGAAAAATTCTTTATCTCAGATATGTCAAACAGGTATACCCTGAGTGCAAGAGTCAGAAACACTGCCCACACATCCGAGGAGATATCATCAGTATCACTTGAACCCCAGACCACCCTATCCAGTGCAGAGCTCCTTTACCACTTCTCGCAAGATAGGGCATTAAAAATGAGTCAATACCCACATTAGCCACACCAAGTGTGTGTCCACCCCTAGTTTATTAGGTGTTTGCCAGATGTTAGTCCCCAACTGCCACTCACGGCAGAGTCCAGGGACATCACGGGCCTACAGTGCAGGCTAATCCAGATGAATGTGCGCCCATGTGTCCGCATCTCATTTATGAGGTTGCGTGCAGCTTCCTCGTGTCCAGGTCTGCCACCATCATAGAATCGCATGCAAAAAGTCTAGAGCACTCTGAGGAGCAACGGTTTCCAGCCTCTCTCCCCACTGTTGCTCTCACTGATGCCTTAAAAACCCACCGTGCCATTTTCTCACAGCAGTCCCTCCTGCTACCAGCACGGAAGTTGCGACCTTGGGTGGGCATCTCTCCATGCCTGTCCCCGCCCCAGAGCCGGAACAGGAGGACGTGGACACAGTCACCATGACTCTCATGGCTCCAGCTCGAGAGCCTACCTTTGTTCGGTGGAGGTTTTTTCCCCCAGTGGCGGAGACAGATAAGCAAGTGCACATTGCAGGGGTTTACACAGTTCATGATAAAGGCTTCCATTTGTTATCTAACTATGCTTTTTATTGTTTACCGTGTTGCAAGGTGGCCAGGAGAATGTGGCGGAGGAGCAGGAAACAGCTCCACAGGATGGGAAAGGTATGTACGGGAGTGGGTGGGAAGGCATCATGGCAGGACGGTGGGCTGGTGGTGGTGGTGGGGTTTGAACTAAAATGGCAGCTGGGCATGGAAGCACAGATGGCAGCTGGGGGGGAAGGATGGTGTGAATGGCAGGAGGAGAACCGCGTGGTGCTGGTATCGTCTCAGCAGTCACATAGGCCAGGTACTCACTCCAGCTGCTCTTTTGGCTGACGTGGGGGTGGAAGCAAAATGGTGGCAGGGAGGAAACCAAAATGACACACTGAGGGAAAGACTACGTGGCGCTGGGACCCCACCATAGCAATCGCCCCAGCAGTTGCATAGATTCTCATTCTTGCTTCCCTTTGGGTGGGGGCCGAGGACTGAAACCCCAGGGCGGGGAAAGTGAGTACGGTGGTCTGAACTAATGGATTTCCTTGTTGCCTTGCTACAGATCTGCCAATACAATGGGTGCAAACAGAACCCCTTGCCACAAGCGTTCAGGGGAACCACAACCTGCTGCTCCACAGCTGCAAGTCTCTCCTTTCTGTCTGATAAGGACAACAAATGAAAAAAATCAAGGCTACAAAGTGATTATTTTTTCTATAATATAATTTTTTAATAATTTTTCTAAAATAAAATTATTTTTCTAAAATTACTTGGAATTATTTTTTAAATCATTTTTCTGAAACGGTTTTTCTAAAGCAAAATAATTTTTTCTTCCTTTTTAAAAATAATTTCTAACAAAAATAGATCATAAAATTAAAAGTGATCTGTAGCCTTAATGAATGATAATCACTATTCTCTCCTTGTGTTTATGGGAAGAGGAAGCTCATGGAAGAACTGAACTCATGGACTAACTGAACTCTTCCAAACATGGATGGTACAATGCAGTTTCAAAGCCAGGGAATAACGAGACAGTGTCAGGGTTCCCTTGCCCTCTATCCATCCCCCTCACCCCAGGAATAATGTGGGGCACCCACACTTTCACTCCTTCCTGTACCCCTGGGTGCAGTAAGATGGGACAGATTCAATTTCACCATCTTTTGAGTAGGGAGAGACCCATGAACCCACCCCCTCAGCTATTAGGGGTGCATGGATCGCCGCAGTTTCCTGCAGCTGGAGTGCAGAAGTGGTGATCCTTCATGTTCCTGCCCCACTGTGGGCCAAATCTGATCTGGTCCAAAACTCTGTGGCTGAATTGTCCTGTGGAGGGTGGGTCTGGCCATGTTGGGCGCACTCCCGCCAGGGCCTGAGGATATTGACTATCTGCAGAGTGAGGCAATGGCCAACCAGACCCTGGGCAGGGGGCACCAGTCAAGGTTCCCCTGCCTTCCTCCCCTCTCTGCCTGCCCCAGGCAACCAGGTCCTGGGCAGGAAAACCTTAGTACACCGATTCCAAGGCAATGACCCACAGAGTTCCCAAGATCCTTTGTAGCGCCCCTTATGAAGTAGCAACTCATGGTCCCAACATGCAAAGTCCTATCTTGATCCATACTATTTGTGCTTTTTTTAGGGCAGACTACAGCATATTATGTTTCACAGTCTGTGTAAGCAAGAGCTTTGTAGTAAAAGATGAGGTTCAGCTGCATTCTATTCCATTTATGCATAAATGGAATGAGGTAATCAGGTGGTTTGGCGTACGGTGCCACCAATATGCTGACAAGACCCAGCTATACCTCTCCTTTTCAACAAACCCAGAACCTGCAGTCTCCGCGCTTACTCAGTGTCTGACGGCTGTGAGGGATTGGACTAATCGACTAAAGCTGAATCCCGACAAGATGGAGGTGATGCTGGTGGGTAAGGAAATGGAGTTAAAGGCCCCCATCATTGATGGGGTCTGTCCTCCATTGGTTCCCCAGGTGCGGAGTCTGGGGGGTACTCCTCGATGCGCAGCTCTGCCTGGACGCTCAGGTGGAGGCTGTGGCGAGGGGTGCCTTTCGCCAACTACATCTGGTCCGTCAGCGTAGGCCGTATGTTTCGGACTCCGACCTGGACACCATCATCCATACTTTTGTCACCTCTAGACTAGACTATGGGAACGCATTCTACGTAAGGCTACCCATGGTGACAGTCCGGAAGCTGCAGCTGGTGCAGAATGCGGCGGCCCATCTTTTGATGGGACTGGGCTGCCAGGAGCACGTTACACCAGTGCTCCGTTCTCTGCATTGGCTGCCGATAGTCTTCTGAGCCCGATTCAAGGTGTTGGTTTCAACCTATAAAGCCCTAAACGGTCTGGGCCCTGTCTATCTGTGGGACCGCCTCACCCCCCGGGTACTGGACCGGCTCCTGCGGTCATCGGGGGATACCCTTCTTGTGGTCCCCCGAGTATTCCGGGGGGCCACGCAGGGAAGGGCGTTCTTGGTGGTCGCACCGAGGCTGTGGAACTCCCTTCCGGGGGGATGCGTCTAGCCCCAGACATTTCCTCCTTTCGAAAAAGTTGTAAGACTTGGCTATTCCATCAGGCGTTTGGCGGGGAAGATGAGTTGGGGGGGGGGGGGGGAGTGATATGTTTTTATAATTGTTTATATGTTTTTATAATTGTTGTTGTAAACTGCCCTGAGCTACCTGCGGCAGAAGGGGCAGGATATTAAATCTTTTAACAAAACAAACAAACAAAATAAAGTCTGTATATTTTGGCTTCTAAGAATTTGCCAACATTCTGAAGACTCCTGTTTTAGGAATTAAAGTTTTTCTCGCAGTCAAGGATACAGTTAAATGTATCCTGCCATGCAAAGATGGTTTAATTTCCAACATTAACACTGTTTAGGGGACAGATTTCAGAGAAAACTACAAGCAGCATAAAGATGTGAAAGCAATTTCATAGGCTTATTTTGTACTTGGAACACCATACTATGAAAAAAGTATCAACAACTGGGGGGAGGAGGAGGTACAACCAAAGCCTGCTCTCTCTCAAAAAACTGTTATGAGAAAGTCACTGCCACTAAAATCCTGATATCATGACAATTTCTTACAGAAATTTCATGCAGACCTTTTGTTAAGTGAAAATTACCATGCACAAAATGGCGACAGCAACCACAACTCTCTTTGTATGAACCCCTCTTTTTTGTTTTAAAATCACCCCATTGGAACTATAAACAAACTTGTTTTTAATCACTTCTTTCCTTATCATTCCCCATTATTTACCAATTACCATACCCCTCTTTTAATTCCTTCCTTCAAATCAAGGAAGTTAAAACTTAAACTGAACATCCAACTCTAGCCTTTTACTTATCTCAATGAACACTATGGAAAAAAATATTCTAAATGTAAATCCAAAACCAACACTTAGACTCTCAAAACTATAGTAGAGACATCAAGACAAAATCCAGCTGTAATCATTACACTTTATGCTATAAGCCCCACCAGATCTCAGAAGTTAATCCAGTTTAGATCTGGATTTGGATGGCTGACCTTTAAAAATAAAGAAAACATGTTGGCAGTTCAGTAGATGGCATTCTTCATCAAATCATTACTGTACTAATGCCCCAGCACAATGTTAGGAATACTGTGCTGCTGGAGATCCAATGTTTCAGATAGCACAGAAAATAGGCCTTGATCACTTCTGTTCATTAAAAAATAAATAGCTCATTTATGATAACATTCACAAAAATAATTGAGTGCTCATTCAAGTGTTTCGGCCAAATTCCAAATCAAGTATTTTCTCCTGCAATTTCAACCATAAAAGGTATCCTCCAGTTTCTAGAAGTGCTGAACTCCATTCAGTGTAGGCCAATTTTTATATCACTCCCAGATACAGCTATATTTTAGAGACAAAGTACATGAGAAAAACGACCATGCTAACACGAAGTTATCTTGCACAATTAGGGGACTCACGTTATAATACTTTTTTATCACCATCCATCCTGGATGCAAAACTCCCATACCTGCAGGCTGTTTGTGGGCTTGTTAGGGGGCAGAAGTGTTTGTCATTTAAAGTGGTTTTAAATTGTTTAAGCTGATGGGATGTGGGGTGTGTGTATGAATTGGGGCAGGAGGGTAAGGGTTTTGTTACTCTCCTGTAAGAAGGAGGGTTGTGGGTAAGGGGCTTGGGGAGTGTCCTGGCCCCCATGTAAGAGAGGGGGTACAGGTATGAGGGTAGGGGGAAAGAAGAGGGGTACCCCCATGCGAGAGGGGGGTTTGGGCATGAGGGCGAGTAATGCCACGGCCCCCCAGTGAGGGGGGTATGGGCAGGGATAGAGGGGAGGTGGGTGGTGCCACAGCCCCCCAGTGATAGTGGACAGTATGGGCATGGGAGATCAGGGGTGGGGAGTAGTGCTGCCCTGCCCCCCCCCCCAGTGAGAGGGAGGGTACGGGTATGTGGGAAGAGTGCCTTTGCCCCCCGGTGGGAGGGATGTATCGGCATGGAAAGAACGGGTGGTCCCCACATGCCTGTCTGATTAATTTGCGTCTGGGAGCGCTCGGCTCAGGGGACCCTCCCTGGCTACCCATTCCCCTTGGTCCCTTTGGGCCTTCTTACTGTAGTTATTCTTGGGGAATGGGGATTAACAACCAGGAGCTGGGGGGAGGGGCGGTTATTGGGCTCGTTCTGGGCATGGGGAGGTACAGCGGGGGAGGGGAGGGTGGAAGATGAAGGAGAGGCACTTGGTGTCTGTTCCCTTGTCCCACTCCCCTAGTCTCAGGATAGTTGAGGGGATATCAGTGGGGCCCATTAGGGAGATGTGAACGGTCGAGGCATCCTGGCCAGTATTCTTCCAGATAGTACCAGCCAGGTACTCTGTGCAGCATCAGTCTAGGTGTGGGGGCCAGAATGGCTGTGAACCATAAATTATTATTATTATTATTATTAAACATTTATAAAGCGCCAGCAACAACCTGGCGCTGTACAGAACATATAATCAGCTGCGGTCCCTACCTGTGGCTTACAATCTAAAAGACAAGGAGGGGGAGACAAGGAGAGGGGACAGTGGGAGAGACATGGGAGAAGACAAACAAACATTCAGGCGGATGCGAAGTCTCAGGCGCGTGTACTTGGCTTGGTTACAAGGTGGTCGGTAGCAGCAGTCAGCAGAGGAGGGCCGACAGTAAGAGCAAGGGGAAAGACTAGAGGGCATTGGGAAAGGCAGCATGGAAAAGGTGGGTCTTGAGGAGGGATTTGAAGGAGCGGAGGGAGGAGGCGAGGCGGACGTCGGCAGGGAGGGAGTTCCAGGCATGCGGGGCAGCGAGGGAGAAGGGACGAAGGCGGTTGGGCGAGCAGGAGAAGCGAGGGAGAGCGAGGGAGGGGACAGCGGAAGAGCGGAGAGCGCGCGCAGGAGCGCGTAGGGCGATTAGGTCCGAGAGGTAAGGGGGAGCTTGGTCATGGAGCGATTTGAACGTGAAAACCAGGAGTTTGAACAGGATACGTTCCGGAAGGGGGAGCCAGTGAAGGGAGAGGAGGAGAGGCGTCACATGGTCGAAGCGACGGGCAGAGTGAATGACCTTGGCGGCAGAGTTTTGGATCGCCACAAGGGGGGACAGGTGGGAGCGAGGGAGGCCAGCAAGGAGGAGGTTGCAGTAGTCGAGGCGAGAGATAACCATGGCATGAACAAGGATTTTGGCCGAGGAGACAGATAGAAAGGGGCGAATGCGGGCAATGTTGAGGAGAGCGAATCGGCAGGATTTGGCCACAGAGTCAATGTAAGGTTTAAAGGAGAGGTGCGTGTCAAAAATGAAGCCCAAGCTGCGGGCACGGAGAACAGGACGGATGGTGACCCCGTCAATGCAGACGGTCAGGTCAGAGGGAGAGGAGGGGGAGGGAGGAAAAATGAGGAGTTCAGTCTTGGCCATGTTCAGTTTGAGTTGGCGTCGGGACATCCAGGCGGAGATATCAGAGAGGCAGTCGACGAGGCGTGAGCGGACAGAGGAGGAGAGAGAGGGGGTAGAGAGATAGAGTTGGGTGTCATCAGCATAGAGATGGTATTGGAACCCGTGGGAGGCAATAATTTCACCAAGGGACCGGGTGTAGATAGAGAAGAGGAGAGGGCCAAGGACAGAACCTTGGGGAACCCCAACCGAGAGGGGAAGGGAGGGGGAGGTCGACTCGGGGAGGGAGACATTAAAGGAGCGGTCAGAGAGGTAGGAGGAGAACCAGTCAAAGACAGAGCCACGGAAGCCCAAAGAATAAAGGGAGTCCAAGAGGAGCGAGTGGTCGACAGTGTCAAAGGCGGCAGAGAGGTCAAGGAGGACAAGAACGGAGTAGTGGCGCTTGACCTTTAGGAAGTATTTGATGCCTAAGTCATCCAATATGGAGTGTGTCCACCTTGTGTTGGATTTGTCTGGGGATAGACTGGGAATCCTCCTGATGTACTGACCAGCTCGCTGCACAGTTAATTCCCTAACTGCTGTAGCTGAGCTGGTCTCAGAGGTGGTGTTGAAGTCACCTAGACTTACTGACTTGGGTGATTTCAACATACACGCAGAGGCTACCCTTTCAGAGGCAGAGCAGGATTTCATGGCCGCCATAACAACCATGGACCTATCCCAGATAATAATCTGACCCGATGCACGAGGCAGGGTACGCACTGGATTTGATGTTTTGCACCAACCTGGATACGGGGGTTCCAATTATTGGAGGTGTTGCTACAACACCGTCGTTGTGGGCAGATCATTACCCTCCTATGCCCTCATAAGGGTGGGGACCAGTTAGATTGGTCTGCCCCCAGAGGCTAACGGATCCAATTAGTTTCCATAATTCTCCACGGGGTGTGTGTGTGTGTGTGTGATTTACCTACTGACCTTAGCAGCTACTCTAATAATAACTTGGTCGCCTTATGGAATAACATCTTGACCATGGCCACTGACACAGTTGCACCCAAGCGTCTACTTCCACGGCAGCTTAGGTCCCCCTGGTATACAGAGGACCTAAGGCAGCTGAAGCAGGAGGGTAGGCGGTCAGAGCCCAGGTGGTGCTCAATTAATGATGAAGTAGAACAATTGCGGCATAGATAGTTTTTTTTAAAAAAACTATGCTGTGGATGTGATGGCAGTGAAGCACGCTTTCTTCTCCACTATCATAGCATCTGCACCTCATTCTGGGTGATGAGGGGCTTGGTTAACCCAGTTTTCCTCCACCCAGTAACTGAGTCATCCAATGCCTGCTATGCCCTTTTTATTAAGAAGCCATCTTTAGACACTGACTCCCCTGCCAGCTATCGGCCTGTGTCTTAACATTCCCTTTTTAGGGAAGGTTATTGAACACGTGGGCTGCCTGACTGCTCCAGGCTCATCTTGATGTCATCGGATTCCTGGACCCATTTTATTCAGACTTTCGGACTGGGTAGGGCACGGAGACTGCACTTGTGGCCTTGGTCAATGACCTGTGCCTGGAGATTGATAAGGGGAATTCTACACTGTTGATCTTGTTAGATGTTTCATTGGCCTTTGATACAGTTGATCACCAGGCGTTGACACAATTGTGGGACCTAGAGAGTGTGTGGGACTGCTAGAGTGGTTCCCCTCCTTCTTGTCAGGAAGGTTCCAGAGAGTGGTGATGGGAGATTTCTTGTTGTCTTCTCAGGACCTACCCTGAAGGTCACGCACGGTTCTATTCTGTTTCCCCTCTTGTTCAACGTGTATACAAGGCTATTGGGTGAGCTCATTCCGAAGTTTGGGGTAAAGTGTCATCGGTATGCTGATGACACTAAGCTCTACCTCTCATTTTCATCTGACCCAGGCCCTGCAGTCTCGGTGCTCCCCCAATGCCTGACTGCTCTTGGGGACTGGATGAGGATGAGTTGACTGAAGCTGAATCCAGACAAGACTGAGGTGATGATGGATGGCCAGCCTTGTGACCTGGAGGGGATTGGAACTGTTATTGATGGAGTCCAGCCATCAGGTTCACAGTCTTAGAGTGCCTCTGGACCCTCTGATGCATCTGGACTGTCAGTTTACAGCAGTGGCCAAGAGTGCTTTTCACCACCTCTATCTGGTGAGGAGGCTGCAGTCTTTTCTTTGATTCAGATCTGGCCACCGCCATCCATGCTTTCATCACCTCTAGGCTAGATTATTGCAATGTGCTCTACGTGGGGCTACCTGTTCAGAAGCTGCAGCTGGTGCAGAATGCAGTTGCTTGCCTCCTTTCAGGGGCGTGGTGCCAGGATCACATTACACTATTACTCCAAGTCTGCAGCCTCCAGGCACAATTCAAAGTGGTGGTTTTGACCTTTAAAGCTCTAAATGGTCTGGGCCCCACATTTCCGGAAGACTGCCTTGTCCTTCCATGTCCCATTGTGGCCCCTGCGATTGGCAAGGCGTGCCTCCCTATGGGTTCCGTCTGTGAGTCTTGTTCATACAACAAGGGCTTGCAGGTAGGCATTCTCAGTTGCTGCCCTGCTGCTTTGGAACTCCCTCCCCTAGAGGTTTGTTTGAGCCTGGCCATCTCCTGGAGGCAGCGCAAGACTTTTCTTTTTGCAAATGAATTTGGCAGGTGGGGATAGGGGTGGTTTTGGGGTGTTTAAGAGGGGTTTTATATTGGTTTTTAATGTTCTTACGATTTGTGAGCAACCCTGAGCCTTCAGGAAAGGGTGGCATATAAATTTAAATAAATAAAACCAAACAAAAATAAATAAAACTGTATTTATCTGTCCATACCAGGAGCAGTTTTATAATGCAGTGCATGCTGGCCTTTATCGGCAGATGAAGTCATTCCTGATTCTTAATCTCATGTAAATTGGCTAGTTATGTTTGCAAAGGACTTTGTTATGCTATAAAAATAGCTTCAGCACCAAGTATGTCATGTGGAATAGATTATTTAGAACTACTCTTCACACAAAATATTCACAGCAATCATACCTATATAGTTGTTTCCTCTTGCCTCCCATGCTAGTGAGACCAGGAGTCTCTTGGTCGAGGCAGAGCCAAGCATTGAAGGAAAATGCAGAGCCTGGCCATCTATGTATAAGTGGAACTGCAATTCCAGCCATGCTATGAGACAAGTCAAAATACTGCAAGGCATTGTCCAGGCCTTGCTTACGAGCCAATGCAAGAATTGCACGCATCACAGGGATAGTGTAAGGGTGAGTCTGCTTTGGCTCACTAGTCCTCAACAGATGTATCAGACGATGCAGTTCTTCAGAGCTCATTGATTGGCTCCCCAAAGAACCCAGGAGAGCAATCAGGTTCTCAGCACAAGTACGATGAAGTGAAGAGTGAAAGTTCAATGTCTCAACAATACGGAAGACGGTGTTTGCATTGACGCACGTGGCACGACTCTGCCTGTTAATGCAGCAGATTCGCTTCAGCCAGTTTGAGATGAAGATCTGCAGATCATGAGACTCTAGCTCTGGAAGCCACTGGATAAGCAGCAACAGGGGCTGGACGTTACTAATACCCAACAGTCCGACTGATGTGTGATCACCTTCAACAGCCTGGAAAACAGCATAAGATACAAAGGTGAACTTCTAGTCTATTGCAATGTAAAAGGTACAGAAACATTATCCAGAAGCTTTAACTCCTTTAAATTATGTTCAAAGCAATCATGGTTCTCACCATATTCATAAGTTCTTCTAGTAACTCCCGTGACGGCTGACCCAAAGATTTAAGTACCTCATAAATATGTGCATAACCAATCCGCTCTTTAAATACTTCCTGAAGAACAAACAAAGGCATTGACATTATAAAAAGTGTGTGGGTTTTGGTAAAAAAAATAATCCAAGCAGCTAATTTCTAACCTGCTTTAATGCATTGCAAACTATTAACAACGTTTTAGACAAAAGGTATTAGCTTATCTTTTTTCTAACACAAATTACAAGCCTGACCCAATCTCTAGTCTAGTGAGATGTTTTTTCCTTTACTTTCAAATGGCTCTAGACTTGTTCAAAGTTCACTAAAGTAGTACTACATAAAAATTCTTGCCTCGTCCCAGTCTAATGTTGTAGGGGACAGTCCATGTGCTCCACTTTCCATCTTGCTCTGTTCTGCACTTCAGCAGATGGTATTTTTTTAGGATATTATATCATCTATCCATTTCCTGCATGGCCTGCCTCTTGGTCTACTTCCTTCTACTAAAGAGCATAGTCCTTAGCAAATAACTATCTTTTTTGTCCAACAGGCTCCAATAGCTGAAGTTTCTTTCTTATATCAACTACTGTCCCCTTTTCACATATTTTTTTTCTAGCAAATTCTCCACAAATTCTCTCACCATACAGTTTTCTTTACTATGCTACAGAAAATTTGTACATAGCGGGTGAAAACAGACATGATGCTAGCTCCACTTTTGGTTTTAACATTTCGTATGCATGTTGCAGGGCTTCATAGGGCACCAATACAGCCCTGCAACATGTATAAGAAATGTTAAAGCGGTGTTAAAGTGGAGTTAGCGTTATGTCCGTTTTCACCCAATGTTATGCCAACTGCCAAACTGCAACAAAAATACAATGGCCTAGAGCTTACTTTACATATTACACTGTAAAAGGTCTCCCATAATATAACAGCAAATGTTTTTTGTTTGGTTTGTGGTGGTTTTTGTTGGTTGTTTTTTAAACAATGTAAACCCAGACACAGTATGACTTTTATATTTACGCAGAGCGGGCAGTAAAGTGCTTATCCTAAAGGGAAGCTTAAACAAAAACAAAAAAACAAATCGGGCTCATGGCAACAAACCATGACACAGAGAGAGACCACTGGGGAAAGGTAAAGAAATTGTTAATCATAATGAATCTTTGTTCCAGGAAAACAAAGAACTCCAGAAGTTGGGGTGTACTGTTTCCTCCCTCCTCAGTCACAGCCCTACCTACTACCCTTCTCTCTGCCCTCAGGGTCACACCGTGGGGTTCTGCTGTCTTTGCTAACGCATGTGTCAGAGTTCTGTGCTGTATTCTCTAGCAGCAGCACAGTGAGAAGGTGCCCACATTTTAAACATTTGTACATAAAATGTGAAACTGTTTAGGACATCACACCAATATTATGGTGATTTAGAAAATCATAAAGCATTATTCACTTAAGGACAAGTAACCACAAAAATATTACCTTATACTCTCTTAACCGTCTTCCAAGTCCATTCCCAGAAACCAGATTACAAATTTATTTGTACAAAACTTGACCAATACGTAGGATAAAATATGAATCAATCCAGAGGAAAAGGGTGCAAAAGAGAGCTTATTTACCTTAGCAGCTGGGGATTTGTGCATCACTGCTGTGAGGGCTTGAATGGTTGATACTGCCAAGCAGTCTAACTGTCCCTGAAACACCTGGAAGCAGCAGAAGCAAATGTTATACATACAAATTACATAAAAAGCTGCACTGACAAAATGGAAACACAAGTTCATGTGAATGCTTCATAATCATCACCCCACCAGTATGGATTTCATGACACCACAACCTGCAACAGTTGACACATGAGGACAGAAAAGCAGCCACATATTTTGAGAAGAAAAGAATTCACATACATTCAAATGTTTTGGTGAACAAAAGTTTTCCATGCTGTTAATGGACAATCTCAAGAGGGAACAACAAAAAACCTTATCGTGTATGTACCTCGCAATATTCGTCTTCCTGACAACCAATTAGTTCTTTAAACGACGTGAGGGTAGGTGACATTTCCATCTCAGTGTAAGCCCCCGCACACCAAAGCTTCAAAGCAACATACTAAAGGTGATTAGCTGTACCAACAAATACTCCCCTTTCAGCAGATTGCTAACTCCATAGCCTATTATATCCATCCCAGATGCTGGTATGAGTCTCCCAGTCCAACTGAGTCACAGATCTTCTCCCATTTTTTTTTTCTATTAGCTAATCCCACTTAATACTGATATACTTTCACAGTACTTTATGAACAGAAAACATTCTGTTAATATACCAGTAGGCCCATTTATAAGCCTGATTAACAGAACTGTGAGAGTGAACACACTCCATTTGCCAGGGCTCAAATTATTATGTCTGTCAGGGGAATAAATTCTTGTATAATGACCCTCATTATTAAAAGGATTTTTTAAATACAAAAATCAGAGTTTCTAGGCTACAATGGTAAAGTTGTGTGAATTTAACACTGTATTATCCTTTCTGAATGAGAACAACTCGATGAAACCTTCTACGTGCCAAAAGAAGCAATGTGGTTTACCATGTTGCTGCCATGTTGGTCTCAAATAGGAGAGAAACAAGATTCAAGATAGTTACCATGATACCTTAAAATGGATCAGTTTCTGCTGCTCAGTGCACGCAAGCTTTCAGGCAGCAAAGTGCACTTCTTCAGGCCTCTTCACTGTCACCTAGAGAAGCTGATCCAATAAAAGAAGCAATGCAACAAGAACCAGCATTTGATTTCCCCCCCCATTATGCTAATAGAAACTCGGGGGGGGGGGTGGAGGAGGAGAGAGAATCAGCCTCTTCCCACCTCCCAGATTTAGTCTGTCCATTGTATTATGAACGTTTGTTCTTGAGAGCAAGAAAAGAATCAGGATATCAAGTACAACCATACAGATTCACAAACAAAGCCCCAGAACCACAGTGCTTAGACAAAGGGTGTTAACAAATAGCACGATAACCCCCCACAAATGGGTGTTTTCATGGTCGTGTGCTGGGTGGTCAGGATCACTCAAAACATGGCTATTGGCTACTATGCAGCAAACACTAACCCACCACTCACGGTGTTAAGATCAGGAAATGTGGAGCCTATCATGTGAGCTAATGCACATGCCCACATGTTGGCTTCTCATCTATTAAGTTGCAGATGAAATGGTGTGTGTTCAGGGAGAAGTCAGCAACAGGGTGTGGCTGCTGCTGTTGATAGGAAGCAGGTTGCTGGAAAGCAGGGTTGGAGCTGGTTTGGGTGTGAATTAAAATCGGCAAATAGGCTCAGATTGGGTTTGTGTTCAAATCTCTCTCTCTGTGCACCATTTCCCCCACTCCCCTCTGCCTTGAAGTGACTGAACAGAGCTCCCAGGAGAGGGAGCACCGGATTCCTTAGCTACCAGAGTGTCTAAGGGGGAGGGAAGAAAGGTGGCAGTCCCTGGCTCCCCTGCATCCCACAGCATTTCTTCCCCTCCTCCAACCTCCAGTTCTGTTTGCAAACACAAACTATGGGTCATTTGCTAGGTTAGACACTCATGGCATGTGGGCAAGTGCATCTCACACACTCACAGTGTGATTACCATACCATTTGTTAACACCCAAAGAGGCAAAAAAGAAAATCATAAAATCACCACCAACTAGATCATGCTGATTCTGGTATTCTATTCCTGTACTTCACCCTCTTCAAATTAAAGTAAGACCAAAAATCAATCAAATCAAAATACACTAAATAGATTCCAATCACCTAAAACTTGAAGAATCTCTCTACATTTAAATTGAGGTTTTGTTTAAAATAAAAGATTTGTTTCCACTGATAAATATTGGTCTGTGCACTAATCAGAATTCACCCAGCTGCTGGATGGTTGAAGTACAGGAATTATTCTTCCCACCAACTGCCACTGTGTCTTGACTTTAACTGAAGCAAGTGCAGGCTCTTTAGATACCTTGTCCTCATTAATTTTGGTCAGTACTTTGTTGGTAAGGTCTTTCTCACTCTTGTCTGCCACTTTATTGTTAGCATTTAAAAATAGCTGTTAGAAACAGAAATAAGAATAATGGAAATGGGTACATCATTAAATAGTTACCTGTGACCAATATAATGATGGCTGGAGTGGGTTTAATATTATTACAGCCTACAACATCTCACATTGATAAGTTAGACAATTGCCATAGAAAACATCCATCTTTTTTACCAAGTCCTCCATGACACTTTTTAAGTTGAACAATTGGGAAATAATCACTAGATAGTTTTCCGTTCCAGAAGAGACCAACAAATGCAATTGTGGAGACTTTTACTTGGTATTTTTGGATGAATGAAGAGCAAGTGCTACAACTGGCAATTCCTAAACATTTACATTCTATTTATTTTTTTTAAATAAAAAGGGAAGACTGCAAGGCATTATTAATGGGGACGGATGAAGGTAAGAGTACTGATGCTGCCGCCTTGCTTCTGCATTTATCTTTCATTCTCTTTGAGAGCGGTGGTAAACACTGCACATCTGCAGAAACCCGTGATACAGAATTTCACAATACAGAGATAGTGACAGCAAGATGTTTATAGGAAGACACCGTTGAGACTGGGGGGAGCATCTTAGTTCCATGGAAACCACTTATTTGAAAATAAAATTCTATATTTATATATACCCACATAGAATTTTATTTTCAAATAAGTGGTTTCCATGGAACTAAGATGCTCCCCCCAGGCCAGAGCATGTTCGCATGTCTGTTTCCACTGGCCCAGATCAGGTCCACCATGGCTACCCTTCCTTCCAGATATATATATCTGTTTTTACCCAGTAGATTCCAATTTTTATATATATTTGTACATATATATATAAAAATTGGAATCTACTGGGTAAAAACAGATGTGACCATGCCATGGTGGCAACTCAGCTTGGGTCAGGAAGCCGATGCGTACACGGTCTGGGCTGGGTTGGGCCGCAGAACAAACGTTCATGTGGCTAGAGTCTAGGGGGCGGGGAGATGCATGAATATGTAGTCACCGGCCCTGCACCCGCGCTGTACCCAGCACCCCACCCCCACAAGGAAGGGCAGCCATGGTGGACCTGATCTGGGCCAGTGGAAACAGACATGCGAACATGCTCTGGCCTGCTTTTCCCCCATTGAGTTACCACTAGCCCAGGCCGCGACTTCAGTCATTTGCCAAGGTGAGAGCCCAGGCTAGCCACCAACACACCTGGGGTCAGTCCAGGCAAACATCTGGGGGCCCGATAAATGTGACAGTGGCCCGCAGGTGAGAGCGGGTTACTGTCATGTTTGTTTTTACCCACTATCTGAGGAGTATGTATTTAACCATAAGGAATTCCACTCTGTAATTAGGGGCAAACACTTGAGAACAATAATATATAACTTCCCATTCCAAAAGTATTAAAATGTAATCCGAAATATGGCATTATGAAAATCATCCAAGCAAAGTCTAACATTTGATAACCCCACAGAGTAACTACTGCAGAGTAATAGGTGACAAAATTAGTGAGAAGACTGTGAAGTAGTATTCACTGACCGAGGAAAAACAAAGCAAATAATGTTTCTAACATCTCCCTTGACAAAACATATAAGAGAAAGAAATTAGAGATTTAAAGGTATATATTTTAAAATATTCACAGGTAGCTGCCTTTAAATTTAATTCTGCAGGAAGTTTTACTGAAGAACATCAACAGCAAGTGTGAGAGTAGATATATCTATAGCTATCCTCCAAATCTGATCTCTTAAAGAAATTTCTTAACAAAATAAAATATTCAAGAAGCAATGCAAGAAGGTCTTAGTATATAAACACACTCCATTTCAGCATTCATAAAGTGCAACCCTACTTATCTGAATGTTTTGAGGGACAGCCAGAACTTAAAGATAAAATGAATGCGAAGATGTTCAGATAAAATGTATCAAAATCTCAACTGGTTAACCAGCATTTTATAAAACTTCTGATGCGAGTTTCTAGCCAAATCAATGACCTCTCCTACTGACCTTTGACATTTTCAGAGAAGATATGCCAGCTGCAGCTAACATTATGCAAAGCTGAAGACAATGAGACGAGACCGAAAAGATATGTTGAGAGAATCCTATACCTGGCTCCATGTAGTATTCATAAAGTTTGCATATGCCTTTTCTTATTGTCTCCCCTATTTATAAGGCTGCTGTCTCCTTCATTAAAGTGGAGAGAACCACATCCTGTGGGTGAAATGATTTTGGCAGTACCATTAGCTATTATCTACAAAGTCATCTTAAGTATCACATCATGGATTTTGGGAGGAGAGTAAGGACCTTTACACATGAGATGCCCCCCACTTGCCCATGTGAGCGACTGGGGGGGGGCAGAAGGGGGCATCTGTGTGACTGCCGGTGCGGGTGGGTGTGCGTGCTTCCGTGTTCCACCCACCTCCACCAATCCCCCACGCATGGAGGCATTGGACAAGACGAAGATGCCTCTGTGCGTGTAGATTGGTGGAGGTAGATGTGCGTTGGTGTAACCGGCCGCCCACAGACCGCAGTGCACACCCATCCCCCCTCCCGCACCGCAGCTCCTTCTGGCCCGTGTGAAAAGGATCTACATTTGGAAGTGTGACAGGTTTTCACAGATTGGGGAGGGGGGGGGGGGACATTTT
>QEPC01004883.1:871550-895991 GCA_003113815.1 Sphenodon punctatus | reverse complement strand
AAAAAAAAAAAAAAAAAAAAAAGTGCAGAGTTAGTATAGGAATGGGCACTAATTTGCAGAGAGAAGGAAATAAAAACACTTTGAAAGGCTAACCACAAAGTATTTTCAACAGCAGTCAGAACCCAAACAATTCAAAGCACACAATCTGGCTTCCACTGAAGCTACTGGGAATTTGCCACCAACCTCAATCTTTGATTTTGTAATCAAAAGCTAAATGTAAGGTCATAAAATAATCCAAAAATCAATCTAAGAAATGCTATATGCAGCCATGTTGACAATTTAATATTATTCAGAACAAACAAAAAAACCACCACTAAGGAGCCCATGAAGGAACACAGTATTTATACTTTTTTGATTTGCGGAAAACTCGTTTTATAAAAGCATCACAACTTCAGTGGAAGGTTTTGGCATACAATTAATGGCCATCTGGAATCCATAGGAAAAATCATAGCAAAGTAAGTAGGGAATATGAACATCGTGTCCTTTCTAAACGCAAGACAGACATCCAAGAAGATCGTTTTGTAAGAGACTGGGTTATTTTCTAATCTCAGCTACGTACAAATTATTTTGAAACATTTGCAACTGCACACTAGTGTTTTGTTTTTAAAATAAAAACACATAAATAGATAAATGTCTCCATAAAATTAGAATTCAGCCCACCACCTGCTAATAGTTACAATTCTTGGTGACAAATATTCATACTCAAGCTTAAAAAAATAAATAGATGAACTAGAATATATTCAACTATATCTCATACAAAGATTGTGAGCATTTTTTCATGCCAAAAATGTACTACTCTTAAGTGCATATTAAAATAAAGTATTATTCTGCAACCTAAGAGCACAGGCTCCTTTAGAGCTTTTGAAACATTTAGATCATTTGCAATAAACAAGCCCGCCATGGGGAATGCAAACGCAGCTGCCGCACTTTGGGCCAGTTAGGAGAGCAGTCTTCACAAGCAGCCCCACTGTGGGCCAACCAGATGGACCACTGTCACAAGTCCCAACACACCCTGGTGTGGGCCAAGAAGCATCTCCCAGACTCCTGCTGCACAACAGGATTAGACCCCTGGGAGGAG
The DNA here is from genome assembly GCA_003113815.1 of Sphenodon punctatus. Lineage (NCBI taxonomy): Eukaryota > Metazoa > Chordata > Lepidosauria > Sphenodontia > Sphenodontidae > Sphenodon > Sphenodon punctatus. The sequence goes on along the minus strand of QEPC01004883.1, from coordinate 894,913 downwards.
CTTCTGCCAAACCAGCTGATGGGGGAAGAAACACATTCACTCCATCCGCCAAACAGATGATGGAAGGGGACGGGAGGAGCATGCTCCTCAGGGTTCTCCTGATCAGCTATTTGGCGGCGGGTGCGAGTGTGATCAGGTGGGGGCGCGATCATCGTACCTCGCCGCAGGGCAGCACGGGACCAGCCACACGAGAGGCAGCCATACCCCACTTTGGACAATGCTAACATGCAATTCATCTCCAGCCTTCTCTGACTGACACATCGCGTCAGCCAGCTGCCCACCCAGGGACGGGGTTTGGTTAACATCTGGCAGCTGCTGGCCATGTGATCTGCTGCATTGTGTGTTAATATTGGCCAAAGTGGGATAATGCTGCCCAAAGTGGGTTAGCATCTCGGGTGTCCTCAACTAATGAAATATACTACCAAAATAGTAATTTATTTAAGCAAGCTAAATTTACCTTGCAGTTTTGCAGCAGTCGAATGAGATGCTCAAAGCAGTTGCTATTTAGAAAAATAGCCTGCAGAACAGGCCTGTCTGTGCAGTCCAACATGGCTGTGATGCTATCTATAAAAACAAAAATGGGGAATAAAAATACCATGTTAAAGGTTGCCGGCTTTTCAGTATACTGCCATGAGATTCTAGGAACAAACAGTACATAACATGCAATACAAAAGAATGAACCATGAACCCTAGTTAAAACCCATTCATTCTTTGGTAAATAAAAGGTGAGTTTTAGCATAAAACATTGAGATTACAGTACAGCATTCTGATGCAGCAGAAATCAATGTGTAAGAGTGCTGGTGGACAAGAAATATAATTGCTTATGACTCCATTTTCTACATATATTTTTTATAGTTAAAATTCATACAATTAATACAAAGCCAATTAGTTATAGGCTCTGGTGTAAAGCCTATCATCACATCTAATAATTACAATAATCTTGATTGTAAGTTAACAACTGCAAAACAGCCACTATGTGCTGGAATCTCAGTTATTCCTTTCTCATGGTATGGAGGAGTGACTGGATTAGCTATGATCTGTCAGATACTTTTGTGTGGAAACTGTTACATAACCAAATAACTATTCAGAGGAAAACAATATAAGGGCTAGAATTTCTCATCCTCCTTTTGTGGTTATGACTAACCAGACAGAATTTACTGGTACTTTTGAACCCAATACAAACCGGCACATACTTGGATCCATTTCTCAACTTCTTATCTGAATAGCAGTTTTTAAAAAGGTACCAATACGTTATTTACTTATGTTACTCCTATTTCCTTAGACTGGTTCATTATAGTCACTCAGTTTGAAATATGAAAACTTTAACATAACCGATTTTGGGGAATTATGTAGGCCAAGGATGTGGAACCTTTTTGAACACACTCACAGGTCCAGCCCTACCTTCAAGTACTGGAGGAGTGCACTCAGGAGGGAGAAAGCAGAGATGAGGGAATTCACTTGAAAATAGGTGATGGATCTGCGGGTCACAGCTATGACTTCGATGGGCCCTTTCCTCTCCTTAAGTTCTGGTTCCCATCCTCAACTCTTATCTGGCTCACAGAGCTCATTACAATTTTCAAAATCACCCTCAGAGGAAAAAGGTTCCCTACTCCTGAGTTTATCACTTACTCAGCATTTGGATCTGTAATGCTATGAATCTGTTCTCCCACTGTCTAGATCTTCTTGGGTTAGGCAAAGCTGAATGGTCTGAATTAAGCAGTTTGAAGTAGTTTTCCAGTATAGTACTGGTTTCCACCTGCCGCTGATCGGAGCTGCTGGTAAGAAGAATATGTACTACTTCTGTCAGGCACTTAAGAGTCAGCTCTGCCTTCCTGCTCACTTCCTCAGGGTCTCGATCATCCCAGATGTCACAATCTGCTAGCACTCGCATCAAGACTTCCATGGTGGCAGGAGATATTGCTTGGAGAGCATTTCTCTGAAAATTCAGAATAAAAACAGCTCTCAAGACAAGTACACTCAACTACTATGTATGACATGGGTTCCAAGAATGATGAAAGTTACAGTATTTATAGGATTTGGGGTACATGTGCATGCACTTTGTCTGTTTGTGCGCATAATCATATTAAATACACTGGAAAATTAGGCACACATCTGAACATCCATTGATATGCCCAACAGTTTTTAAAGTTTCACCTCATAACTGCACAAACACAAGTGACTTATACTATTATTATCTGAAGCTCAGATTAGCATTCCCTGTCTTTTTATGTGTTTGGATGCATGATCATATAAGTACAGCAGCAAGGTTTTAGTTCTGTTCTTTCAGGTCAAAAGCCTTTACACATCAATATGCACCCAGTATTAATAATGGGGAATCAATTCATATTCTGACAGCAGTTTGCATTTTAGTACCCATTTAGATAATTGAATAGATGCTGATTAGCAATAAGTAAAACAATCTTATATCAAAGATGGTTAGGATTACTTAGAGACCTTTTGTTTTCACTTATGCCCAAACTTCTGAAAAAATCTTATATTTGGGCTAAACTTAAAAAGAAATAATATTTGAAGAACCTAATTTCTAGATTAACCAAAGTAGTCCATATATGTTATTGAAGAAAATGTAGTATCAAAATTATTCTATTTGTGAATAACCGATTTATTTATTTTTAAAAGGGTTCCATTTATTTGCCCATTCTCACCCAACATTTCCTGTACATATTTCAGCTGTGGCTGAATTGCCACTCTAAAAATCACAGTACTCTCCGACAGCTAATTATAAAAACTACACAAAAACTTAATTTATGTGATAAAATTAGCATGTATCTATAAATTAGGTAAGCACCACAGTGTCTAATTTTGGTATGATAGATGGGGGCTTTTTAAATTTGCATAATTAGAAGTTAATTTTAATGAAGTAGACTCACAAACAATGAAGAAACTGTCGTATTCTTCTCAGGGTTCAAATAGCAATACATTTTGTAAAACAATCCAAAAATTCTGAACACTGGATTCACATGTAAATCAAAACAGGAATTTGTCCACCTTTTGCCTAATCTCATTTTATTTCCCCTTCTGTGCTCCATCATTCTATGCCTGTAATACTGCTTTACACTGTGAACTCCACCAAAGCACGGGCAAACTTCTATCTCCTCCTCCTGCGGTGACAGACGAAAACACAGCAGACCTACCCATGTAATATTTTGATCCATTCCTGTACTCATGTGTAAATTTCTTTTCACAGAGTCACACAAACACTTCTCTAAGTACATTATTACGCTCACTTCACTTGTAGAAAAGAACACATTCACTTTTTGCCCGACAGAGGATGAAATCAAACGAGACGTCAGCCTGCTGTAGTCTGGGTTCGTTCCATGCAGCCCCCACTCAACAGTCACGTTTAGTGGGTCCAGTCTAATAAACGAGCCTCCCCCTGCATGTATTTCACATACTTTCAGGCAGCCCCTACCAGCAGTGCAAGCAAGAACAAGAGAGAGAAGAGCAGGTATTGGTTGCTCCTCCGACACGCTAAGATTTCCACCCATGACTCTTATGGTGCTGTACATGCGGAGGCACTGCCTGCAACCTAATTGGTGGGATGCAGACACGTGGGCGCACATTAGCCTGCGTTAGTCAGCATTCGCCTGCACGGCGGGCTCCACATTCTCTGAGACCACACCATGAACACAGGGGCTACAGTTCCAGTGGGTGGTGGCCCTGTGTCCAGTGAGGGCAAACATCTGGCCAACACCTAATAAATGGGCAGGTTCTTCTTCACCTGGTTTGGGCTAATGCAGGCTATCATCTCATTTGTTTTCACCCAGAGATATTTTATTGGCTCAGCCTAGTGAGTCCCTACCACCAAGATGGAAAAAAAATGTGGAAAAGTAGTTTCTAACCATACACAGCTTCTTACTAATATATTTACTTACTCAGTCCAAGTATGTATTTGTAGACTACATAATATCTGAACAGAGGAATTTCTTTTGTCACTAGGAGACTTCAGCTAAAATTCTAAAACTGTCTTAGTCCTACTGATATTTAATGAGAATCAGACATGTACGGTCATCTATGAGCTCTGGAAAATTCTACCTTATGTATCTGTATCATTTGAAACTATGTAGTCTGGTATATTTTAAGAATGTGAATTTACACACTATTACAGTATATATACATAAACATGTAATACATTTCTCAACTGTTCTTTACATCAGTGTGTCTTCTACTATATGTTTACGCAGCACTTCCAAAACAGAGGTCCAACACTTCGTAGCAAGTAGTAAACTGTTAACTATTCTACATCCCGCTACTGACTGCCATCTTTCCTGCAACAAATACTTTATATTCCGTAAGTCCAGGGACCCGCGTTCACTGAATCTTCCCCGTTATTACCAATGGAGAATAAACAGTGAACAAGGATCCCTGCCTAAGCCACAAAGAGTACACGATGAACAGAAGATAGACACTGCAGATTTGTAATGACAGATTAGTTCAACATTATACAGTTTTCTCCTCACCTGCCCACCAGCCACAATGGCTCCAAAGAGATGTAGCAGACAACACTTGAGGCTTTCTTTGAGATGTTCACTTTCTTGAAAGCACTCTGAAATAAGAGAATACGTCATCTGTATAGAGTAGGGAGACTGATCTTTTAACCCCTTCCCTGGATAGAAAATGCTGAAGTGCATATCGTAAACTAAAGTCATTCCTCCATTTTATTTACACCTTTGTAATGCAAATAAAATTTTAACAACATAATTCTTTACTTTCTTCTAAATAAGAATTCCAGCACTTACAAGTTTCACCAGGAACTACTTGTGTTTTATCAAGAGTCATTTGAGTAAACAAGAGCACTTTACTACCTCCTTTAAGTAAAAAGGAACTATACTGATTTAGATCAGTTTAAAAAACAGGATTTGTAAATTGTGCTCCATCCCAAAAGCAGATATACAAGGATACAGAAAAGAATACCAAAAAGTATCCAGACACATTAGCCTTAATCCAACACTTCAAGCATCTATGTACAGCATAAAGATCATGCCAACCGTGTCAGAGCATGCTCCGCTAGAAGTCAAATGCCAACATAAACAGTGCCAACATAATGCCAATATAAACAGGAGAAGGCAGAGGGGCCAACAAGCATTCTAGCAACAGTCCCTTGAAAGACTATTACCCTGTAACTTTGCTGACATCACATCAACGTGACATAAACCACTTACAAATAGCCTTAGGAATTTTTCTTAGCAATAAACACTAATCTGGAAGTTGTTGCTATAGCAATAACCTTAGACACACAGACTAGCTGCAACTAAAACCACAAAGGATTATTTTGGTTAGAATCAGCACCATAGAACACTTTAAAATATATCACAAGCTACCACTTTTAATATCACTATTTTAAAAAGCATGAATAGTCAGACAAATTATGTTTTGTAACCTGCCCTGAGCCCTTCGAATAGGGCAGGCTATAAGGACAAATAAAACAAACGAACAAACAAAAGGGGACCAATGAAATTAAATCTATATTAGAAAACTGAACAGGTTTAAAGTAAAATATAATGTCTATGTAAGAAAAAATAGCTTGGTTGTAACCATTTTAGTGTCAAACTAAGCTAGACATTGAATTGTACACTAAATGCTCAGACCACTTCATCAGATGAGGGTTATTCTCTGTTAAAGTTTTGATGGTTGAATGAATGAATACAATTTATTGTATAACCAATAGACCATTACGAAGTACATCAAATACCAAGTTCCCATTTGATGGTTATCTTTTGTCTCCCATTTCTTATTCTATGCAGATACCTACATGCTAATGCATGCTTGACACACACATGCAGAGAAAGAGAAAATTAGTTTCAGTCATTGTTTTCACAAAGCAGTGTTAGCTTCTCACTCTTGGGTCCAGCTGTGTACCCATGTCTAAGCAGAACTCAGTGTATGATTTACACATGGGCTTTTCCTTATGCTACAAGAGAAATGCATTAGGTAGTAACTGGTTCAAATATCAGTTCTTTATTATGGGAAGTGAAGAAACAAAAGAAAGCAAGCATCACCCTCAACTGTACAAAGATGATGATTGGATGAGTAAACAAGTTGGGCAACACCTCAGATTTGCGCACAAGGATTTGTTTTATTGGCTAACACACAAAAAGCAGTAGGAACATTTATAAAGGCAACATCCAGACAACATTTAAACATATGCTTAAGTTCCACTCGACTACATTTAAAAACAAACAACCAGCCACAGAAGGGAGAAAGCTTAGAGCAGAGGTTCTTATGGACCATTTGCTGATCACACAGCACTCTTTCTTCAGTTTCCAGATACTACAGCAATAGAAAATACACAAATAGTTTGTAAAGGTTATTTTTCCATTTAAGTGTTTTCTGTAGTTGCTACAGATTTGTTATATTTCACAGATGAGAAGGGAGGTGGAGTTCTTGGCAGTGAATGGGACAGCCATGTGGTCCAGGAGACCTTGTTAGAGTGTGTTTCACACACTGAAAAAGCTTGGATAAAGCAATCATACGAATTATAGTGTCCAATAAGTAGGCACTCAAAATTAAGCCAAAATTCTCAACTACAACACAAAGTAAAGGACTTCATTAAGCCCCCACCAGCAAAGGGAGCAAGCAACATTTTGCATTTATCAGATACTTATGGTGACATTGAAGCTATGCGACTACAGTGCTTGGCATTTGAAATGTTACCATTATGATGCAGAACCTAGTGATACTACTCACGGTAAAAGAAAGGGATGAATTCCACTGTGAGGGAGGCTGGTTTATACTTCTGCCTGCTCCTTTCAACGGTACTCAGGATTCGTCTACAATTTAAAAAAATTAGCTTTCAGAAACATTACAGAAAAACTACAACCCCTATCCTAAAATCATTATTAAAAAAAACCACACAACACATTTTATCCTGAAAATTGAGTAACATGCTAATCATGTGTTTTACTTCTCCACATCTAAAAATGGCTTCGCATTATACAATATGGTTTTAGTTTTCAAGAAAGTAACTTAACCGTAACAAAATCACTATTTTAACTCCACCATGCAATATGAAATGCGCAAGAACCTATATTAGGGCATTATTATGGAAAAACAATTCAACTTTAAGGGAAATGGCTCTACCAAATATAGTGCCACAGCAGTGGTTCTATAGTTAAAGCATGTACAAACGCATCATTAAAAACACAAACATTCTAATCATTATAAAATTGGAAAGCTATATCCTAATAATATGAAAGTTGAGAGAGGGGGTCCTTTTGGCAAGATGTAGAATGTATCCAAATTTGCAGAAAATCCATTAAAATGGCTGAGTTAGTTACTACAATTTGAAATTTTGAGGCAAAACCAGAAAATCATCTGTTTTGCGACTTTCTCGCTAATGGGTGTCCAGCACACTGAGTGGTATTAAATAAGTGTTCTAGACCTCATAACAGGTCCCTCATGGTTGCCTGTGTTTAGTTCTTTAAATTCGGAATAGTAATTTTGAAGCTTGAATGTGGAAAAGCACCCCTGCACAAAATGAGAAAGTCAGAAAACCAGCTTCTCCGCTCTCACTCTCGCACACCTGATAAGTGAGGAGCTTAGTCAGGGCTAGTGTTACATGCAAAAGTAGTGCAGATGACTCTAAGTGCAAAGACAGGTACAAGAAACATAAGCACCAAAAAGAATGGAAATTGCAAGTTAAGGCCTTTGCCTTACTCACATACCATGTAAGGAGTGGCATAACCAAGGTGTGTCAGACAGGAGAGGGGGCATTTTCCTTTGCTGGGGGGGCACAACTAGGAGGAGGGCAACAGCAAACAGAAAGGAGAGAAATGAACGAGAGGCACTGGCCTTGAAGGGGGGGAGGGGACACAGGCCCCGCAGATTGCAAGTTAAGGCCTTTGCCTTACTCACATACCAATAAGCGCACTCTCAATAACAACAAACTAAAGGATTTCATTAAACCCCCACCAGCATAGGAAGCAGGCAGCATTTAGCATGTAGCAGATACTTATAGTGATGTTGGAACTATCAAACTGCAACCCTGAATGTAAGCAGTAAAGACATTGCACAGTCTGCATATTGTGGTTAGCCTCTATGCTCCCACACTTTGCCTTGGTATTTCAGTCTCAATGCTTGTTCTCTGCAGGTTGGGAGCAACACTGAAGCTGGAGGAGATGTCAGGAGGATAGGGGGCAGTTTGCTGCTCCCTGCCCCTAGCTGTCCCCACGTGGCATCATTGGGGTTGGGGATAACAGGGAGGGGGACCACAGCAGGGACAGCGAGTACAACAGGAACAGCTTGCTGTCCCTGCGCCTCTTCTGAACCAACATGACAAAGATCAGCAGTTTCAGGCTGGCCCGAATACTGGGATTCGAGACAGTAAGGGGGGGAGAAGTCCTCCTTGATGCCTCCTGCCCTATTACTGTCCTGACACTAAGATTGGGATTGGAGCTGGGGCTGGATAATACTGTAGCAGGATCCCTCTATAAACAAGTGTCCCTATACCACAGAAAGAGATCTCATATTGCCATCATTCAAAGCGTCAGAGCAAAAGGCAAGCTGCAGGTGCCACCTATCCAAATCCAGAAATGTCAGTACATTGTTCCACTACAAGTACAGTATTTTCTGGGAAAACCTACTCCTGCATATACACCTGCCCTCACTGGAGCACAAAGCTGCAGAACGCTAACAAGTGCAGGCATAAGAGTAAAGGAAATGCACCCCGCCCAGAATAATTTGTTTCAGCAGTGACCACTCAGCCTCTTTTACCCTTTTGCCAGCAAAGGTATTGGTGAAAAAGCAGTTACTTCCATCCCAGAGTCAGCTGCATTGTAGCACTACTCCACTACAAATATGTGGGAGGAAAGGGAATTCCTATATAAACAGCTTCTTCTTCCGAGCACTGGGCAACAGGGACTATAGGCAGCAAGAGAGTGGGTGCAAGAGGAACTGCAAACATCCAGCACATTACTAACGCTGACCCACCAGTCTCCTGCATCCATAACACTAGTCAAGCGTTGCCACATGAAGATGGCAAACATAGGTGATTTTTTCACTTCCCCATTGTCCCCAGCTCCAATGAGGGCATGTGGGGAGAGAAGGGGGCACACCTTACTGTCCCCAGCTTTGGTGTTGCCGCCAGCCTGCAGAGGAAGAGAATTGGAACCGAAAGACCAAGGTAAAGTGTGGGGACCTGCAGCCCAAGTTATAAGCAAGGACAATATATGAGATTGCACAACATTTTTACCACTTACATGGTGCATGAGTAAAGGCGAAGGCCTTAACTTGCAATTTCCATGCTTTTTGGTACTTAAGTTTGTTAATGTTCACCCTAATTCCCCCCTTAAACCGAAGGTTTTTTGATCTAAGAATACTGATCTTATTTTATACTGCCAACTCAGTCTCATGGAAACAAAACTATTCCTTCTACCCTACAACAGCCCTCTGGCTTGCATCTTCTGCCAAATCAGAAAAATGGCACTTTTTCCTTAAAATGAAACTATGTGGAGAAATTACAATGGACCAATTTAAAGCCAGTCTCCGTCAGATATATATTCTTATTTTTTTAAACTGAGGGGATGAATACATGTTTTGCAAACATGCAGTTATTGGAATAGAAGTAAAAAGTGTAACATTAACATGCAAAAGTTATTATTCACTTAGAATTTCTGTATCATCATTACATAAAATATTGGGAATGAATGTGTACAAACAATGAAATCTATTATATCCAGTAAGGTGTCAGAGCTAAAAAAAAAAAAAAATATTAAAAAGATAATTGTGATACTTCTCCATATTACAAAAGAACTACTGCATCAACTTGTATTGAATAAATGCTGTCTGAAAAACACATAAGCATCTGATTTATTTTCCTCCCTGCTTAATAAAGTAATCCATCAAGATGGTATGTTACTTTACTTTGGCAACACATGTGGGACTGACAATTATAACTTTTCAGATAATGTGGACAAAATTTTGTAAATGTAAAAACAAGAAACGTGTGGATGCAATAAGGATATTAACAAACTCAAGACTTCGAAATACATATAAAATTTACTAGGAATAAGTAGGACAGGTTATAAAGGCTCAAAGAGAAAAACAGCTTTATACTACTAGCAAGTGATAATCTTAACTTTGAAGATAGCAACATTTTGGAATACCAGACCCAGTTAGTAAATACATTTCTCACATTTCATGGTCATAGAAATGGAATTTTCTCCTACTCAGACCCTATCTTGTGTCCAACAAAGTCTATGGCAAGATTCTCATTGACTTTAAAAGATGCACAATCAGGACCATAGATGCTTATCCACATCTCCCGCAATTATGACTGACTAGATTTCTTCATGTTCTCCAGAGCTTCAAAATCAACCACCAGACTATTGCTTCCACATACTATCAAGCAGCGTTTCTATTAGTGTATCACTGGCATATACAGCAAAATGGAAGCAGTTAAAAATACCATGCACATGGAATTCTCAGGAAGTGATATGTCCTACACATCTAGTAATCATGGAAGATGACAATCCTGAAACTACTTACTCACAAGTAGTCTTAGTGCAGTCAATATAGGTAATGGGATTATTCACAAGTGGTTTTAGGATATTTACATAAGAGCAGTTTTATGAACTTAAGGGTCACCAGTACACTAACTAACGGGTTTTTAAGGAGAACCCAAAATCTGGTTTGATAGAGATATACTGTGTAGAACCTAAACAGATTTATTTCTCAGAGGAAACGTGAGAGAAGGGGAGAATGATAAGGGGTCATACTTATTCAGAAGGAATCTATATTACATTTAATTCAGGAATCACATGGGGAGTAAATCTCATCCCTACATTATAACAATTGAGGCAAACTTTTCAAAGTTTTAATTAGATCCGCCCTAAATTTCTGTGATCCTTAAAAACAATGGATAAAATTTGTGGCTTTTACACAGATTAACCAAATCCCTGATTTCTCAGAAATATCACTTAGTGACTGTCGTTCAAATGTTATGCGACTACTGCTTTGGGTGTTAGCAAACGAGACAATAGCCACAATAGCCCACATCTGGTTGGTGTTCACCTGCCTGTTTATTTAGTGTTCACCCCACCAGTCATGTGGCCACCACCCACTGGACAGGACACAGGGCCGGACTTAGGAATTTTGCACCCCTAGGCCCTTCTCAGGCTGCTGCCTCCAAGCCAAGCCCTGCCACAAACCCCATCCACAAGCCAAGCCGCACCCGCATGCTGCGTGTTCATGGGTGCGAGAGCCCCATGTGAACGACATGGCACACGGACACACAGTGAATGGGGGTGCATGTGTGCACCCACCTAATGCATCCCCACTCACCCCCCACTCGTCCTCATGCACGGAGCAATCAGGGGAAATGGTGGTTGCTCTGTGGGAGCAGATGAGTGGGAGGTGAGTGGGGATGCGCGTGCAGCCATCTGCACGCCCCTCCCACGCACTGGCACAACCACGGACCTCCCCACCCGACGGAGCCATGTAAAAAGGGCCTGTGAGGAACCACTCAAATAAGAATAGAAGGTTGCTGCCTTGTAAATACAGTTCTTCGAGATGGCTCCAAACATTCTCACAACCAGCCTTCCAGCCCCGCATGAATTTTTTTTCTTATATTCCTAGAAAGGGTTGGAAGGAACTATCATTCTGAGGGGGAAGAGTGCTTTCTATACTAGAGGAGCTCGAGAACATTACATGGTCTATTTGAACAGGGTGAGCATGCACAACCCAGTTGTGAGAACGTCAGGCGCCATCTTGAAGAAATAGAGGTTACTTACCAGTAACTCTGTTCTTCGAGAGAGCTCCGCGAATTCTCACTAATGGGGATTCACTTCCTGCTCCGCAGGTACCGGAATAACCTCTTGTCAGCAGTCTCCAGGCAGAAAAGCCTGGGGAAAAACTAGAAAAGGTGAGGGCTCCGCCCTCCTCCCCCCCCACCCCCCACCCCCAGCCGAAAGCACAGGCTCCAGTTTGCGCGAGAGTGGGAGGCTATAAGAGGGGGCGGAGCCCTCGCTGCCTCAGTTCCTTCTAAACCCATTTCGGGAAGACCAAGAAGGTCCTCCGAGACTGAGGGGAAGGCTGGGCGGGTCGTGAGAATTCGCGGAGCTCTCTCGAAGAACAGAGTTACTGGTAAGTAACCTCTATTTCTTCTTCGAGGATCTCCGTGATTCTCACTAATGGGAGAGTAACAAGCAGAAGAGGACTTACCACTGGAGGAGGGTAGTCAAGGAGGTTACTGAAGGGTAGTTTGCAGAACAGCAGTGCCGAGGCCGGAATCCAATGTAGCGGCCAAATCAAGCGAGTAGTGCCTGGTGAAGGTGTGCGCCACCGAGGCCCAAGTGGCAGCCCTGCAGATGTCCTGTAGGGGAACTCCACGGAGATAGGCGGTAGAAGAGGCAACAGCTCTAGTTGAGTGAGCGCGAAGGCGGAAGGGAGGCGGCCTGCCAGCCTGGTCATAGCATCGTTGTATGCAGAGAGAGACCCACTTGGAAAGTCTTTGAGAGGACAGCCTAACGCCGATCCGTTGGCTGCCGTAGGAAATAAACAGTGCATCGGAGGCTCTGAAGGTCGAGTCCGAGAGAGGTAAAAGGAGAGAGCTCTTTTGACATCCAGGGAATGGAAGAGTCTGTCCCTAGGGGATGTATGAGGCTTAGGGAAAAAAACAGGCAATGAGATGACCTGATTAAGGTGAAAATGAGAGACAACTTTAGGTACAAAGGCTGGGTCTGTTCTGCGATCCACTCTGTCGAGATGGAAGATGGTGTAAGGTGGGGAGGCTCGTAGAGCAGAAAGTTCGGATACTCTCCTGGCAGATGTGACAGCCAGTAGGAAGGCCGTTTTGATAGACAAATTCTCTAGAGAGGAAGATGCCATAGGCTCGAAGGGGGGACCCATGAGCTTGGTGAGGACTAGATTCAAGTCCCATAGAGGTGTAGGTTGGGAGGTAAGCGAGAAGGAGTTGAGCAGACCCCTCCAGAAGGTCCTCATGAGGGGATGAGAGAACAAAGTTCCTGCGCCTGGAAAATAGAGTCGAGAAGAGAGCGCAGCTAAGTGTACCTTGAGTGAAGAGGTAGACAGGCCCAGGCCATGCAGATGGAGGAGATATGTGAAGACGTGGTTCATAGACAGGTAGTGTAGGTCGCAGGGTAGAGCCGAGCACCAGGATGTAAAGCGTCTCCATTTAGCTGCGTAACAGGCTCTGGTGGAAGGCCGTCGGGTGTTGAGGAGGATGTTAGCCACCTCGGGGGAGGCATCTTGTACTAAGTTCTGATGAGCCAGGCGGAGAGGTGGAGCGATCGGAGGTCGTGATGGAGGATCGACCCCTGGTCTCTCGAGAGGAGGTCTGGGAGGAGAGGGAGTTCGAGGACGTCAATGGCCATGGTCCTGAGCATCTGGTACCAAGGTTGGCGTGGCCAGGCTGGGGCTAACAGGATGACCTGAGTGTGGTCCTTCTGGATCTTGTGGAGGACTCTGTATAGGAGAGGGATGGGTGGGAAAGCATAAAGCAAGGGCCCCTCCCAGGAAATGGCGAAGGCGTCGGAGATCGATCCAGGATCGGCTCCTGCCCTGCTGCAAAACAGGGGAAGTTTTGCATTCACCTGTGAGGTGAAAAGGTCAACGATGGGCGTGCCCCACCGATGAAAAATATCTGAGAGGATTCGGTCGTTGAGGGTCCAGTCATGTTGGTTAGTGGACTTGCGCCTGAGGAGGTCTGCTAGGGAGTTGTCTTGGCCGGCTAAGTGAACTGCGTGAAGGTGAATGTTGTGGCGAATGCACCACATCCAGATGGTCTGTGTCTCTAAAGAAAGGAGGGTGGATCTTGCTCCTCCTTGCTTGTTGATATACCACATAGCTGTGGTGTTGTCCGTGAGTACTTGGACATTGCGATTTTCAACAAAGTGGAGGAGAGCGGCTAGTGCCCATCTGATGGCACGCAGCTCTAATAAGTTGATATGCATGCGTCTCTCTTCGAGGGACCACAGCCCGTGGGCTGTGAGATCGCTGGTGTGAGCGCCCCATTCCGTGAGTGACGCATCGGTGGTGAGGGAGATGTGCACCAGTGGAGGGTCGAAGGGCATGCCGGTGAGAACGTGATGGGGAGAGGTCCACCAGGTGAGGTAGAGGAGGACGTCTGGTGGGATGGTGATGTGCATGGAGAGAGGGTGGCAAGTAGGATCGTATACAGTTGCAAGCCAATGCTGTAGTGATCGGAAGTGTAGGCGGGCGTACGGAGTCACTGCGGTGGTGGCTGCCAGGAGGTCCATGACCCGCAGGAAAAACCGGACCAGTCTCCTGGGTCTTGTGCGAAGGGGTAGGATGGTTGCCAGTAGGTCCTGAAACCTATAGTTTGGTAGGAAGGCTTTGGTCTGGTTGGTGTCGAGGATGGCCCCTATAAACTGAAGGCATTGTGTGGGAGTGAGGTGTGACTTCTCAAAGTTCACGATGAACCCCAGGTCTTGTAGCATGTTGAGTGCGAGGTCGAGATGGGACGTTAGGATGCGTGGAGATGGGGCTACAAACAGCCAGTCGTCCAGGTAGGGGAAGACGCATACGCCCAGAGTTCTGAGGTGGGCTGCGACCATGGCAACGCATTTCGTGAATACCCTGGGAGCCGTGGAAAGGCCGAAGGGAAGTACGGTGTACTGAAAGTGATGGTTTCCTACGAGAAAACGTAAATATAGACAATGAGGGTATTTTATGGAAATATGAAAATAGGCATCTTTCAGGTCAAGGAGCCCTAGATAGATGATGGGGAGTGAGGTCATCCGAAAGCGGAATTTCCTAATAAACTTGTTTAGATGGCGAAGGTCTAGGATGGGGCGAAAGCCTTTGTCCTTTTTAGGAACGAGGAAATAATTCGAGTAGAACCCGGTAAAACGTTGAGACCAGAGTACCTCCTCGATTGCCCCTTTCGAGATCAGCTCCTGTATTTCAAGTAGTATTTGAGTTTTGGGGGGGAACCCCCGAAGGGGTGAGGGAGGGAAGTCGGGTGGAAGAGAGTGGAACTGAATGGAGTATACATAGGTGATGATCTCTCTGACCCACCGGTCTGAAGTAAGGGCGGCCCAGAGCTGGTGGAAGGGCCGGAGACGGTGGTGAAAGAGAGGAGGTTGGTGGGAAACTCCCTTGACCTGGGGTAAATCAAAACCGATGTTTGGATAGAGGGCCAGTAGAAGAGGTGGAGGATGATTTGCCCCTGCCCCTCTGCTTCTGGAAGCATCTACGATTTTGAGAGAAAGAGCTATTCTGCTGCTGAAATTGGGGTGAGGATCTCCGATTGCCCTGTGAAGGCGAGTAGCGATGTCTGGGTTGATAAGGATGGTAAGCGTAGGGGGTCGAAGGAGGATAGAAAGACCTCTTTTGCACAGAGCGGATAACCCCCGGATAATCTAGCCGTCTGACACATTTCTTTTACCTTTTTCAAGGTATCGTCAGTAGAGGCCGCAAACAGGCCCTCCCCGTCGAAGGGGAGGTCCTCGATACGGGCCTTGTTCTCAGGGGCTAGGGCGGTCAAGCGGAGTCAGGCGTGGCGTCTTAGTGTGATAGCGGAGGCTATACCCCTAATATCGGCATCCGCAATATGAATGTTTGCTGTTAACTGAAAACGGGCAATCTGCATGCCTTCCTGCTGGAGGGCCAGAATTTGGGCTGGATCAGAGGCCCTGCTGAGTTGGGCCCACAGCCAGTGTTGGTAGCCACAGAGACCCGAGCCATAATTGGCCGTCTTAAGGAAAAGGGTCTCTGAAGAAAAGATCTTGCGGCCGATGACGTCTAAATGTCTACCCTCCTTGTCTGCGGGGGAAGTTTGGAGGCCGCCGGCCCTAGACTTTATGGAGGCCACTGCTATCACCAGAGAGTTGGGGGCCGGGTGTCTGTAGAACATTTCTGCTCCTTCTCTGGGGATAGCGTAAAGGGAATCTGCTAATTTGTTGGTGGGTATGGCAGAGGCAGGTCTTGCCCATACCGCCTTGGATGGCTCTAAGAGCTGGTCTAAAATTGGTAGCATAATTTGGCCTGTGTCACCAGAGCCCAGGATGCCAAAGACTGGTCCGGATTGTGATTTCTTAATCACTCTAGTAGGGAGGTTGGGAAGTGTGGAAGTTAGCCACCTGAGCATCCCCTGGAAGGCTTTAGTGTCCTCCGTGGAGAGGGAGGACATAGGGTCGGCTATGGCATCCTGTGGTGGGGGCGGGGGGAGATGGTTTCATCCTCGTCTTGGACGGAAGAGGAAGAGGAGACAGAACTGTCATCCTCCGAGGAGATGTGGTGCTCGCGTTCTACCGGTACCGGGATAGGCGGTAGTCCTGCCGGGGCGAAGAGTGTGTCTAAGAGGGATGGTGCATTGGTAGGGTCTAACCTTGGCTGCGGGCGGGCAGGAGCAGGGGCCGGGAGGGGTCGCGGCCGTATCGGTGCCTGCGGGGCCGCTGGTACCAGTGGTACCGATGCTTGTCTGGCACTGTGGTGGCTTTGCGGTTGCGGAGAGTCTGGTGGTCTGGACACCGTGGACGTAGGCGGGGCTCTGGGCGGCGCCGGAGGTACAAATTGCGGAAAGGCCTGCTGGTTAAAGGTGGAAAAATCTCCCTCATAGTGGGAGGGAGATCGTAATGGGTGGCCCTGGTACCCATATTCATGGTGGTCGAAGTCGTGGTAGTGCTCGGGCCGACGGTACTGGGGGAGATCGTCCTGGCGGTACCGGAAGTCGCTCCGAGGAGAACAGCAGGAACGTGGAGAGCGAGAGCGGCGGTCACGCAATGGACGGCGTGGTCTGTCCCGGAGGGAGAGTTCCGTCCTGCGATGGGTCTCACTCTCGGCTCTGAAATTATAGACCGAGGGGGACCGATGGCGGCTCTGAGGTTCCTGAAAGAAGGGGTGGGAGAACAGAAGCTCCGAGGGTTCCCGTTGCGCGGGTGTCGGTGTCGTCGGTGCCTTCGCGCTGTCAGGTCCCGTAGGTGCCGGTGTTATCTCCGCCCTAGCCAGGGCCGGAGGTACAATTGTCGGCGGTACCGGAGTCAGCAGTGCCCTCGCCAGGGCATCCCGCGGGGGAGTAGGTACCGGTGCCAGCTGTGAGAACACAGTCTCAACGTGGAGTGGTCGCTCATCAGCGCTGCGAGAGCATTTCTTTTTCTTTTTGTGTTCCCCTTGACGCCTATGGCGGTCCTTGGGGGTCGGTCCAGCGGTGCCGGAGCCAGTACCGGTGCCGGAGCTGATGCCGGTGGCAGTGCCGGCAGAACCTGTGGAGCCGGCGGTTACAGAGAGGGAGCCGGCTATGGCCGAATGCGCGGGCGAGGCCGCTCTAAACTCAGGCGAGTTTTGTCTGGGGGCTGGCCCCTGCACAACCGCAGCCATGGTTGAATCCATAGGTGCGGGACGAGAGGAAAGGGAGAGAGGCCCTTCGTCACCGCCCTGGAGAGCCTTCTTCGTTAAAAGTTCCTGCAGCCGCAGGGCTCATGTCCGGAGCGTGCGCTGAGTTAGTCTGGCGTAATGGGGGCAAGAGTTCGTGATATGCCCCTCTCCGAGGCAGGCGAGGCAGAATTCGTGCGGGTCACTCACCGACAACGTGGCCAGACACGACGCGCAGCGTTTAAAGCCCAGTTGTTTGGGCATGCTTTGCCGCCCAAGAGGCGGTGAGCCCTGGGAAGACCCAAGGGCGGGTGAAGCAACAGTGGAGGAAGTTTCCTCTATTTCTTTCGTTTTTGCTAACAGCGTGCTGAGAAGCAAGTGAGGTCTTCCAACGCGGTTGGAAGGAACTGAGGCAGCGAGGGCTCCGCCCCCTCTTATAGCCTCCCGCTCTCGTGCGAACTGGAGCCCGCGCTTTCGGCGGGGGGAGGGGGAAGGAGGGCGGAGCCCTCACCTTTTCTAGTTTTTTTTCAGGCTTTTCTGCCTGGAGACTGCTGACAAGAGGTTATTCCGGTACCTGTGGAGCAGGAAGTGAATCCCCATTAGTGAGAATTGCGGAGATCCTCGAAGAAGAACCTTCTTTACAAGGCGACAACCTTCTCACTACTCACATGGAGAGGAGTCGTTTGTAAAGAAACAGCTTCATCTACCAGTCCGATAGGTGTCCTGCTGTTGCTGCTGCACTACTAGCAGGCAGTGAGATGGCAAGGCAGGTGAGGAATGGGGACCCAGGCAGAATGGTTCAGCTGTGGGCAGCAGCCTCCGGCCATGCAGAGAGAAAAAAAAACAACGGAGCAGGTGGTTCCAGCAATTGCCACCCCCCAGAAAATGCCGCCCAAGGCCCAGGTTTAAGGGACCTGTCCCTAAGTCCAGGCCTGACTGGACACAGAGCCCCCGTTCATTGCAGGGTCTCTGAGCAAGTGGAGCCCACAATGCAGGCAAATGTGGGCTAGTGTGCACCCACTTGGCCACATTCAATTAATTAGGTTGCAGGCAGCGCCTCAGCGCATACAGGTCTGCCAGCACCATAAAGTGTCCAAGGAGCGACTGCTTCCTGCCTCTTTCTCTGCTCTCGCTCTCACTGGTGAGGTCCCGCACTCAGCAGCCTGGGCAGGGGGAAGGAACTGCCACCGGCTGCTTGCCTGTCTCGGTGCCTCAATGACCCTGCCTTCCACAGTGCCGCTCACTTGCGCCACCCTCCCGCCTACTGCTGCTTCTGCTGCCAACACTGCTATTTGCAAATGGCCCTCTGTGCATGCCAGGTCCAGACATTTCCTGAATCTGGCATGCTGAGAAATGTACTCCCAGCATGTCAGATTCAGGAAATGGCTGAGGGACATTTGCAAGTAGGAATATTAGCGGTGGCAGCAACAGCGTGTATGTAAGTTGGTTTTAATCAGGCCGCATTCACATCTGTGGCAGCGATGGCAGCAGAGAGAGCAGCGAGGTAAGAAACAGCAGCAGGGAGGAGCCGGATGACAGGAAAAGAGCTGATGCGAACGGGGATCTGCCACGGCTTCTCGCGTGCATGTCAGGACAGGATTTTGTGCTCTGACATGCGCGAGAGAAGCCGTGGCAGATTCCCGTTCGCACCAGCTCTTTCCCTGTCATCCAGCTCCTCCCCGCTGCCGCAGATGTGAATGCGGCCTTAATGAATGTGTGTGTGTGTGTGTCTGCGTGCACGTGCTTGAGGAGGTGGATCCTTGACATTTTTAACACACCCATTAATTGATTTTCATTTGTTAACTGATTTTAATTAAATATGCCAGTCTTACATAATTTTAATTCATTTATCATTGGTTTTGATGTGTGGCTGCTGACATGTTCAGGGACCGATAATGTGGTCCCCCTGGGCTCGAAAAGGTTCCCCACCGCTGTTTTACATGAAGCACTATTCTCATTTTTCACCATTAAGCATAGGGATATTTCTCAAGCTTAGACAGAGAAGGATTTGACCACCACTTACTATTTAGGAAATAATTATTTATCACATTGACACTTCCCTTACTAAGAAACTGAACTCATGGACTTGAAAAAAAGTTCTGTGACATATGCAAAGTTTAAAGTCAGTGCAATTTATCTCTCTCTAAAGATACAGAAGATAAATTAAGAAGACCAATAGTGTGATTAGGCCTCTGAAAGCAATGAAGGAACCTACACTATGATCTATAAGGCAGGTAGACCAACTAAAAGGAACTGGGGGTCAGACTGGATGATCATAATACCACCACTTGGCCTTAAAGTCTATAAACTATTACAAGTAAAATATTAAAGCGAATCTCAGGCTCATATTTATTTATTTTGATTTATAACCTACCCTGTCCCCAAAGGCTCAGGGTGGCTCACAACTACATATAAAATACAAATGTAAAAACAACAATTAAACCCCCCACATGACTACGAACACCCCATCACCCTCACCCCCTCCCCCTATCTATCCCTGCCCATTGAATGCCTGGTCAAATAAAAAGGTCTTACACTGCCTCCAGAAGACATCCCAACTAGGGCTCAGGCGAGCCTCCAAGGGAAGGAGTTCCAAAGCTGTCGAGCAGCCACCAAGAATGCCTCTCTGCGGGCCCGAGCTGTATAAAACTGTGCCACTGATGGAACACACAAGAGGGCACCCTCGGCAGATCTTAAGGGCCATGAAGGAGAAAGGTGGTCGTTCAGATATGTAGGGCCGAAGCCATTTAGGGCTTTAAAAGATCAAAACCAGCACCTTGATTTGTGCCTGGAACACTATAGGCAGCCAGTGCAGATTCTTAGCACTGGTGTAGTGTGCTCACAGTGCCCCATCCCCATCATGTGTGCTTTTTCCACATGGAATAGAATACTAGAGCTTCAAAGTAAATGAAGATATGTTTAAATCTTATATAGATTCTTTCCCCTCAATTTGCTTCTATTCAAACAGTTCAGAAAATACCTGAGTTTGGACTTTGCCTCGCTGCTATTTGCAGTTGTCAACTGAGTTTCTATCGGATGGAATTGGATAGGTCTGTAAGCACCGTTATCGCTCTACTGATAAAGTATAGTGCTCCAATAAATGGTTTTAATTCTGGTGTAGAGGGATATTTTTTAGATTCACTCATTGCTGCTTTCAATCTCTGACAAAATTCACTGGCGTGAAATCAAATCCTCCACGCTACGAGTACTAACTGCTCACAAAATGCAAGAGCATGAAAGTGTCGGTTCTCTATTTTTGACAGGGGTGATTATGGTTGTGTCAAAACTGCTATCAAATCAAAAGTCCAAAATCATATTCATATTTTTAAGAAATCACCACAATTTGCCATCTTGCAATCCACACCTACCCTGCAATTCTTTGTCTCCAATTTCGATATGGATCATATAGGCTTTCACAAAAAGCCAGTGCATGTCTTACAAACTCTTCTATAGGCGTTTGATCAGCTACTTCTTTTTCTTTTGTTTTGCTTTTTAACTAAGAAAAAAGCAATAATTATAGTCAGAATGACTCTAGTAACACAAGTTTTGCAAAGGCAGGAACGTTATAAAAAAAGTGAGTCTAAGATTTTCAAAGGCGGCAGCTAAATATCTAATTCCCATTGACTTTTAACAGAAGTGAAAATTTCCATTAGGCTCCTTTGAAAATATCAGGCCAAGCTCTATGCCTTCTGATTTATCCAGATATGCAAAATACAACACGATTTCAGTATATGTATGAAAGCAAGATGAATTATGGCCTCCACATAGCACCCATTCATTATTATTGGTATTACCAGGAATAAAAACAGATCCCACCATTTCAAATATTCCCTGCCAAAATATTTACTAAATACAGATGAGATTTTAACAGTTGGCATATACTAAATGCAAAGGTGGGAAACCTTGGGAACCAACCTATGGGCCACACTGAGAATTAGTAAAACCTTACTGGGCGGCATAGTAGTTGGGGACAGGGGTGCTAAAAATGGGGAAAGGTAGGAGAGGGTCCACATCATTTATCTATCCAATGGATCCTTGCCATATTCTTGTATGTATGCCCTCCTCTCCATTCCCTTCCCATGAACTCATTCTTCTACAGGAAGTCTCTGGCAGAATTAACAATAATATTTGCATTTCTTATTGCACAACACTGTCTATTTCTTAAAAGATTAAACAACTCTCTTCCTTGTAATTTCACTTACCTGCTGAATATAGAGCGTTGTAATGGTGATGACATGGTTAATGTAAGAACAAGTTCCAATCTCTTCGACATTAGCCATATTTCTGTAGGAGCAATACAAGTCATATAAATGTGTATACTACCATTATTTGTGTTTCAAAAGTTTATTTAAGTATAAAATGGAGCTTTCAACATTAAAAATAAAACAAAAATAATTTAACACTGAACTTGAGTTACCTCAGCTTAAGATACTACTGTATAAAGGTTGCTTCAAATTAAATAAAAACTACAACCAGAGCTCCAGCCATGCCAGTTTTAGCTGGTTTACAGAAATTTAGATCCTGGACTTAAGAAGCTAAGCTGATTCATGGAAACATTTTAAATAAATGGTGAACTGAAAAACAATATCTGGTACGGAAAGCAAAGCTTTCATTTTCCCCATATCAGACTCCATAAGAAATTTGATGATTAGGTCACACATGGTTTCTGCAACTGACAAAGGGTGAAAACAAACAAGAAACAAAAATTGGTCACCTACCTCGGTGAATTTGTTTCTGTTCTGTCATACTGTCAGTGCTCCGTACGGGTAGCTCTACATATGGCCGACAGGAGGTAGAGGAAGAAAAAGTCCTCATGTGCATGCGTGGAGCGATGCCCCTCTTCAGTCCATAACCAAGCTGAGGGCCATCTCCTCATTCCTCCAATTCTTATTCACACTCAGTGTATGCCCTCCCGCCTTACAAGACCTAACTTGAATTCCTTATCCTAATTACTTAAATCCTTTAACTGTTATTGTAACTGAAAACTGATCATCCCTACATGTTCACCCCGTCTAGATTAGTGCTGTTTGACAGGGAGGGCCGGAGCACTGACAGTATGACAGAACCAAAACAAATTCACTCAGGTAGATCACCAATTTTTGTTTCTCCTCTGTCTCCTGTCAGTGCTCTGCACACGGGATGTACCCGAGCTCCAAATTATGGGTGGGAGCAAACAGCCCTGGGAACCTTCAGAACTGTCTGCAAGACCGTCCTGCCAAACGCCGCATCAGCGGACTTGAAGAAGTCTAATTTATAATGCTTCACGAAAGTATGTAAGGAGGACCAGGTTGCGGCCTTACAAATTTCATCATACGACACCCTAGCCTTAAAAGGCGTATGATGTGGCTGTGCCTCTAACGGAGGCACAGCCAAATCTGTAATGGTGGGACCTTAGGTGACCAAATCTGTAATGGAGGGACCTTATTCTTTGCCTTATAGGCTTCTATAATGCATTGCTTAACCCATTTTGATATTAAAGCTTTTGAGGCCTTCCTACCCCTGTAGCTAGGTCTGACATTAATGAATAGGATCGAGGTCGACCTCAAGACCTGGGTCCTTTTAAGGTAAATCCTCAAAGCCCTTCTGACATCCAGGGCGTGCCATATTTTTTCCCTGGGATGAGAAGGATTGGGGCAGAAGGATGGCAGGACTAGTTCCTGAGACCAGTGGAAAGGGCAATTGGGATTCTTACCTGTGAATTGCCCTTCTGTAGCCTTGCAGGGAGTTTATTCAGACTCAGGGAGCAATCTCCCTCGCATCCACTAGGAGGCAGCACAGACTTTCCACTGGGCATGCGTAGGGAGCGCTCCCTCGCTTCCCCAGGAGTAACACAGCCGAAGATGAGAACTGGAATATATAATAGGGGTGGGAAACCGGTAGAATCCGGTATCCGATAATGCCGGTACCGGGCGTACCGGCATTATCAGATTCGACCCGGTAATCCGGACCGGGTACCGGATTCCGGGGTACCGGATTTTTTTACATTGCAGCCATTTAAAAATGGCTGCAATGTAAAAAACTTAAAAGCCCCAGCAAGAAAGTTTAAAAAAAAA
>QEPC01004883.1:849563-866151 GCA_003113815.1 Sphenodon punctatus | reverse complement strand
GTCCTCTACGCGATCTGCGGGGACCGCGGCCTGTATGGAGCTGCCCCGCGCGGTTTCACTTTCGCGCTCCGGGGCTGAGGCTTCTTTCTGCCGCTTTGCGGCCTTAATGGCGGCGGCTCGGCAGGTTTTAGCTGTTTCCGCCATCCCACGCGCTGAAAGAAGGTCCGTACCCTTGGGTCGGATCCTGCGCTGTGGGCACCCGGGCCGTACTCAGGAGCCGGCACCGGAGTGAGTTGAGGAGCCTGAACAAAACCCGGGCCGTACCCGGGGGCCGGCACCGAGGCAGAGGCTTTTAATGCCCTATGGGCTAGGCTGCTTTTATGCAGAAAAAACCCCGCAGGGTCGAAGAAAGTCCAGTGGGGGTGCGGAGCACCCCTGCTGCACAACTTAGTCGAACGGAGGCAGACTTTCGACTGGGGAAGCGAGGGAGCGCTCCCTACTCATGCCCAGTGGAAAGCCTGTGCTGCCTCCTAGTGGATGCGAGGGAGATCGCTCCCTGAGTCCGAATAAACGGACTGAAGGCTATAGAAAGTCGAATTCACCTTGGGAATGAAGGTCTCGTCGACCCTGAGGGTAACCGTCTGGTCCCCAAAGGAACAGTAATTGTCATCCATAGACAAGGCTCCCAACGTCACTGCCACTAAGAATACCACTTTAAGTGTCAGCATGTATAAGGATACATGGCGGAGTGGTTCAAACGGAGCCCTAGTAAGGGCATCTGGGACCAGACTGAGGCTCCATGAGGGGCACCTATGTGTCACTGGAGGACAGATGTTACGAGCTGCTCGCAGGAACTGCCTTATGTGCCTATGAGGAAAAACTCTCCTTTGAGAGATTGATTGTAGAACAGAGGCAATAGCAGCTGACTGGCGAGCCAGTGTGCTTGGTCTTAAGCCTTTTTCTAACCCTTCCTGGAGGAACTGAAGGATTATGCGTACCCCTGCTTGAGATGGGTCTATGCCTCTTTCCCCCGCCCACCTGGCAAACGTCTTCCAGGTAGCCTGTTGTAAGGTGGCCAGAACCACCTCTGAATAACCCTGTGCTCTCAGGGCTGCACGCTCAAGAGCTACGCTGTCAGACTTATGATGGGAAGATTGTTGTACATAAAGGGACCCTGAGTTAGTGGGTCCTGCCTTAGGGACAGGTGTATCGGCCTGGTCAGCTGCACTAGGTCTGAGAACCAAGGTCTCCTTGGCCACCATGGCCCCACGAAGATCACCTGGGCCCGTTCCCTGATAAGCTTGGCTATTGACCTCAATATGAGTGGAAATGCATAGAGTAGACCTCCCGGCCAGTCTTGACTGAGGGCATCCACCGCTTGTGCCGTTCCATCCGCAGCCCTTGCCATATACTTGGGCAGTTGTGTGTTGCTCCTGCTCGCGAACAGGTCCATTACTGGGTGGCCGAAGTGTTCTATCAGGGACTCTTAATACTTCCGGGTGCAGTCGCCACTCGTGTGGATCCAGTGTCTGACGACTCAGCCAGTCCACTTGGAGGTTCTCTGTCCCCTTGATATGTAGAGCCTTCAACGATTGTAGGTTGCTCTGTGCCCACATAAAGAGTTTCACTGCCTCGCGTTGGAGTGCGAGGGCCCTGGACCCCCCTTGATTATTGATGTATGCCATTGCAGATATGTTGTCCGTATAGACAAGAACATGTGCAAAGCCGATGGCGTGGATCAGCTGTTGGAGGGCAAGGCGGACTGCTCTGAGTTCTAGCACATTGATGTTCTGTGACATAACCAACTGAGACCATAGCCCTTGTACCGATGTGGATCCCATCTGGGCTCCCCATCCCGTCAGGCTGGTGTCCGTGGTTAAAAAAAAAACAAAAAAAAACAACCAAACATAAAACCATTACCTGCAAAGGATGATGAAGAATTTTACAAGCAGAAGTGACAGGGCTTGTTGGGGCTCCTCTAGTCCATCTGACACTTTTTGGACACATTGTACCATCTGGAGCCTCAAGACCTGGAGAATGTTATCAGGAAGTAGTGATATTCCAGGAGGCACATCATCCACCCTAAAAATAAACAGATACAAACATTTAAAACATGCAATGAGAGACCATTAGTAATAATTCTTGTGTCAATGTGCATTGCTCTCAAGCAATGCGTAAAAGATTCTCAAGCTCAGACCATTAGAGTATTCTTGGTGCGTGGAACACTTGACTGAGAAACCAAACAGTGCTGGTTCTACCTCTTTAATCCCAGCCATTTAACTACGTTAATAGAATGTTCCGGCATAATTTCTGTATTCAAATATGGTCCACAGTACTATGAAAATAGTTTATAGTGCCTGGTACAAGATGTCAAAAGAAAAAAACAAACTATCTAGCAAAGACTGCATCCTCAAAAAATAGATCCTCAAAAGCCTCAAACCAGTGCAAATGCAATTGTCTTGGCATAGAAGACAAAACAGGACATTTAATGACAGTGATATATGAGGGAAAAAGAGGTATCTAGCCTGCAGAAATGTGACAGCAACTCCCACTGCCCGTCGGGCTGTCCCAATAGGGTAGACCCTTTAAGGGCATGGGGGCTTTATGCAGCTCCCCCCCCCCCGGTGGGAAAAGGGGGATGCACACAGCGACAGCTTCGCCGCTGATGGGAAGAACTAGCAGTGCGGTTGCCATTGCAACCGCGTCACGTTGTTGCACGCCGGCAGTCTCGCCTGCCGGGCACCATTTTGAGGAGCGGATCACCCACCCACCCGCCCTAATGAGCGTCACTGTGGGCGCCAGCTGGTTGCTTATTTGAGGGCCGGGAAGGATTTTTTTGCAATCATATCAGATTCGCCATAGATTTGGTTGTTTTTTTCGCCTTCCCCACAGTGCATTCAGTTGGAGCAGCATTTGTGATTGCTGCCAGAGTTAATTGTTATGTTTGTCGCTCTCTTTAGCAGGGGTCCAGTTAAGGATAGAATAGTTAGTTAATTAGATTAATTAAAAGGGAGACATCTCCTAAAAGAGAAGAGGTTGCAGAAGGAAGCAAGTGCAGGTGCGGCCAGGTTCCTTCCAAGGCCCAGGGGAAAGGAATGAGCCATACGCTCGAGGACAGGGGGGTCCCAAGGGAGCCTTTGCCATCTTCTCCTGCTCCAGGTCATTACGAGGCTATGATGCCTTCACAACCAGCTGCACGGCTGGGGGGAGAGTGACCTAGCATAGTTAATTGTAGCACGTAAGGAGACGGCACTGAGGAAACATCAGGCTGCCTGCAGAAGTTCAGGGTCCATAATTATCTATTATAACCTGAGGGAGTTAGCCTTCCTCCTCCTCACCAATTCGTTTAATAAAGAGTGCGGCCTTTTAAAATCCAACTAATTGTGTGTGTGTCTTCCTTCAGGGGGTGCTGGGCAATGTAGTCTTGGCACTAGGGGAAGTAAACTGCATTAATATTTGAAAGCATCACCATATCATATGCTCTCAACACCTCTTGGCAGATGCAAAAGGCAGCAAGCATATTTCGCCAATAATTACTACTACTACTACTACAACATCTCCCTTCTTTGGAATTTAGTCATGTCTGATTATTTTGTATGGGTGGGTCATAGAGGACCATCCCCGTCCCTTTGTTTGGGCAGATGACTAGAGAGAAAGGGGAGGTGCAGCTGGAGCGGTAGTGAAACCAGTTCGGGTAGTTTCAGGACAGTAGTAAACTGAAGCTTGACGAAGCAGCAAGCAAGCGGGATCCCTCGGGGGGGGGGGGCTTTTGGGGAACCCCCAGAATGCTGGACTTTGAGGGTGCAGTGATGTCTGCCTGAAGTAGTGCATGCAGGAGCTGCTGTCTGTTTCCCTTCCACTCCTTCTCATCTTGTGGATCTGCAAATAAATAGGTTTCTTTACACACCATACACCTCCATTCAGTCTCTCTCCTAAAAAAGGACACAAACCCAGAAAGGGCAACCCTGGAACTTCCCATCACTCGGGGAGCAGGGGTAGAGGGAGATACAACATTATTTTTTAGAAATGACTGTGTACTGGGTGCTAAGTTAAAGTACACTGATTTATGTGGACTGTTGTTCAGACTAAAATATAGTTCAGATTTCCTCTCTCATGGACCAAATACTTTGTATATCGCTGCAGCAAGCCAAACAGTCAGATTTGAAACACAGCACAGTATGAGCCTTTCCCAATGCAGCTAGCTGCATAAACAAGATTATTTCAATGGAGCAACAGAAAATCTTTTTAAAGTCTGGTATAAACGGAGAGGTTTGATTTTTGTTTCCACTTTTTCCATCATGGGTCAGAAGTTCACTCACAAACCAAGATAGAATTCTGGACCATTTTATAATGGTTCTTTAGCCTTATCACTTCCTTCTCCAACATGTTGGACTTGTTTTTCAGAAAAAAACAAGTCCCTACAGATTCAAATGCCATTAAAGGGAGCTGAGAGTGCTGGAGAAAAAAGAAAGAAAAAAAAAGAGAGACCTTTGTCATTAGTCTGACCAGCAAGAAATACATCAAAGCTTGAAGTAAAAGAAAGCTGACAGAACCTCTACATAGCCTCCTTCTTTCATTAAATATTTGCTCAATCTTTCCTTCAACGTGGGTGAGCATTTCTAATCCTACTTGCTAATTCAGAATGAATGGAGGTCAAACCAGTATTTGCACTGCCTTCATCCTGCTGCAGTTTAACCAGAAAGATTTACAAAAGATTCAAATGAAGTATGAAAGCTGGAGAAAATGAAATTTAATTTTTAACCTCATTGTACATTGTTGGTGTGATTTTCATTATTCCAAAACCATTTTTATAAAGGGTTTAAATTCCATCATATAAGATATGTTGTTTGAGTCATTTCATGGTAAATTTTCTTTAAACTCCTTTGTTGCACATTTATAAACACTATAAACCAAAAACTAAAGTAACAGGCAACATATTCAAGTGGTCTTTGCAATTATTACACTTATTAAACTGAGTGGGAAAACTCTTCCCTTCAGTGGGGAAGATACCTTACCAGCTGGTGAGAGGTTAATTGTAAATATAGTAAGATACTGAAGATGTTTTGGGAAATGCAGAACAGTAGATTAATCCTTCATGTTCAGTGTGCACAGCTGCCATGAGGTCTATTATACTAGAAAGCACACTCTCTCCCAATGGAAACAGTGTAAACCCCACGGCTTGACATGCTTATAACTAACTAACCTAGATACAGCAGTGAAAAAACCTAGAGCTGAAACAAACGTCTTTGTTCCCAAATATTATTCACATTTTCAGATAGTCTGCTGAATAACCAAGTAATTATACACCACAGAAATGATATTCCCATATTTGTTTAAGTTTGATATTTTGGTCAATTTGGTTACTTTGGGTGTTTTCAGACAGGACGTTGAGCATGGATTAAACCATGCACACCGTCACATTTTAAAAGGGCCACATGCTTTTACCAGAGTCTGGCTCCCAACCATGGTGGAGTTTAGTCCAGGCTGTCACTCAGGGAAATCCCCAAGTGACAGCACAGGCTAAGCTCCACCATGGTTGGGAGCCAGCCAGCAGACCCCGAGTTTAATGGGCTATCACGTCTGATAGCCCACTTCACTCAACCAGGTCCAGAGTGGTGGCATGGTGGGGGCCAAACATCATGCCAGCCGTCAATGGCCATCGTGGCCACCTGTCAGCCGGGAGGGGGGGTGCTGAATGCAGCGGAGAGGTAAGAACGTACAGATGCACATCCGTGCATAGCCCCACCCCCTTTCCAGCCCAAGCCACCATCACACTTCTTTGGCGGTCCAGCAATCCCGACTAGGATGAGGGCTACCTCCACTGTCCGGGGAAGTCCGTGGCAGCATAGGCAGCCCGTCACGTGTGCAGTAGCAATAAGCAATGACCAAACCAAAATAAGCACTCTGGGTATCTGTTTCCAGAAACGAAGTCAGAACTAAATAGTGGTTCATATCCACTTTCTTTGACTCCTATCATCAGATATAATATTCACCAAGAGTATTCATTTCAGCTAAAAAAAAAAACTGTAGGGATCAAATATTACACAACATGGGGAGTGACAGGAAGATCTATTTTGCACTGCTGTGGTTCTACCTCAGAAAATCTCTTGCCACATATACAGTTAATTCAACTTCAACCTCATATATATATATATATATATATATATATATATATATATATATATATATATATATATATATATATATATATAAAAAAGAATTAAAAAAGGCAAATATTATAGTTACCATTGTCATCCCCACATTATCCAGTGATATTCATTGTCTTCAAGCTCATTTCCAGTTGTGTCCTAGGCTTTCTTTTCATATGCTTTAAAGAGCTAATTTAATCTATCTTCAAATTTGAAAGTGACCATTTTTTGCTGAGGTGAAAGAGGAGCTGTGGAAAGGGGATAGGGTTCATTTACATAATACCTTCTATTGTAAAGGCTATTGGAGTGAGCTCTAACTATTTTATTTGTAGATTGACCTCTGAAACAGACTCCTTTGAGTGAAAGAGACCAACTAGCACTGGTGTCTTTTTTTTTTTTAAGTGACACAAAATTGTAGATTTATAGAGAGCTACTGAAACTTTTTAATCTAGCAAGCCTGCTGAGTGAGTGTGTCTCACTTAATATATATATATATATATATATATATTAAGTGAGACACACTCACTCAGCAGGCTTGCTAGATTAAAAAGTTTCAGTAGCTCTCTATAAATCTACAATTTTGTGTCACTTAAAAAAAAAAAAGACACCAGTGCTAGTTGGTCTCTTTCACTCAAAGGAGTCTGTTTCAGAGGTCAATCTACAAATAAAATAGTTAGAGCTCACTCCAATAGCCTTTACAATAGAAGGTATTATGTAAATGAACCCTATCCCCTTTCCACAGCTCCTCTTTCACCTCAGCAAAAAATGGTCACTTTCAAATTTGAAGATAGATTAAATTAGCTCTTTAAAGCATATGAAAAGAAAGCCTAGGACACAACTGGAAATGAGCTTGAAGACAATGAATATCACTGGATAATGTGGGGATGACAATGGTAACTATAATATTTGCCTTTTTTAATTCTTTCCCATGTCTTCTCTTTTTCAAGGCTATAAATATATGCAGTAATAAAAAGAGCACAGAAGAATATTCCTTCGGGGTGCAATGTCACCAATATGCTGATGATACTCAGCTGTACCTCTCTTTTTCAACTGACCCAAACCCTGCTGTCTCGTTGCTATCCCAGTGTTTGGAGGCCGTGGCGGAATGGATGCAGCAGAGCAGACTGAAGCTCAACCCCGATAAGACAGAGGTGATGCTGGTGGGGAGAGCGAGGGAGTTAGTGGCCCCCCCGATTCGGGGGGTTCACCCTCCTATAAGTTCAGCAGGTCCAGAGTCTGGGGGTGATACTGGACGCGGATCTCCGCCTGGAGCGACAGATGGAGGCAGTCGCGAAGGCTACTTTCCGCCAGTTGCATCTGGCGCGGAGGCTGCGTCCGTTCGTCTCCGGCCCGGACCTGGCCTCCCTCATCCATGCCTTCGTCACCTCGAGGCTGAACTACTGCAACACGCTCTATGTGGAGCTTCCCTTGTTCCTGGTTCAGAGGCTGCAGCTAGTGCAGAATGCGGCGGCCCGTCTCCTTTCAGGGACGGGTCGTCAGGAGCACATTACACCCGTGCTCTGAACTCTGCACTGGTTGCCAATAGCGTGCCGAGCTAGGTTCAAGGTTTTGGAGTTGATCTACAAGGCCCTTCACGGTCTGGGCCCCTCGTACCTCAGGGACCGCCTCGCCCCAGAGCGGCTCCTTTGGTCTGCTGGGGGTACCTTCCTGGAGGTCCCCCGCATTAAGCGGGGGGCCACAATGGAGAGGGCATTCTCAGTGGCTGGGCTGCGCCTCTGGAACTCCCTTCCAGAGGAAGCTCACCTGGCCCCAAGTCTATTGACATTCCGGCGAAGTTGTAAAACCTGGCTGTTCACCCAGGCCTTTGGGGAGGGGGGGAGGGGGGGTTAGAGGGTTTTATCTCCCCCTACCCTATTTATTGTTTTAATGTTTTCCCGGGCCCTGTTTTAATACCTTGAATTGTTTTTGATGTGTTTTAAATTGTTTTATATGTATTTTATATGTATTTTTTTTATTGTTGGAAGCCGCCCCAAGCTGTTCTCAGGAGGAGCAGGGTAAAAATCTAGAAAATAAATAAATAAAAATAAAATATATCCAGAGGAATATTGATTTTTCTAGGTGCAATTATATCATCTTAGCATCAATGACAGAAATAACACTTTGCTATTTAAAATGTAGACTAATGGGATGATATTTAATTCTAGCCATCAAAATACAGTGGTTATCTTTCCTCATCCTTATGGAGCATGACATTTTCTTTCTACATCTGCTATAACAACAATCCAATCCTATACACTCCTCTTTTTAGGTCGAAACTTTAATCCTGTCATTAATCTTGGCAAAATACCGGATTTTATATTGAGCTCTTGAAACTATCACTCTGTGCAATGATGGTGCAGGCATTGTCCATGCAGAGCATGACTGTTTATGGATTTTTTTTCTTTTAACCTTTGTGTGCTTTGTTTTGCAATAAAAGATAAAAACAGCAGTGCTTTTTCTAAAGGTATTCGAATACAGTCATTGTTAACTTGGTCTTCCATTTTTCACCATTAGGATTTTTTCTGATAAACTATGGACGGTAAAATGACTCCATGTATATTTATACATTGTAGGTGCAAGACATAATTGAACTATGTTAAATATTTGACTCACTAAAGCAGAGTTTCCAAAGATTTAATTTTAACAGTTTTGCAATAAATTACAGATGAGCTATTGTATATTACTTATTTCTATATTAATAAATATATTACCGTAGTATTTTATACAGCTAAGAAAAGCACACATTTTCTTTACTAACACAGGGCTTAGGTACATTGATTGCTTAAAAAGAGTCTGATCCAAGCCTACTGAATTCAATGGGAGCTGACTTCAGTGGCTGTAAGGACTGTCAGGCAAGGAAGGGGCTTCAGACATTTATTTATTTGAATTTATAGGCTGCCCTTCCCACAGCGGCTCAGGGCGGCTTCCAATCTATAAAAACAACCCAATAATGACAATAAAACAATTCATACAATAAAAACTCCCACCTTCACCCCAAAAAGCCCCCCCAAAATCCCTCAATCCCACCCAAAACCTCCAACCAACCCCTATCCCCCACCCACCAAATGCTTTTTCAAATAAAAAAAGTTTTGCACCGGAAGATTCTCAGGCTCAAGAGAACCTACCTACCTACCAGCTATCCCTTGGTTGCCAACTCACTGCGTCTGGCTATATCTAACAACAAACCCCGCTCTCATCGCCTTCCGTCAACTTCCCAACATACGCAAATTGCTAGTAAGAGTCCAAATTAAACTACCTATCCACAATCCAGGATCACACTGTTGTAATTCCAATCAGTGCATCACCTGCACGTACATGAGAGAGACTGCAACCTTTAAAAGCAGTGTAACCGGCAAGACCTACTTTAATTAAACAGATCACCTGTAAACCCAACTCTCATATTACTGTTATTATTATCAACGAACATTTATACAGCGCCAGCAGTGTACCTGGCACTTTACAAAGTAATAAAATAGACATGGTCCCTGCCCCTAGGGCTTACAATCAGAGACAGGAGCTGGGGGAGAGACATAGGAAGGGGAACAGAGGGAGACATAAAGGGATCTAACATTCATGAAGATGCGAGGTCTCAGGTGCACGTACTTGGCTTGGTTATGATGAGAATGACAGCAGGCAAGTCCATGTGGCAAGGATAAGGGTAAACAGACAGTAGGTATAGGAAATAGTGGCTCAGCAGGATAAAGAGTCAGACAGAGCAGAGCGAAAAAGGTGAGTTTTAAGGAGAGATTTGAAGGTATGAAGGGAGGGGGCAAGGCGGATGTGGACAGGGAGGGAGTTCCAGGCATGGGGGGCAGCAAGTGAGAAGGGACGAAGGCGCTTAGGGGAGCAGGGAAGGCGTGGAAGGGTGAGAGAAGGGACAGAGGAGGAGCGAAGTGCACGGGCTGGAGTATGGAGGGCGATAAGTGCAGAGAGGTAGGGGGGAGCAAGGTTGTGAAGAGCTTTATAGGTGAAGACTAGGAGCTTGTGCAGGATTCGTTCAGGAAGGGGAAGCCAGTGAAGTGAAGAGAGGAGGGGCTGCACATGGCCGAAGCGACGAGCGAGGTGGATGACCCTGCCAGCAGAGTTTTGGACAGAGATGAGGGGAGAAAGGTGAGACCGGGGAAGGCCAGAAAAGGAGGTTACAGTAATTGAGGCGAGAGATGACCAGAGCATGAACAAGAGTTTTGGCAGACGACAGAGAGAAAAGGGCAAATCTTAGCAATGTTATGGAGGGAGAAGCGATGGGATTTAGCAACAGAGTCAATGTAGGGTTTAAAAGAAAGGGGTGAGTCAAAGATGAAGCCTAGGCTACGGGCTTGGGGGACAGGCAGGATGATGACTCCATCAATAATTATTGACAGTGAGGAAGGAGAGGAAGGATGAGGGGGAAGATAAGGAGTTCAGTTTTAGCCATGTTGAGTTTGAGGTGAAGTTGAAACATCCAGGTAGAGATGTCAGAGAGACAGTTGATGAGACGAGCTTGAATAGAGGGAGAGAGAGGAGGAGTAGAGAGATAGAGTTGAGAGTAACATATATATGTTATTGAATACAAACACGCTGGATGCCACATTCAATACGTTGGAAAGACAACTACTGATCTTCGCACACGTTTTATAAACTACAAATCGGTTATTACAAAAAAGCTAGAACGCGTTTCTAAACATTTTAACTCTGACACAGCCTTTCGGACTTGGTAATATTCCCCACAGAGAATCCACCAATACAATGGTCGCTAACAGAAAGGGAGAACTTTTGGATTTACAGACTTTGTACCCTTACACCCCAAGGCCTCAACCTAGAACACGTAAGATCTTCCTCATCTTTAGTACTTCTCCCCTTCCTTCAGCATCACCTGCCTTGGAATTCTTCTTCCCTCAACACTATACTCTGTTACCTTGACTCCCAGCAGCATACACTTTAAATCCAACTGGTTGCTGAAGACGGCGGAAGCTGAAACGTTTAACTAAAAGTTTTAATTTACCTGTGTTTGGTCATTCACTTTTTGACATTTAATTACTAGTGATTAAGAGTATCCTTGCAGGATACAGAGTATTGGGAAGCAGTCGCTACACATTATAGCTTCAAAACAATCAAAAGAAGCCCCACATACAGTACATTGTAGTAATCCAGCCTCAAGGTGACAAAAACATGAATGACATTGGCCAGATCCAAGTCAGAGAGAAAGCCACAGCCTTCCCACTAGATGAGTTGGTGGAAAGTATTCCTGGCCACTGCCACAATCGGATATTTAAGGTGCAGCAAAAGATTCAAAAGCACTCCAAGGCTAAGAACCTGAGTGACCAGAGGGGGCCAGACCCCATCTATAAAAGGCGTCCCAGTCCCCTCCAAGACACAAGGCCGTCCAACCTTTATCAGTTCAGTCTTGTCAGGATTCAGCTTCAGCCAGCTCACTTTCATCCAGTTCCTGACAGCAGTCAGGCACTGGGTAGGCACTGACGCTGAGCGACCTGGGTCGGATGAAAAAGAAGTAGAGCTGAGTGTCATCAGCATATTGAGGACACCTCACCCTAAACCTCCGAATAATGTCACCTAGTGGCCTCAGATACGCATTGAAAAAGAGGAGACAGAATTCCCTGGTGGAATCAACAGAGGAGGTCCCGAAGGGACGGCACACAATCACCACCCACTGGGATCTCCCCAACAAGAAGGAACAGAACCGCCCAAGAGTGGTCCCACCCACCCCCATCCCATCCTGCGGTCATGTCAACACCACCTTGTGATCAACCATATCAAAGGCCGCTGAAAGAGCTAACAAGATCAACAGGATGGAATTCCCCTTGTCCATCTCAAGGTGCAGATCATTGACAAAGGCCACAAGCGCAGTCTCCATGCCGTACCCAGGACAAAAACCTGACTGAAATCGCTCCAGGAATCTGACAGCATTGAGATGAGCCTGGAGCTGTCAGGCAACCACTTGTTCAATAACCTTCCCTAAAAAGGGAAGGTTAGAGATAGGCTGCTAGCTAGCTGGGAAATCAGTTTCCAAGACATTTTTTTAAGAAGGGCCAGACCACCACAGTTTTAAGGGTCTCCAACACCTTCTTCTCCCATAGGGAGGCATTGGCAGCCCCAGCCAACCACCACCCCGATGGCTGGCTTTCAAAAGCCTGGAAGGGCAAAGTTCCAATACAAAACTGGTTGCCCTCATTGCCCCAAACACCTCCCCCGCATCGGTGGGTGATACCAATTGAAACTAATTCAAAAAACTGGACAAGACTGAGCTTTCATAACTCCAAAACTCTGACTCTGCAGTTGAAATGGAAGCACCCAAGTCATGCAGTGTATTCATTATACTGCTTTAAGTGACAGGGATGTCAGCTATAGGGAAAACACAAAACCCTGAACCAAGGCCCAGGCAGCTGAATAAGAAAAATACACTTATTTACCTCCCCCCAACGTTCATATCTGTCAGTTTTGGCTCAAGATGTATAGTAAGTGGCCAAGAGAGAGAAGCTAACAAAAAGATCTGTGTTCATCTGTAACAAGGTGAGATCTGCCCTGCTGCACATGTTTCCGAAGCCTGCCTGCCCTTTGGAACTAATAAAGAATAGCTGAGTCGTGTCCTGGGCTGCTTAAACAGTCCTTATTTAAGTGGAAATCTTCCTGGCCCTGCCTGCAGAGCTCACAATCCCGCTTTTGAGGGAAGGTTGGGGATGGGGAGAGGTGAGAGAGAATGAATCTCTCGTATAGTCATAGGGAGCATTTCCTAAATTGGGGCCCAGGAGGCTGAGAGCTTGAATCTCACTTCTACTAATTGCGCTTCTTGTACATCTCACCATTTTGACTTTCAAGCAATATCCAGCACAATAAAGAACTTGGAATACTTCCCACATTTTCTAAATAAGTTTGCCAAGAAGTGAGGAAAGCAAAGTGAAGAATAGAATCCAAGACACTTAGCCTGATTTTCCCAAAGTTTAGCTGCCTAGTCACACTGCTAAAACTCTTACAATAGTTATAACAAAACAGTTATTTAACTAGTGAGCAATAATCCAAATCTCTCTCGAATGGCTGACGTAAAAAGCACAACCAGCAGTTGCTCCTATAGTTCAGGTGGTAGACCTGTTGAAGGGCAATTAGAAGGTCAAAGTTTCAAGATCGTGCAATCTTTTTCATTTTCTAAGTTTCCATTTTAAAAATTGTTTATTTTTTCCTAGTCCAGACCAGTAAATTGATGCATTGTTATGCACTACAGCAGGGGTCACCAAACTGTGGATTGGGACCACAAGGGGGAACCGTATCATCTGGGGATGGGGTCACGATGCCCATGGAGATCTCATACTTTGCATGTCTATTTCTGACTAGGGTCACCATATGATATTAAGTCTCAAAATGGGGCCATACAAGCAAAAATTTAGGGAACTACTGTACTAGAGAACCCACCAAACAGGAATGAATGCCTCAATGGGGGGGGGGGGGGAGGGGGAGTTGATTTTGGTCTCATTACACATACAACAAAATCCAAATAGCCTCCAACTACCCAAAAAGTTGAAGTTGGAGAAAAGGGAGGTGGGATGACAAAGATCACTAGGAAGGTAGCATGAGGTAAAACAGTAGAGAAAACACTGTACGAGTCCCAAAGCTTAGCTACCCAGACCAATGCTAATGCTACAATAGCGTGCAATTTGCAAAGTCCTCTTCTACTAGCTCTATTAAAAATATTAAGTTCTGTTATTTCTGCAGCTGAAGGTAGAGCTGGGGGGGGGGGGAGAGAACGGGACTAAATGTCAAGAGTTCAAGCCGGGTGTGTGTGTGAGATTGTGATTTTTAAGATTTTTGTTTTTGTTTTTTGTTTTTTTTTAAAGGCAAAGAACCTGTTTACTTTAAGGTCAGCTGCAAAGTTAAGCAAGGGGTTACTTTAAATTTACTTATATTTACACAAACCAACACACGTTTATGCAAATTAGGTGGGTCACTTTTCCTCCATTATTATGAGGATCAGAGGGCAGGGCTTCCTTCTCTCTTCAAACACTTGAAATGTTGGGAGGTATGATACAGAACCAAAGCCCTAAGGAATGAGAAGGATCACCAGGAAGGAATGCCGGAGCACATGCGACAAAGTGAGTGTGGGAGCACAGGAGAGTACAGAAAGGCATGGTGGATTCCTACAGGCCAGAGACAGTCCTGGGAGAAGATCCATGAATCAGGGGATCAGGCAGATAGATTGTATTAAGCTCCCAGGCTTCTAGAAGCTAAAGAGGACTGTGTTGTGAACCATAAAGGACCATGAGTAAGATGATCTGTGCAAGTCTGGTGCCTTATTTCTGGGGAATCTGAGGCAAAGATTTGGGAAATGGTGCAAGATATAGACAAGCTGTCTACATACATATTTAAACAATCGCAGAGATCAAGCCGCAGATGCAAAAAAATTCTCTTTATATTCACATATAATTGAAAGTATCAAAATAGAGTCACCAACAATATTTTTAAAACACAAGTATAGCATGGATGATTTACTTCAGTAGCAGACAGAGACACAAGGAGTAAAGTTGAGGGAGCATTCATCCAAACGCATTTTCTAAACAGTAAGCCCCTACCCAACATTCCCTCTTGCTTACATTTACTAAAACAGAAGAAGTAAAGCTAGAATAGGGACATTATTCACCTCAAAAACGAAATGCGACTAGATGGGGGAAGGGAGGTCCTAATCATAGGATATTCTTGTTTTAACATAGCCAGAGAAATCTCCCTTTATTTTAATCGATGCAGCCCTCTCCTTTCCCACCATCCTTCAGCACAACATTATTTGTTTGCCCCTCACTACACATCTGTCCTCTGTAACTAAGGGTGTTTTGTAACGTGAGGACACCAAAACACTGCCACGGACTCACCCAGTCCAGAGTGGGACTGGCACTGCAGCCAGGATCCAGCCAGGCTCCTGAACTAATGTGACAGGGGCCTGGCTGCCAGGGAGGGCAGGTAGCCAGCCCTGCCCTTCGCTGCACCCAGCAGTCTATCCCCCTCCCTAACGGGCAACCACAGTGGCCAACGACAGCCACCATGGCACCCAGCCCTCCGGACTGCAGTGACAAGCTTTCAAACATGAAAGCCCACTTTACTCCTAAGTCAGGCAGTGGGATTCCAACCATGGTGGTGGCTAGCCCAGGCTGTGGCTCGGAACTTCTCCGAGTCACAGCCTGGGCTAGCCACCACCATGGTTGGAATCCATCCCATGCTAACGTCTGGTAGGTGTTTTCTAATATGATGGTGGCCCGTTGCTAAAGCGTGCTAAAGTCAGCTACCATCACATCTGAACACACCCTTAATTTTTTTCCACCCTTCTGCAAATTGACAGGGAGAGGGGAATCACGAGATATGTTGTCAAGTTCAAAGCAAATCACTGACAAAGTGGAGAAATACAAAAGGGAACGGAGAAGATAACTAGCCTCTGCTTCTCATTGTTCATGGGAACAGAAGCCAAGGGAGGCAGTTACTCCTGAGGAACTCCATTCAAATACTGGCACACTTGTCTGAACACAACATAAGAAAAACAAACTTATACCAAGGTAATTTTCTGGTTTAATACAAACATTATTTATCTAGCTTTATCATTACCAATCTAAACTACACTTTTATTATTAGCAAGCATTTATATAGCACCAGCAATGTACCTGGCGCTTTACAAAGTAATTGAATAGACATGGTCCCTGCCCTAGGGCTTACAATCTGAGAGACGGGGGGGGAGGGGGGAGATGAAGGGAGGGGAACAGAGGGAGAGACAAGGAGCGTAACATTCACAAAGATGCGAGGTCCCAGGTACACGTACTTGGCTTGGTTACATCGAGAATGTCACGCCACAGTCCCGTGGCGTGCCTCGGCGGCGGGGGAATTCCGGGGGAGCTCGGGAGGCGCCGACAACGATCCCCTCCGTCCAGGGACAAGGCTCGCCCTCGCGGCAACAGGACGCATCTCCGACGTCGTCCCGGGCTCCTCCCCCTCCGCAGTCAGGAGCCGCTGAGAGGGGAATCCCTGCCCCGCCCCGACGCAGTGCGCGCCTTGCGGCAGAGCGCGCTCGGCGTGGGGCGGGGCCCTAATCAAGCTTCAAGGGTTGACACTTGGAAGGCTTGTGAGGGGTATAAAGCTACCGGCGGGACAGAAAAGCCCCGCCGGTAATTGAGAGAGAGACTGGCCCTTGCTTCGGCATTACTGAGAGCTAAGTGATTGGGATAGTGATTGTTCTTGTTTGCTTTGGTGTCTGTGTACCTTGCCTTGCTATACCTGCCTTTCCCCCCCCCTCTCCAGGAGCTATTGTACAAACGCGGTGTGAGTGAAGATCCAGCATTCCCCTCCCATTCCCTCTTCCTGTGGGTTCCTGGGCGGGTGTATTGTTGTCCGTGTCTCCCCTTCCTAACCCCTCCAACCCCTATACCCAGTACGAAAGAGCCCTTGTCCTCCCTATTTTGCCCCCTTCTTCCTAGCCCTTGCTGTCCCTTGCGCCTTGGTCCACTCCCTGGTCCCCCTCCCCCGCTCCCCCTTCAAGT
>QEPC01004883.1:796436-825483 GCA_003113815.1 Sphenodon punctatus | reverse complement strand
TAATAATAATAATAATAATAAATGCTGCACACCTTTTGTTACATGGGAAAACAAAGCTGTGCAGCTTTGGTTCCGATCATGTGGAGGATGCAGAGCTGGAAAATCTACCTCACATGATCCGCCGCCTGATCAGGGCCAAAGCCAAAAAACCTTAACACGATCAGGGCCAAAGCTATGTAGATTTGTTTTCCCACGTGACAAAAGCCACGCAAGCATTTGCCTCCCAGAGTTTTCCCCGGAGGCAAATGGTGTGTGTTTTATCTTATGAGAAAGTGCCCTAAGCTTTTCCTTCTGCAACATCCCCAACCCCCAGAATTCTCATACTCCCTCACCCCAACCTTAGATGTCATTTTCTTTCACAGCCCTTTAACAAGATCCCCTGCTCAAAGGTTCATCATATCAACAGGAAGACTTTTGCCACCTGAACCATGGAATGGAAGACTGTTGGGATGTAATTAACAAAAAAGGGAAGGAGTATCTTGGGACACCAATCTGCAAACCTGATTTGGCAGGCTTTAAAAACTAAGCTTAATGTGGAATAGTGACAAAAACTGAAGGTAAGCATTAATTATTGTAGCCTGGACATAGGGCTAAAAAGTGAGTGTCGGACATAGAAAATTAAGAGGCGACGGGGAAATAAGGAGAACACAGAGCGAGTCTGTGTCCATCTTAGATGTCTATATCTGAGAGACCACCTTTCCTTCCATGCTTCATTGCAGCCCCTGCGGTCGGCCAGAAGCACCCTCTTTGTGGTACCACTGGAAAAATTTGTTCATACGACAAGGATCTGCAGAGAGATGTTCTCGGTTGTCACCCCTGTACTTTAGAACTCCCTTCCCCCACTTTGGAAATTACAAGAATTCAGAATTATCTTGATGAATTGGTTCCAAAACAGCAACAGTTAAAAGAATTACTATAGGAAGAAAAATTAAAAGCGTGGCATAACCTGTTCCACTGATTCAAGATGAGGAACTACTGGTTAGACATTAGTATTGCTGGAAAGGATCTGGGACTACAGTGTGCCATAAACTGAACTCCTCATGCTTTTGAAAAGAAAAAGAAAAAAGTTGACACATTTTTGTAGTCAGAAATGTAGCTTACTTAGCAATAACCACACCGTTCTTTGAGACATGCTTTTTTCATTTACACTGCTGGGATGGGTGTGGAGCCAGCTGTCATCAAGAACTCTCATATACTAGAGAACTATCAAAGCAATCCTACCCCTCAAAAATCACACAATCATCACATACACTGGTGGAGTGAATAAGGTGAGGAGCCACCACCTCAATTCCTTACAACCCCATCTCGGAGACTCACTGCCCACAAGAACTTCAAGACCAAGGGGAAAGTGAGTGGGAGACGTGAATGGATAGCACACACAGCGAAGA
This sequence comes from Sphenodon punctatus, assembly GCA_003113815.1. NCBI lineage: Eukaryota > Metazoa > Chordata > Lepidosauria > Sphenodontia > Sphenodontidae > Sphenodon > Sphenodon punctatus. The sequence goes on along the minus strand of QEPC01004883.1, from coordinate 824,095 downwards.
GCAGCACTTAAGTGGCAAGCACCTGTCTTTTTTTTTTAAATGGCTCCTTCCAATCGCACTGTTGGGAGTGTGAAAAGCAACACTATTTTCCCAGAGGGAAATGAGGAGGACTAGCAAAAGAGTACAGAAGAAAAATGTTCTCCCAAAACTTGCATCAGAGCTTGTGGTAACTCCTAAGCTATATAAAAGTTGTGTGAATGTGGGGCCATTTGCACATGCGTAAACCTTTTCCAAAATAGTGCTGGCAGTGTCGCCGCCATTTTGGAAAAGGGCAGCCGGTCGACACATGCAAAAAGTGGCCACCATACATGCACAGAACAGCTGCCCTTTTCCATTTTGAAAAAAGGCTGCATACATGGAGAATGGCCCCAGAGGCCATTTTGCACATGCACAGTTTTTTTCATTTGGTTTTTCTTTCGTGTTTCTCCGAGAATGCAGCTGAGATCATGCTGGTTCTCGGCTTGCTCTCGTTTGTCAGAATAAGCCAAGAACCACAATTCTTGTTGAGAAACATGAGAATCAGAGAAAGAGTTTTAGCCCTATTCATCAGTCTTGTGAGAACAAGATATAAACAGGGCCCTGTGTTCACTGCACTTTCCTCATTGTCACCAATGGGAAAGACCTAGTGAACACAGGTTCCTGGTATAAATCACATATCAAGATAGAAACCCAGTGTCAATAGATTCACAAGACCCTTCTGAAATACATAAAATGTTGTTGATTGGGAAAACAGTGGCCTATCACTTGACAAGCGAGCTGCTGTGCAGTCAAATTCACTTTAATAAAGGATGCTGAAAAATCACTTTCTTTGAGGTCAAAAGGTACAATATATTAAAGGAGCCAGAAAGGATGCTAGAAAAATAGGAGTGGTATCTCAACCATGTGAAAAATCTCTTCCACTTGAAAAGATAAATATGTGGTGAGGAAGATTTCTAGTCATTGCAGAAATCTTCTTGGACTTCTTGGGAGAAAAGAGGTATTTGCCAGAGTCAGCCAGGTCATGAAATGGAGAGACCTGCAGTCTGGGTTTAGGACTTCCCCATGATGTTGAGTTAGCAAGTCCATATAGTATATCCTAGACATTAGCATTAGGTACAGGTAAGGTGGCTGGTACGCCAAAGAAACTGTTGAAAATGTCCGGGGCATGGCAGATATAACCCCAACAAAACTGCACAGTGAGGAGTCCAAGGCCTGATCTGTATCAATGAACTCTTTGGGAATGTTGCTCAAGGAAGAACCACTGTCAGAACTAGGTTCCTGAGAATCTAAAACTTGAGAAGGAGAGACAGAAGTCTGCAGTGCTAAGAGTCTATGCCAAAGTCATCAGTGCTAAAAGAAGGGTCAATAATATAGGTGACTGTCATGTAGTGCCAAGATTTGTGGACACCTTAGTGTCCGCTCTGTTTGTTGCAGTGGTGCAACATGTTTGAGACCAACAGGAGAAAGACACTATGTGATGGAGGACTTCTCAAAGAAAGAGGATTTGGACAGGGTGCAGAATGTCTTCCTTAGGAAGCTATTGCATTTGCCAATAGGGATACCAGCTGCAGTGGTCAGGATAGAGATGGGGCAAATAAGTTGGAATCAGAAAAGATTGAAATTTGCCTCCACACTATGGTTGTGGGAGGTGATTTTTCCCCAGATGGGTGTATTTCTGCTATTGGCCAAAGACACTTATGAATCAGCCTGGGGCCGAACAATGAGGAGTAGTGTAACCAAATTGGGGCTTTCTGCTGAATATTTGAAAGGTAAAGTCCATCTGGCCATGAAATCTGAGTTTTTCGGAAGGATTAATGGTCTGGCTCGCCAGGAGGATATGGCCATAATTCTGGGAAGTCCATCTTTGGGAATGTTTGGCAAGCTCACTCCGGACGTAGGGCAGATTGCAAATTACTGGAAAAACAAAAAGTCCCTGGCCCTGGGGAGTAAATTTCTTAGGGCCAGGTTGAATGCCTTGCCTTCTAAAATTTTGGAGGGTTGCGGTAGTGGAATTCCCTTCGGGGAACGCTTATGCCCCTTTGCTCACCTCCAGGCAGAGACAGTGACCCATATTTTAATTGACTGCCAATTGTACAGCCAGATTAGAGTGTCACAGCTTGACAATATTCTTTAAAAATATCATGGTAGGTCTAGTTTTGAGTTGGCCCAAATCTTGCTTGCGGATCATGCCTATGAGGTCTCCTATGCAGTGGCAAAATTTTTGTGTAAGGCATTCAGTATTAGAGATTATTTTATAAATTTTAAAACCCATGAAGGTAATGGTTTTCTCACCCAAATCCAAAACTCAATCGTGGTTCATTGAAGGTTCCCCAATTCAACAGGTACCCACTTTTCGTTACTTAGGGGTCCTGTTCCATAGATCAGGCAGTTGGTCCAAACACGTATCTAGGGCTCTGAGAGCGGCGTGGGGCCCGGCCCAATCTATCAGTGGTTTGTTCCATAGGCAAGGGAGATCGGCAGTTGTGCTAGCTTTACAAGTTTTTAATAGTAAGGTTCGGTCTCAACTTCTGTACGGTGCTGAACTGTGGGCCCCATTTTGCTCTACCTTGGTGGATAGGATCCAGTCAAGGTTCCTTCGGAAGCTCCTTAATGCCCCTCGGGGCACGCCAGTAGTTGCAATCCGGGTGGAGATGGGACAGAAACCCTGGTCACAGGTCGCGAACACAACTGCGGTAAAATTCTGGCTCAAAATTCGCCTAGGTCAGGGTCCTCAACTCTTGGGAAATCTGGGAGAGAACCCCTTTTATCACCCAATGGGCCAGGAAAAATCGATCACCAACTTAGACTGATGGGGTTCTCGCCAGAATACTTAAAACACAAACATCCGGCATCCCTCAAGGGGGAAATCTTGTCTTGAGTAGAGGACACGGGGCATCAGCTAGAAATCGGTGGATTGAGATTGACCCCACATATCCGGGATTATCTGGGCTGGGCACCGGAGATGGAGCAGGTTGCCGAATATTTGATTGCCCCAATCTCTGTCAGGGCCAAACAGCTGATTTGCTCAGCAAGATTTAATGCCTTCCCGTCCTCAGTGTTCGAGGGACGGATATCTGACATAACATACGTGGACCGGTTGTGTCCATTTGACAACTTAGAGGTGGAGTCAATGGGCCATATCATCCTCAGATGCCATCTGTACGATAAAGTGAGGCAGGATCTCCTGGGGCCTTTTTTGGCGGCTTATCAGGGGAGATCCGACCAAATGTTACTGACCTTGCTACTTAATAACTCGGAACCCGAGGTGATTAGAAACATTGCTGTTTTTCTAATACAAGCATCCCACTACAGGGAATCTTTCTTGCATTTTCGTGTATTATAAATAAACCTAGCGGTTTGATGCGGCGTATTTCTCAGACCACATGGTTGATCGGATAGTTCGGGATTGATATTACCCCAAGTTGGGGCATTTTAGATTTAGGGTTGACCTTGTGACCAACACTACTGTATTTTATGATTTTGATTGATTTTTCTTGACTTGTAAGATGTGTTATGTCTTGGTTTTGTATATTTGTGGTGCTTTTGCAAGTGTATTTTGTTATGTATGCTACAATGGTCTATGACCACGTAATAAATCAATTAATTAATTCATTCATTCATTCAACCCACCCATGAAGGCTAGATTCTGGGAGTACCAGGTGACTGTACCTTAGTAGTATGGTAACTTGCTATATTTATGTATTTTGGTTTGTTAGTAATGCCTATAAGTATTTGGTTGTTGCTATAGTCAGATTGACATAACAGTTTTATGGTTATTTTGTCTTATGAGTTCATGTTTATGTTATGTTTTATGTGTTGATAATTCAGGTTATGGCTTTGCTATGCCCAAATAAACTTATTTGATTTGAAAAAGAAAGAGGATAATGACATGAGTATCTGAGCATGCTAAGGCAGGATGGAGGACAAGGATGCCACCATCATGAAAAACGCTGGTCACCAACCCCAGAGGTGCCATCCATACCTTAGAGCCACGATAAGGAATTGGTATTGAAAAGAAGAGTAAGTATGTAACGTTGAGGAGTCCACGCCATGTTTTGTAGTAGTTTCAGCAGACAGAAGTCTGGAGTAAGTCCAGACCAGATCTGAGAGGTTACCCAGTAGAGGGAGCCTGGCTGGAATACTGCTAGCAAGGGGAGCTCTGAGGCCTGGCTGTGTAGGCCTTGTTGTTATGCTGATGCCATTAATAAAGAAGAGAAATAACCCTACCCTGCTGGCTGCCTCGCCTTCATGTTCTTCAGTATTTTACAGGATACTCATGAGTCAGGCTTCGATCTGTGAAAGTCCGTCAGTGGGCAATGGAACAGCCAAGCCGGAGAGGCAGCTGCTGAAAACTCAATGCTAGGAGAGTTTTGGGATGGCTGCTGTGTACACATGCATCCCAACAGCGAGACTAAACAGAGAACATGAATCAATATCCACATCGAAAGAGTAAACAAATATAAGCATGGGAAGATATCTTTGTAGTATTTGCTTTTATCCACTGATCACTAAGGTTCTTTCTCAGAACAAAGACTGAAGTTTCTAATTTTATATAAATATATATATTCCAACTGAAAGCATAATTTTTTAATAAAACATCAAAACAGACTTTTTTTTTTTTGCTATTAGCTATGTTGTAGGGTTGCCGTACTAAAGCGAATCAAAAGGAGAAGCAATATAAACAAACCATATTGCGTAAATTAATGTCCTTCTATCAGTTCTCTCACATCAGGTAGGAGTGTTTTTAAAAAGTTACATGACAGAGGAATCCAATTTGGTATCGAGGAGAAAAGCAAAGAATTGTAACTGGGCAGACCCATTTTCCTTATTATTATTAATTATTATTATTAGTTAGGACATCAGATGGCAAGGCACCATTTGGGCCAGCACTAAAACTTTCTACCCACTAAAAACAGGATGTAGGCCATGTTCACATAGTCATTCGGAAATGGCAGTTTGCTCCAGGCAAAGTACCTCCGTGTGGATGCCATTACTGAGGAATAATTTCATAGCTGCTGCTTGGGAAAGTACTCCAGTACTTGTTTAAGGCTTACTTGCCGAAATATCCTCAGTAATGCCATCCAAACATTCTGCTGCTTGATAGCAACAGTTGGATGTACTTTGCCTGGAGCAACTGCAATTTCCTAAACAAATCCTCAGCAGTGCAGTCCACACCATCTGCTGCTCTACAGCGAACAAGGAACAATAAGGCATTTGGGGTGGAGAAAAGGAAACTACATTTGCTACTGTTTATGTGGCCATGGTCTCTGCAAGCTTCAGTTCTCAGCTTGTTTTAACTTTGCCTGAAAACCATAAGTCCATAGCACAAAATACATAAAGTCTGGTCTGCAGAATCATTGTAATGGATTAATGAATTCCTGTTTGTTTATTTATTTAAACATTTGTAACCCGCCCATCCTGCCACAGGCAGCTAATATTGTGTAGAAGCACTGCCCCGTAGCAAAAAGGACGGAGGTTGCTTTCAGATACTACAGGGGAGGAGCAGGAACTTTTACAATCACCACCACGGTTAATTGCAGGGATTAGTGCCCGTTGGAATGTACTAATCCCCTTTTAGGGCACAAGAACACCTGCTCTTTTAAAGGCTACACTTGGGGAACCGGTCTCGCACTCTAGAAGGGGATTAGTGCATTCTTTACTAAAGTTTCTTTACTAGAATGAGTGCATTCTGATGGGCACTAATCCTCACAATTAGAGAGCCGCCACAGCGATTGCAAGAGTTCCTGCCCCTCACCTGTAGCATCTGAAAGCAGCCAGAGCTTGCTACGCAGAAAGTTACTCCAGATTAAACTGGAGTTACCAGACAGAAAGTTGTCCCACAGTAACCATTAGAAAACGTAAATTGCTCCAGGCCAAATATTATCATGCTCCACTGCCAAGTAGTGATTGCTCAGTCATGACAGGGCTGTGACCCTACTTTTCCCTGAAGCAAAAGCCCAGAACAAGAAGGACATCATAGTATTAGGGAGTAGAGAGGTAAAAGTAGATCTGGGAGCAGCTCCTACTTTCAAATGTGCCACTCCCCAGCACTGTGACCGCACCATGAGCCCATTCTCTCTCTCCTCCCTTCCCCCCCACCTAAACACACCCACACCATAGGCAGCGGAGTTCCATGACATTGCAAAAATAGAGACTGCAAGCAGTCACAGACCAACAGCATTTCCACGTGTTCTCTATGCCAACAGCAAGGGCATGGAGAACATCACATGCAAACTCCATTTTTTGCACATACTACAAAGCAAGCTCAACCACAGCTCTGCAGGTATCAGCAACAAGTTCTCCCTCCACTAGGGCCACTGTCAGCCAAGTGCTTCCAGCAGTTCGCGAAGCTGTTATGAGACCAGGGATACTGCTAGCAGGCCAGGAAAGCCCCATGTGCCCAGAGAACCTCTGCTTGCAGCAAAGGTAATCTGTTCCCAAACAGCTAATGACAGCCCCTCTCCCCCAGTCCCTTAGCAACCTCAAGAATGCGTCCCTTCGGTGAATGCGTCCCTTCGGCAGGGGAGGTTGTCGCCTTGCCTAAAAGAGGCTGTGGTGCGCCCCCTGCTGAAAAAACCATCGTTGGACGTGGACGCGCTCGCCAGCTACCGACCTGTCTCTAACCTTCCCTTTTTAGGGAAGGTTATTGAGCGGGCAGTGGCGCTCCAGCTCCAGGGTCATCTAGATAATATCGGGCTCCTTGACCCTTTTCAATCTGGGTTCCGCCCCGGCTATGGCACCGAGACGGCGTTGGTGGCCTTGGTGGACGACCTCCGCCGGGAGATGGATGCGGGATGTTCGACATTTCTCATCCTGCTCGATCTCTCGGCCGCTTTTGACACCGTGGACCATGGGCTGCTGTTGAGACGACTGCGTGACCGGGGGGGTCTGGACGGGACTGTTCTTGAATGGTTCCGTTCATTCCTCTCGGGGAGGAGCCAGCGGGTGGTGTTGGGGGAGGAAACATCGAGCCCCCGCGCCTTACCGTGTGGCGTTCCGCAGGGATCGATCTTGTCTCCATTATTATTTAACATCTATATGCAGCCCTTGGGGGAGGTCGTGAGAGGGTTCGGGGTGCGATGTCACCAGTATGCTGATGATACTCAGCTGTACCTCTCGTTTTCTACTGACCCAGACCCTGCTGTCTCGGTGCTATCCCAATGTTTGGAGGCCGTGGCGGATTGGATGCGGCGGAGCAGACTGAAGCTCAACCCAGATAAGACGGAGGTGATGGTGGTGGGGAGGGCGAAGGGGGTGGTGGCCCCCCTGATTGGGGGGGTTTGCCCCCCTGTAGCTCAGCAGGTCCGGAGTCTGGGGGTCATATTGGACGCAGACCTGCGGCTGGAGCGGCAGGTGGAGGCAGTCGCTAAGGCTGCCTTCCGCCAGCTTTATCTGGTACGTAGGCTGCGTCCGTATGTCTCTGGCCCGGACCTGGCCTCCCTCATCCATGCCTTCGTCACCTCGCGGCTCGACTACTGTAACGCGCTCTACGTGGGGCTTCCCTTGTTCTTGGCCCGGAGGCTGCAGCTGGTGCAGAATGCGGCGGCCCGTCTTCTTACGGGGACGGGTCGCCGGGAGCACATTACACCGGTGCTCCGAGCGCTGCACTGGCTGCCGATAGTGTGCCGGGCCAAGTTCAAGGTCCTAGTAATGATCTATAAAGCCCTATACGGCCTTGGCCCCTCTTACCTTAGGGACCGCCTCGCCCTTCGCGCCCCGGAACGGCTCCTGCGGTCTGCCGGGGGTGCCCTCCTGGAGGTCCCCCGTGTTAAGCGGGGGGCCACGATGGAGCGGGCATTCTCGGTGGTAGGGCCGCGGCTGTGGAACTCCCTTCCGGAGGAAGCTCGCCTGGCCCCAAGCCTTTTGACATTTCGGCGGAACTGTAAGACCTGGCTGTTTGCCCAGGCCTTTGGGAGGGAGGGGGGGGTGATTTTAATCCCCCACCCATTTATTTATTTATTACTGTCCTTTAGCCCTGTTTTATTGATATATTTATATTTTAATTGATTTTAATTGTTTTTATTATTGCTGTTAGCCGCCCCGAGCTGCATTGTAGGAGGGGGCGGGATACAAATCTATAAAATAAATAAAATAAAATAAAGAACCAGGTTCTTCATATTACATAGGCTGCATGTGAACCCAAACACAGGTTTGCTTTTCAATTTATTCCCCCCGCCCCCGGGTTTGGCAAACCGCCATTCCTGCTTGCGTGTGTGTAGAAGTGTGCAAACAAGCAGGGGAATATAAATTGCTAACGCAAAGTATGAAAACACAACAAGGTAGGAGGCAGTACAGTGATTGAAACTCCCCTTCCTCATTTATCTACTGTGAAAGCTATCTAGCAATGTCTACAGAACATGATTTTAAATCTGCTAGTTATTAAATATACTCTCCACAGCCTGTAGAAGTTTAAAGACATGCAAAGTGTCATTTTAAATTTTAGAATGCCTATAGGTTAAGGGAGATAATCAGAAGTATATAATTTCAATTGTTGTTTGTTCTCAAAAAGAATGCTGGAATGGAGACCATTTACGTTTTTAGTAAGGCAGTACTACTCAAGATGTTTAACTTGTTCTGAGGCCAGGTGTGGCTTCAATCATGTGCTGCACCCTAAGATGGCTAATGAGGAAGCTGAATTATCAATAGCCTTTTAAAAACTCAGTGGAGTTACGGTGGGTGTAACTAAAAATCTAGACTCTGCCCTTTGAAGATACTAATGACTCACTAAAATGAGGGGAAATTTTGTTAAAAATTCTGCTGAAGCAACAAAGCTCAGATCATTTCTGAATTAAAGTGCTTCACTCTGCCTTGCTTTCAAACATTTTTAGTTTGCTTACTCAAACTGCCGCTATTGTGATACACATCAAAGAAAGATGGTAAATTAGAAAGTAGATTTGTTGGCAAGTCTATGGTGATTTTGGTTATAAATGTTCAGTATTCATAGATATACCATCCCCACCATGAAAATCGAGCTGTTGGCTTGAAAGTTATATTTAAATATAAATAAATAAATGGTTGGTTCTCTTTGTCTTTCGGATTCCAACTGCAGTTAAATATTTGAGTTTCTCAACCAATTACTTTTTAAAAACAAAAACCAAAGCCAAGACTTATGATTTGTTCAGTAAAATATCTGTAACAATTCGACTTCTGATAACATCGTAAGTTTGCATCCCCCACTAATTAGCTTACTGATACTATTTCAGCATATTCCCTGGTCTGTTGTTTCTACCTGTAGTCTTTCGTCTCGTACTATTTGACAGAGAGACCATTTCTGTTTGTTTTCAAGAACAATGTATCAATGGCTGTCTCCTCAGCACTATTTCACTGGATCTAGTATAGAATGTACATTACTCTATTTTTTACAAAATATTTTTAATACTAAAATAATGGTCACAGTTATTGTTTTAAATCACACAATATGATGCTTTTGCTGGGTATCTTTAAAAAGTTATATGCCAAGGCTGTCATTTCTAGACCTTTGAAAGAAAGCTATAAAATGGAGCAAGTTAACCCACAAGTTATACTACAGTATTCAAATTATGTGCGAGTTAAGGTAAATATGTTCTGGCAATTATGGGCTCTCAGTACTGAAGTTTATTTACGCTTGATGTCTGGTTGGACAAAGTAGGGAAAGGGTTTAATTTTTTTATTCATAGAAGGCACTGAGAAAAGCAAAAACTGCATTGAAATCCTTGTGACGAGAATTGTCACTGTGTTGAAATCCTTATGGTTCATATCATTATGTCTGAACACTTTTCAGCCATGAATTTTTTATCACCTAAGATTTGTATCCAGCTAGCAAAAACATCTTTGATCGCGAATCACCTACCCATTCACACCAGTGCAGCAACCGCCCCAGCAGAGCCACCGTCAGCGAGGTCCGCTCATGGCACAGTGCTTAGGGTATGCCAGCACAGAGCTGAATACTAGCCCGTCCCTCCATAGTGGCCGAGGACATTGTGGAGGTGCACAGACCACACCCACACCACAAAGGGCATGCCCCCTATGCCACCTGGCTCCAGGTCACCCAGTACACAGAGAGTAGCGTTGGCACATTAGGGGTTAGAGCCCACGGGGAGGGCCCAGCAACAGGCAGACAGACACCATATCCAGCAGCGAATATTGGTAGCCAGCTCCCTCCTCACACCACCACAACTATGCGCCACGTCAGAGCAGGAGCAAGTATGCGATGTGGGCATTCATCAAGTGTCCGTATGTCACCGATCACAGGAAGAACAGGTCGAGGGCCCTAGCTAAGGCAGTGTCATCATGGGACAGGCAGCTCAGGAGCATGTAGTTCCCGGCAGCAGCCAGAGAGACAGACACGAGTGGCCTAGCCATGGCCACCAGTGTAGGACATGCCAACACAACACTATAATAATGCAAGCTGGGCCATTGGGTACACAAGGGCAGGCATATGTGGGCTCTGAGCTTGCAACAATGCAGGTATGAGAATAGCTGCCCTCATGGTTTCAAACAACACAGTAGGAGAGAGCTGTCCAAGGGGCTGCATGGTGGCAGAAGAATGACACAGAGTTCCAGTGGCCCCATGCCAGGCCCTACTCAATGAGCTACCCGTCAGCACTGTGTGGGCTCAGCAGTGCTCTGTCAGGCACCTCTTCTCTAGATGTGGTAGGGGGTGATGCATGTCTGGCCTGATAGGTGTAACGGTATTCGGGTCATGAAATGTGTACTCCCTACAGGTCCTGACCATACAGTATCTATGTGGATACCATCTTCTTTGTGGTGACATCAGCAATTATCATGGTGTCCACTGGAGAGGGACAGCTTCCCACTATTCATGTATCATGGAGGCACCCAGAGGCACTATCCACTTGCCGGGGATCTTGGCCTCTCAGGGAATTGGCCAGTCTACTGTCATCCAGGAGGGGGTTGGCCATAGCACTTCAGCAATTGCTTCGTGGCTGCTAGTCAGGGATTGGGGCAACAGCAGTCTTCTTCAGTGCGCCACTCTAGGTGGGCTCCAACCTGCATCCAGACTTTGCCTAGGGTGTTGGTTCCGTGGCCAAGCTAGCTATCCCATCCCATTGTCCAGTGTAGCCACGGGGCAGACTATAACCATCAACTCAACCATAACCATGACATGGGGATGGGAAGAGAGTTACGTGAAGGAGTTATGGAATTGAAGGATTAGTTACTCACGTGTGGCATCACAACTGGTTTCATATATTCATTCACATGGCAGGAGCTCCTGCCAGAACAGACACCTTCACATTCTGTACTTGGTCAGTATAGGGGGCCGGAATAAGATAGGGCTTAAAGAGGAGCGTGCACATCCTGTAGGGATGGTGTCTGGATGGGGCTATCTTTGGAAGTGCAGTGGTCAGGTTCTCTCATTGAACACTTAGCAGGCCTCCAGTGGCAGAATTGACAGGGCGTCCCAGGATACCTTATAGCTATGATTCCCAGAAGTCATGCCTGTAGGGATCACCATTTGAGAGCATGGAGGAACAGACTCCACACTCTGTACCAGTAATGATGGCCCATAATGTGGGATTGGTAGTAAAAGTATCCATAGAGGTGTATCACATAGGTGGGATATTAGACCCACAACTGGCTACCCCTGCCCCAAACACACACAATATCCTGACCCCATCATGGCTTGCAGTGGCAGAATACCATGCTAGAGACACGACCCTAGCTGTCTCTCTCTTCCCTCTCTGCTAGCACCACTTTTGTAGGCATCCCAGAGCCTGAAATCCTTGCCTACCCATGTTGGTACACAACTGCGGTGATGGCCGACAGCACTAGGCAGCTGGGACCTAGTTTATTAAATGCACCAAGTACAGGGTTTACCAGGCAATCAGAATACTTTATTGAGTAACATTAGCCAATGCAGAAAGTGAAAGCGAAAAGACCAAGTGAACCTACTCAGTCTTTGCTTGCTGTCACCACACAGTTTCATGCATCTGTGGGTCACAGCAATGTACTATAATGTAGCAGTAACACAGCCCTAATAGGGTCTTGCCCGCTGTGGCTTAGCCATTGGAAATCGCTTCTGGCTCGCATAGAACGCCCTGTCGAACATGCACCTTCTACACCCCACCCCACCCCCAATCTATCATCTGTATTGCCATGTAGTGGGAGCAGAACACCTCCCCACTTGTGAGGGCACTTGGCACTTCTCCACTGGTCCAGATTTTAACATAGGGCACCAAGCTCCCCCTCGGTAGGTTAACACTTTCTCAATAGTCTGATTCACTTGTATCCCCCAGGAAATTCATCTCCGTGATCCGGACAGGCACTCCCAGTGGCCCTGCAGATATCCTCTCGGTGCCATTAGGGAAGCGATGAGGTACAGCCAAACAGTTGGTCCCACCCATCTGCCACACAAGTGACTGTCCCACTTCTGGCAGAAAGTAGACATCTAGCAGAGTCTTCATCTCATTAGCATCCCACTCTCTAGGACTTCAATCCCTCTAGGACTTCAATCCCTCCATTCTGCAGGTTTGCATGGTGTCTGCACTCCATCAGGCATACACAACCTCTGATGATGGGTCTGCCAGTTTCCTCTGTACTTTGGGCCACATCCAAAAGTCAGCCAAAAAAAAGGGGGGGGCAGTTTCTGTGGACCCCCAGACCCTCAAGCCACCATCTGCAGGGTGGCCACAGCACCCATAAACCATAGGCAATGCCATTTAGCTTTCTGTGGGGCAGCTGTGGGTTTCTATGGTGTTCTAACCCATTATGAGCATTACAGGCCTGAGCTGCTACTTTCAGAAGATAAGAAACTAGGAAGGTAGCCTCGTACCAATGAGCAGCTTGTCTCCCCAATACATTGAGTCTAGTAATTGCGACTGCCTTCTAGATCCCGTCCACCAGCCCATTTTTTAAAAATTCATTAAAAAAAAAATTTGAATCACACCATGGTTCCTCCGCCCTTCACAGTTAGTACAGCCGAAGAACTAGATGATATCACTATGCGATTATACTTGACCTGTGCACCAAAGTGCATGTTACATAGCACAGTGTGGCTTATGTGGAAGCCCTGCATGCTTGCTTCCCAAACCCTTCTTTAGGGAAGACGCATCTGGATGCTATCGGATTCCTGGACTCTTCGCAGTCTGGTTTTCATTCTGGGCATGACACAGAGACTGCGCTTGAAGCCTTGGTCAATGACCTTTGCTTGGCATTAGACTGGGGAATTCTACCCTGTTTTTATTAGGCCTTTCAGCAGCTTTTGATACTGTTTGATCATGAGGTGTTGTGAACTCGCCTACAGGACCTGGGTGGAGTGGGCAGGACTGCTCTTGAGTTGTTCTGCTCTTTCTTGGCCAGGAGGTCTCAGCGGGTTATGTTGGGGCAGTTGCTCAACATCTTCACGGGATCTCCCTTGGGAGGTTCCGCAGAGTTCCGTTCTGTCCCCTCCCTCCCCCACCCCCCTTGTTCAACATGTATTTGCAGCTGCTGGGCAAGGTCATTCGGAGGTTTCGGGTGAGGTGCCATCAGTATGCTAATGACACACAGCTCTACCTCTCTTTTTCATCTGACCCAGGTCCTGCCGTCTCGGTACTTACCCATTGCCTAGCTGTGGTGGGGGACTGGATGAGGGCGAGTCGATTGAGGCTGAATCCTGACAAGTCTGAGGGGAGGATGGCTGGCCGGTCTTGTGCCCTGGAAGGAATTGGGAGTCCTCTTATTGATGGGGTCCAGTCCCTTCTGGTTGATTGGGTTTGCAATCTCGGGGTGCTTCTGGGCGCCTTGCTACACATGGATTGCCAGATCATGGCGGTGGACAGGAGCACCTTTCACCAACTCCATCTCATAAGGAGGCTATGGCCTTTTCTTTCGGACTCGGATTTGGCCACTGTCATCCATGCTTTCATCACCTCAAGGCTAGACTACTGCAATACATCTAACGTTGGGCTGCCCTTGGTGATGGTTTGGAGGCTGAAGCGGACATAGAATGCGACAGCTTGCCTCCTTATCGGTATGAGTCACTGCAAGCACACAACACTGGTGCTCCGTTTGCTGTCGATGATCTTCCAGGCCGGATTCAAGGTGCTGGTGATGACCTTTAAAGCACGAAACGGCCTAGGTCCTATTTATCTAAGGGATTGCCTGGCTCTCCATGTCCCATTGCAGCATCTGCGATTGACTAGGGGTGCCCTCCTGGAGACCCCATTTTTTTGCCAGGTCTCAACTAGGAGGCGGGTATTCTCAACCATCGCACCTTCACTGTGGAACTCCCTCCCCCAGGAGGTCTGCCTGCATTCAAGCCTGGCAGCCTTCCAGAAGCAATGCAAGACCATTCTGTTCAGTCAGACTTTTGACAGTGGGGAGTGAACTAGGGGGACTGAATTGTGGGGGTGTTAGCTAAGGGTGAGGGGAGAGATTGTGGGATGTTTTTATGTTTGTATTTTTTATTATTTTTGTGTAAGCCGCCCTGAACTGCTGTGCAGGAAGGGTGAGATAAAAATCTAAATAAATAAATAGTCATAAGCTGGCCTTTAGCCAATAGCTCACAATTGTGCTCAGGGCAGACTCCTGTCAGGAGAATAACCAGTCACGTGGGGACACATGACCAGCACTGGCCAATGGCTGCTAGCAGGCAGCCCACACCCAGTGGTTGCCATTTAGCTGCACAGCTTTGAGAACCGTTCAGAACATATGGTGTATGGACTATGGACTTCATTTATGACAGTCCTGTTGCCATGGAGACCCAGGCAGGGAAAATCCAAAGGCTCTACGACGCCCAGGCTATCCATTCCACTGAAGGATGGAACCAGTGTGTGATCCAGCAGATGTGGGCGTCCCCCATGCAAGCCTAAGAATTCCCTAGCTCTCATTGTCACCTCAAACAAGCCCATCCTCCGATAGCCCCATAATGTGCAGTGGTTAGAGGGTGCTTTGGGCAAGGACATGTGTGTTCTCTGTTACAGGCTAGGAATCATGTTGTTTGGAGATGGGGGTTGGTTTGTAGTGAAACTGAACTTCTGGAATCCTCAAGGGGGCAGGGAAGGTTGGTGCTACTGGGATGAAATTATTATTAATAATAATATATTTTTACCCTGTCCCTCCTGTTCCCAGAAGCAATAAATACAAAAAGATATAATGGATAAAAAACCTAACACATTATCACACATACAATAAATACCAGAAGGTGTGCAGAAAAAACAAAAATACAACCTCCCCTCTTCCCCATTCCCCCCCCAAAATGCCTGGTGAAAGAGCCATGTCTTGCACAGGACATTAGAAAGCAAGGAGATCCAGGCTGAGGCAGAAACCCACCAGGAACAAGTTTCACAGCACCGGTGCAACCGCTGAGAACACTTGCCTGTCGTTCACCACAGGTCTATATTTATTTATTTAATCATATCTTTACCCCGCCCCTCCTGAAACAGCTCGGGGCTGCTATTCCATGGAGGACGCCCCTGGACGGCTGCAGGAATCGCCCAGGAGGCAAGGCAGTTCTTCAGATGGCTAGGGCCCAGACCGTTTAGGGCTTTATAGGTCAAAACCAACACCCTGATTCAAGCCCGGAAGACTATAGGCAGCCAGTGCAGAGTTCGAAGCACTAGAGTAATGTGCTCCCAGCAGCCTGTCCCAGTAAGGAGATGGGCTGCCGCATTCTGCACTAGCTGCAGCTTCCCGACAGTCACCATGGGCAGCCACATGTAGAGTGCATTACAGAAGTCCAGTCTCAAGGTGACGATGCACAGATGACAGTGGCGAGATCAGAGTCTGAGCCACATGAAGCCATCTCACCAGCTGTAAGTGGTGGAAGGCACTCCTGGCCACGGCAGACACTTGGAGATCCAGGCACAGCTGCGGATCCAGGAGTACCCCCAGGCTTCACACTCAAGATGCCAACACAAGGCGGATCCTGTCAATAACAGGGGGACACTCCATCACCCAGAACACCGGCCCCACCAACAAGCATCACCTCTGTCTTATCGAGATTCAGCTTCTATCGGCTAGACTTCATCCAGTCCCCCACTGCAGCCAGACAGCGGGGAAGCACAGAAACCGCAGGACCTAGGTCAGATGAAAAGGAGAGGTGCAACCGAGTGTCATCAGCATACTGATAACATCCCCCCGCCCCCCCAATCTATGTACAACCTCCCCCAGCAGCTGCATATAGACATTGAAGAGGGGGGACAGAATAGAAGCTGAAGATGAACACTCCCTCAGGACCACTCGCTGAGATCCATTCGCTAACAGAACCACTGCAGTACCATACCGTCCACCCCAGGAAGGTCCTGCAAGTGAGTCGCCAACACCACATGGTTCACAGTGTTGAAAGCCGCTGACAGGTCCAGTAGAACCAGCAGGGTCGAATGTCCTTTATCTAGCTCTACCTGCAGATCGTCAACCAAAAGCACAAGCACAGTCTCAGTGCCATAACCCGGCCAAAAGCCTGACTGTGCAGGATCCAGAAAACTGATGCAGTCCTGATGTGCCTGCAACTGACCAGCCACCACCCACTTAATAACCTTCCCTAAAAAGGGAAGATTAGAGGAAGGACGATAGCTAGCCAGGGAATCAGCACAGAGTTTCTTGAGAAGAGGTCAAACCACTGCATCCCTGAGTTCGGCAGTCACCCTTCACCAAGAGATGCATGGATTACCTCTGCCAGCAACTGCCCCACCATCTACCTGCTGGCTTTCACCAGTCAGGAAGGCATGGGCAGGCGTCACCAATTGAAATTGATCTCACAAACATTGACCAGACAGGGTATTCCCCAAGAAGGTAAAGTCGAAATTGTGTTCAATGTGAGCAATTTTATCAGCAAAGTACAGCATAAACATGTCACAGTGAGCCCTGGACAACTCCAGGTGCAGGAGGAGACTGACTGGACTGACCAGACCCCTCACCACCCAGAAAAACTCCACCAGATGAGACTTTGTGGATGCTAAGATGGCACCAAAGAAACTTTTCTTTGCTGCCCGCCCAACAATGTCTTCAAAAATGTCCTATGCAGCAATTTGTTGTCTTCACCAGCGCCATTGCTTCAACTGTCTCCCTTCGCGCTTCAGCCACCCCAGGGCATCCTTGAACCATGGAGACCTGCAGTGCCAAAATGCAGGGATCAAACACCTGGGGGCCAGCTAGGTGTTCCAAAAATCTACCGGGGCATTGATGGAGTGGTCATCAAGGTCCATGGGCAAATCCTCCAGGGCATTCTGGAACCCAACTGGTTCCATCAGTCCCCAGGGGTAAACCATCCTAATCAGTCCTTTACACCTACAATCAAGCAGACGTGCCGGGACGAGAGCCCGTAGGAGGCATTGGTCCGGCCATGACAAGGATGAACTAACCACACCCTCTACCATCAGACTCTCCGCCTCAAGATCAGTGCAGAACATGTCAAGAGTATGCACCCACTCAATGAGTCAGGCCCACAGTCACCTGGGACAGGCCCATGGTTGCGATGGCAGCTATGAACGGCAGCTCTGCACCATGCAACCTGGCCTCCATGTGGATATTGAAATCCTCCCCCTCCCCCCCCAAGAAAATAAGCTTCGGGGACCACAAGACCAACCCAGAGACCAGGGAAGCTAGAGCCATCAGGGAAGCCACTGGGCAGTGGGGTGATGGTACACCAGCAGGATCCCCAATCTGTCCTGCGCCAAACCAACCACAAAATGGAAGCCCTCTATTCCAGAGTCGGTCTGCACTGAAAACCTCCTAACTAGCAAACCCTCCCAAAATGTTATGGCTACGCCACCCCATTCCTCCAGCCTGGGCTGATGCTGGACAGAGTATCCAGCTAGAACGAGGTCAACCAAAATCTGCCTTGACACTCTTTAATACAAACAAGGTCGGCAGCCCAATCCAGGATTGAATCCTGGATAGCAGATGACTTATTGGCAACAGACCTTTCATTCTACAGCACCAGGTCAGAGGTCCCAAGGACCTCAGCCTCCCGGCCACCTGAAACAGGGGGAGCCGAGAGAAGAACAGGCACCAACCACCTCTCCCTCACCTCGCGATGACAACACCTCCCCTGGGAAATCGGGGTGGGGGCGTGTTGGGGAGGGTTAAAAACATTCATGGCCTTGTCAATGAATAGGGGATATTTACAATTTCATAATCCGCCAGCATAGGGTATGGTCCTCAACCAAAGCACTGGAGCCCAATACAGCATGGGCTCAGCACATCAATGGTACCCATCCTACCTTATGTGCCATGCAGCGTTATTGGTCTTGTATAGTCCCAACTGTCATGCAAGCACAGAACTGAGGCTCCATGTACCCTCATGTTCCATATATCCGCCTGCAAAAATCACCTGCCTCCGGAGGCTGGTTGTAACACCATAGCTGGAGGTAGGGAGGCTTCTGAGGCCACTGTCTATCTCCCAAGACACCTCTCCTTATATGCTCAAAAAGGGCTGGGGGGAGACCTGGACAGCTGATTACAGGGGTGGTGTACATGGGAGTGTCACTGTTGATGGGTGAGGGATGTATACATCAGAACAGGGCTGAGGACAGCCACACTGTGAGAGGCTTGTCCATGTCAGGAGAGACTAAATGGTTGCTAGGTATTTTGGGGTGGGACATGGTTCAGGTGGTAGAGCACATGCTTTGCATGTATAAAGGTCCCACAAGTTCAGTCCGCAGTATCTCCGATTCAGGATCTCTGGTAGCACACCTGGATGAGGCCTCTGCTGGAGACCCTGGAGAGGTGGATTTGAAACCCTGCCAGGTGCAGGATGATAATACTGGGCTAAGATGGATCATTGGTCTGACTGAGTTATCCTTATATTATATCGGGGGGGGGAGAGAATGAAGAGGACAGCTGCTGTCGGAGACTGGAACACCTAATAAAGGGGCAATTGTAGCAACAGTGGAGACCAGGAACAGCATATAAAATTGTGGGTCCCCATACCCTGCATGGCCCCTGAACTGCAGTGGCAGGTGAGCAGGACTGCATGGCCCTTATAAGGTACGGGTGGGTGGAAACATTTTGTGCCTCAACAACATTGGACTGTACAATGTCATTACCACTTGCATGGTGTATCTATTCGCGCAGCAGCCCGACATTTCATGTTCCATGCTTTACATGGCTCATGTGCCTTTGTGGCCCTGACCCTTCTCTAACACTAGAGGGTTAGAAGATTCCACATTACACGATAAAGCACACAGGTCCTGGAAGTGATGGACAGGACCAGATGTCCAGACCATCAGGAATCAAAAGGTCCTTTGTGCATGGTCGCTGTGCCCGGGTACCTGCTAAACCAGAGGACCATGACTGCAGTGCAAGAGCCACACCACACCAACCATTGGGTTGTGTGTCATGTGCTAGGATATTGGGGGGGGGGGGGGAGAATTGTATCGCAGGCAAGGGGAGATTCAGAGAGACTTTACAGGCATGCTATCCATGGTACGGGTGTACACAGAATGGGCTTGTCTTTGCATTAATGTAAGTAGTTTACTAGTGGAACAGGGCTGTGGAGGTAAGCACCGGGACAAGACTCCATGCACAGCGTCAGACGGGCAATGTTGCAGGCATCCTCCTTGTCCTCTGTTATGATAAACGTCCCTTATGTACCTCATGGGGTGTTTTTAACTTGCCCGCTTACCCGCCCTGTACACTTACAGATAAATCACCTGCTGAGGAGCCTCCAGATTCCCAGGGCAACATACGTATACATGCAGGTGCACCTTTAATGCCTTACTTGGGACATGGTTGCAATTTTAATGGTTCCTGCAGCAGATGATGAGCTTTAGAGGTGGGAACACTTGCAGGCACCCTGGTGATTATGGCATCACCTGGCTGCATGTTGGGCCTGCCAACAGTAATACTAATGTGTTACGGATACAAGGCACATGTGATGGGGAATCTATTACTTTAGGGTGTGGCCCTGCCCAACAGCTAATGCTCCTACCCATCTGTCTTGTTGTCTCCCCCATAGCTGCTCCTGTACTTGTGCAGCCACATCAACTGCCCCCCTCTTCACTCAAGACAGAGGCTTCAGATCTTAACAAGGCATCACCCACTAGACCAGCATTGCACACAGTATATGGTGGCGCCACTGCATGATACGTGTCTGCTGTTGCACATGGTTCCGCAAGGATGGGCCCTTGCTACCCATAAGTGATGAGTACTGCATGGAAAGGACATGCGCTTATTACAGTAGGCCATGTGGACTACCCTACAGCACCGCGTGCAAGCAGCGAACCAACAGCCGAGCAATGTGACATGACTGACCGACACCCCTATTGAAGGAGTAGCTACAGGCCCAAGGAACTGTCATGCATAATGATAGCGATCCACACCTGGGGGAGGTAACAGCACTTGTATGTCCAATGATGACAAATTAGGAGTGTGGATGACCAGTCATCATTGGACATTAGAAATTCATCACTCCTGACAGCAGCCCCAGTGGTTCCACCATGCCAGAACCTGGTCCAGCAGCTGTGCTAACTGAACTAGTGAACGGACCGGATTATGGACTGATGGCACTACCAGTTGATACACTGAATGGTTTTGTAGCACAAGGTCACTGTCGCCACAACCTGGGTTGCTGGCCTACTTCCAGAGTGCAGGTGAGAAATAAACATACGGGAAGGCCATTTCCATGTTCTCTTGGTCACCTTTGGAGACGGATAGTCTTCTCGACGCGAGTGCATCCATGGGGACTGCAGGACTCTGCACCTCCTGGCAATGCTCCTTGGACATGTTGAAAATCCACATGAGGATGTTCTGCACATGCATACTGCCAGTCAGGAACTTTCAGAAGCTACGCATAGAGCTCTTCAGGCCAGCTACCAGGAGCAAGGGCATGACCCAGAAGGTCCTGTGATGTTGAGGGGCCATTTTCCATGGGCAGACTGCTGAATAGAGGGAGAGCTAGAGGAAGCAGTTAGTTCTTCCTGTCCACACAGTGCCGGCCCCAGGTATGTGCCACATGTGCGGCCACACATGGCCCCGCCGCCAGCTGGGGCCCCGCACTTGCCTGGCTGGGCAGCAGGCTGCAGCCAGCTTCTCCCCCAGAAAGTGATTCTTCCTCCCCTCCCTGGCTCTGGACCCCATCCCTCACCTGCCTCTGCCTTCTAGTAGTGTTGCAGCGGCGGCGGCAGCAGCAGCAGCAGGGACACTGGATTGGGCTGGGAGATAAGGCTGTTTACAAACAGCTCCTCCCCACGTGCTGATCAAAAGGTTGCTACCTTGTAAAGAAGGTTCTTCGAGATGGCTACCAACATTCTCACAACTGGGTTGTGCACGCTCACCCTGTTCAAATAATAGACCACATGATGTCTTGAGCTCCTCTGGTATAAAAAGAACCCTCCCCCTCTGAATGACAGTTCCTTTCAACCCTTTCTAGAAATATAAGAAAAGAATTCCATGCGGGGCTGGAAGGGTGGGTGTTGTGAGAATGTTCGGAGCCATCTCAAAGAACCTTGTTTGCAAGGTAGCAACCTTCTGTTCTTCTTCGAGTGGCTCCTCACATGATATTTTTACATGGCTCCGCCGGGTGGGGAGTCCATGGGCGCGCCAGTGCATGGATGGGGCATGCACACAGCTGCACACACATCCCCACTCACCCACCACTCATCCACACCCACATAGTAACCACCATTTCCCCCGGTTGCTCCGTGCGTGGGGATGAGTGGGGGGGTGAGTGGGGATGCGTGTTAGGTGAGCGCGCACGCACCCCCACTCACCATGGGCGCGTGCACCACGTCATTCACATGGGGTTCCCCCACCCATGAACACACAGAAATCTGCGTGTTTATGGCTGGGAGGAGAGACCCGTGTAAAAAGGGCCACATTCTCACAACTGTCTTACTTATACTATCTTAGGTAGGAATTTAGGATGTAAAGCAATATCTATTCTGTCTTGGAAAATAAATCTGCAAATATGGTTCTGAGATTATTATGGCTGCTATTTCACTAACTCTTCTTAATGAAGTTATTGCTAACAGGAATACTGTCTTTAAACCCGCACCCCATAACCAGTTCATTTGCACCCCCATATAATCAATTCACGCTGCCCCGTGGGCACAAATTAAATGGTTATGGGTGGGGGCAGCGTGAATAGATTATATGGGGGCGGGGGCAGAAATGAACTGGTTATGGGGTGGGGGCAGCATGAACTGATTATGGGGGCACAACTGAACTGGTTATATGTCTCTTTTCATGGCATAATGCGCTTAATAAGCTAGCTGCATTTTGGGTGTCTTGTGTGTGTGATAGCAGCACCTCTGGACTGGTCACACCGCATGCGTGCACAAGGCACAGGCGGCACTGGCAGCAAGAAGCAACAGGCCCTGGAGGCCAGACTGGCTAAGCTCACCCCCTGGCCCCTCCTCCAGTAAGGCAGTGGACGCAGTCAGTCTCTCTGTGCCTGTGTCACTGCCCGCTTGGCTGCCCCTGCAGTGGAACCACTCCTGGGGAGTGGTGGTAGACACTCGGCTGGGGAGGGGGGGAAGCATTAGGAGGCCATGCTTCTCCATGGTTGCTCGGAGAGGTGGAGAATGGGAATCCTTCCTGTCCAGAGGGAGTAAGTTTTATGTAAATGTATACATTTGCATAATTAGGTGGTGCCTAATTATGCAAATTAGGCCCCGCACCAAGACTTCGCACATGGCATCACAAACCCTGGGGCCGGCCCTGTGTCCACGTAGTCCCAGTAGGTGTCTTATGTGGGCACTGTATTGGACGCTTATTGTAGGATAGCGTTCAATGCGGGGGTGGGGGGGCAGGTACCGCTGGGGGACAGGCTTTGCATGCATGCTGCCTCATCCGGTTTGCCATTGTAGAGACATGGAGTGTTGCTGCCATGAACCTCGACCAACAGGGCACCGCATAAAGATAGAAGCTTCTCAATGTGAAGACTATTCGTCTCCAAAGAGGACCAAGATACTTGCATCCAGCAAAGTTTTTCTGGGTGGTGAGGGGAGTGGATCAGTCCAGCCTGTCTCCACCTGGACCCTTCCAGAGCCTGCTGTGACATGTTTATTACATATCTCACTGACAAAATCGCTCAGATTTAACACAACTTTGACAACACCTTTTCCGAGACAGTATCGGAGCCAGAAGTGAGGAACGCCCTGTCTGGTCTTCTTTGTTGGATTAGTTTCAGTTGGTGACATCTGCTGATGTGGGGGATGCGCTTGGTTCTGTTCAGGCTACAACGTTTGAACTTGAGCCTTGCCTGTCCTGGCTAGTTAAGGTCAGTGGGGAGATGGTGGGACCATTGCTGGCCAGAATTGTCAATGCCTCTCTTGGGGCAGGCTGCCGGACTCTCTTAAGGAGGCAATGGACAATCGTCCTCAAGAAGCCATGTTTGGACGTTGACTCCCCTATCAGACTGTCTCTAACCTTCCCTTCTTAGGGAAGGTTAATGAACGAGTAGCGGCTTGTCAGTTGTAGGCACATCTAGACCGCATCGGTTTTCCGGATCCCTCACAGTCTGGTTTTCTCCCAGGTTACGGCACAGAGACTGCGATTGTGGCCTTAGTCAACAACTTGCGAGTGGAGCTTGACGGGCCCTGCAGTCTTGGTGCTTTCCTGGAGCTTGACTGCTGTGAGGAATTGGATGAGGACTAACCAACTGAAGCTGAATTCTGACAAGACAGAGGTTATGCTCGTTGGTGATCTGGGGGAGGTGATGTCCCCCCATCATTGATGGGGTTTGTCCAGTTTTAGCACCTCACATGCAGAGCCTGAGGGTGCTCCTAGATTCAAAGCTGTGCCTGGATGTCCAGGTGGCAGCTGTGGCCAGGAGTGCCTTCTGCCAACTACATCTGGTGAGGCAGCTCTGCCCGTTTGTCTCAGACTCCAACCTCGCCACCGTCACCCATGCATGTGTCACCTCGAGGCTGGATTAGTGTAACGACCTCTACGTGGGGCTGCCCATGGTGACTTTTTAGAGGCTGCAGCTGGTGCAGAATGCGGTAGCCCGTCTCCTTATGGAAACAGGTTGCTGGGAGTATATTACACCTGTGCTCCAGGTTCTGCACTGGCTACCTACAGTTTTCTGGGCCCGATTCAAGGTGCTGGTCTTAACCTATAAAGCCCTAATTGGCCTGGGCCCTAGCTACCCGAGGGATCACCTCACTTCCCGGGACCTGGGGCGGTCCTTGCGGTTGTCAGGAGGCACCCTCCTGAAGGTCCCTCAGTACTGTCGAGTGCGGACTGATAGGCACGCATTTTCAGAAGTTTCACTGATAGTGTGGAACTCCCTCCCGATAAGTATCCACCTCAGCCCGACTTGTGGCTTTTTACCATCAGTGCAAGACATGGCCAGACATTTGGTGGAGAAGAGGTGTTAGGGGAGGTTTGGGATGGATGAGGTTTTTATTTTATTTTCACACATTGTCTTGTTTTATTGTATTTTTATGACTTACGTGGTTTTTATTGTTATATTTATATCTATATGTGAGCCTCCCCGAGCTGCCGGAGGCACGATGGTGGTAGTGGTGTATAAAGGAACAACAACAACAAAATAAGAATAAATAATAATAATGGTAGACAGTCAGGGGGCACATTCCAGTGCCTAACTGTGAGATGATGGGTGCAAACAATGACACCACCAGAAGTCATGCATTGTGTGGGGTTGCTACAACTCCCTGCAGCTGAATCTGCCAGCAAGAACTGCGATTCATTCAGGTGCTGGATGTCTACATCTCAGCGATAACCCACAATCCTTGCTTTCATCTCAATAGTTTGTCTTTAACCTTGCTTTCTATTTCCTAACCTGACGTCTGTCCTTTTGTTTTGTTATTCTTGTCAGCTTTGCTTCACTGATCTCGGCTCAACACAACAACACAATTCTTTCACTGGCTGTCTATAGCATGTTCTCGATCCGGCAGTCATTGCAGCAGCATTTGCATGTCAAGGCCGCATTACCAAGGTCCTCTCTTCTGAGACCCCCAGACCAGACCCTGCTAGCAACTTTGTGGTAAATGAGAGCCCCTTCTCCTTACCCGACTGCCATTTGATGCTTTGGTATGGAACGTCCACTCCCTGGACTCTCTCTAGTCTGGCTTCCGCCCCCTCCACTCTGTCCGACAGATGTAGCCACACTATCATGCAGGGGCGTAGCTAGCTTGGGATAGGCCCAGGGACAAGAGATGTCCATGGTTCCCCCCCCCCCTTTTTTCCTGCTGGTGGTGAAGCCGCTGGCTGGCCTAGGGGCACCTCCCAGTTCGACCAGCCTAGGGGCGCTGAACTGCTGGTGCTCGTGACTTACTTGCTCTCTACAGAGTCTGCGGCATGCTGCTGGTAACCTGCTGCTGGATCCATCCATCTTCTGGGCTGGCAGCAAGCTGGTCCCACGGCCCACGTGCTGGGGCCGAGCACGGCCAGCAGCAGCAGTGCCATTTCTGCCCCAGCTCACCCAACCAGCCCTGGAGGCCAGGGGCTGGTCGGGCGGGCCGGGGCAGGCTGGGTCAGCTTGATGCAAGGAGAACCGGAGTGCAAAGGTGCCTGGCAGCGGTTCCACTCAGTTACTGAGTGGAGCCACCGCTGGGCACCTTCCCACTCAGGCTGGGCCTCCCTCGAGCCAGTCCTGCCCAGACTGGGTCTGGACTGGTGGGGAGGACTCCTCCTTCGCAACGTGGCACCAGGGGGTGAGGCGAGCCATGAGGCTTGTGAGCGTGACCTGACCTGACCTGACGCAGACTGCTGCATGGGGTCAGGTACAATGTTGCAACTGTGGGCAGGGAGGGGGCCCACGCAGCAGCCAGAAGGGCCCCCAGCCAACTCAGGTGGCAATTTAAGAAAAAAAGGTGGGGAAAGGGTGGCTTAGCTACCTTGGATATTGGGCCCACAGCCAGTACGCCCCGGGACAAATGTCCCTGTTTGTCCAATGGTAGGTACGCCCCTGCTATCATGGCTCCTGTGACATTAGGTTCTTGACGTTCATGCGGATATAACCACATTGATTAGATGGCTGGTAATGAAGGTGTTACTGATGCGTGCAAAGGTTTGTTCCCGGTCCCTTTTTCTGTGGTCGTCAGGGTTTCATGATCTACTGTTTTGTCATGTTTTCCCACGGTGTTCACATGAAGGGTTTAAATGTCTGGAACATGTTTAAATATCCACAGGAGGTGTGTCTGGTACTGGAGGTTTTGAGCACTTGTGGACAGGTTTGCATTCCCTTTTCCTAGTCCTCACTGTAGGCAGAGCTACAATTGCCCCAGATGAGCTACAATTGCCCCAAATGACCACCCAGCACTGATCGTCTCCAATCGCTGCATTCTCCAACATTCATCCATGCTGGGGGTCCCTCGGAACTCTGCACCATCACCTGGCTGCTATGCCCCAATGATGTTTCACCCTATGTGCCGTTGATGCCCTTCCATAGGTCTCTGCTTTCACTCAGGACCGAGCACGATTATTTGATGACTGTGATGCTCTGGTTTGCATGTGATTATGTACCCTATACAGTCATAAGAACATTAGTGGTGTCATATTGGGTCAGACCAATGGACCATCAAGCCGAGCATCCTGTCTCCGACAATGGCCAATCTCTCTTGGGAGAAGTACCCAAAAGGTCAGAAGGGGCAATCCATTCCCTGTTCCAGCCCCCAACAGTAAGAGGTCATGTTCCTAAAACCTACTTGGCTAATAGCCATTAATGGACCTATCCTCCAAAAACTTATCCAATTTCTTTTAAAAACTAGCTACATAACCAGCCATCCCGCCTAGGTTGCTCACTGTCCATGGGACTGCACCATTAGCCTGGGACCACTTCTTCTGTCAGTAAGTTCCACAAGTTTTGTGCGCTGGGTGGGGAAAAAGAATACTCTCATTTGTTTTAATTCTGCTGCCAGTTGGTTTCATGAAGTGTCGCCTTGTTCTGGTTCTCTTACAGGGTAAATAACTGCTCCTTATTTATGTGTTCTACACCACTCGTGATTTTATATCCCCTCTCTATCATCTCTTCTCCAATGGGTGTCCTACGAGTGTGCTGGTCCTGCCTATATCCAGCTGCACGTGGACGCATCTGGTCCACATTCATACAGAAGCAGCTCAGAACGCCACAGCCATCCACTACTTTATCACTTGCTCTGTTCCTCAGCAGTGAGCTTTCAGCAGCCTAAGGGATGCCTGGTGGGTCTCTGATTTGAATCAGTGGGCCCTTTCTGCATTGCAACCCAGTGATGGCATGTGGATGCAACATGAGGCAGTTTGTTGTGCCCTGCAATGGCCTCAGACACATTCATCCGCAGCTCATCACGCGGGTGTGGTGCTTTTCGCAGGAAAGGGTGAGAGCATCTTACCCATCGTCTACTCCCGCTGCCTGGACCTCCTCTCTGCCAACTCCTCCCTGAACCCTCTCTAGCCCGGCTTCCGCCCCCTCCACTCTGCTGAAACTGCCCTGGCCAAAATCACCAATGAACTACTTGTCGCTAAATCTAAGCGCCACTACTCCATTCTTGTCCTCCTTGACCTCTCTGCTGCCTTTGACACTGTCGATCACTCGCTCCTCTTGGACTCACTTTACTCTTTGGGCTTCCACGGCTCTGTCCTTGACTGGTTCTCCTCCTACCTCTCTGACCGCTCCTTTAATGTCTCCCTCCCCAAGTCGACCTCCTGCTCCCTTCCCCTTTCGACTGGGGTCCCCCAAGGTTCTGTCCTTCGCCCTCTCCTCTTCTCTATCTACACCCTGTCCCTTGGCAAAATTATTGCCTCCCACGGATTCCAATACCATCTCTACGCTGATGACACCCAACTCTCTCTGTCTACCCCCTCTCTCTCTT
>QEPC01004883.1:766477-795770 GCA_003113815.1 Sphenodon punctatus | reverse complement strand
TCCGCTCCTTCAAATCCCTCCTCAAAACCCACCTTTTCCTTGCTGCCTTTCCCAATGCCTGACCAACCGCTCTGTAAACCAAGCCAAGCATACGCACCTGAGACTTCGCATCTGCTTGAATGTTTGTCTGTCTTCTCCCCTGTCTCTCCTACTGTCCCCTCTCCCTGTCTCCCCCCCCCCCTTTTTGTCTTTTAGATTGTAAGCCACAGGCAGGGACCACGTCTAATTCTATGTTCTGTACAGCACCAGGCCACTTGACTGGCGCTATATAAATGTTTATAATAATAATAATATAATACTACTACATTCTATGAGGGGGAGGGGGTACCATGGCACTGGCATTGTGCGTTTGGTTGGCCACTGCTGCTATACGCCAGCCCATGTCCTGCCTAGGTTGCTCACTGTCCATGGGACTGCACCATTAGCCTGGGACTAACCAGTGCCCTATCAGTGTCATGAACTCATTCTCTAATGACCAGCTCCCGGTAGGTAGAATAGTAAGACTGGAAGGGAAAATATTGGGGAAGGGGGGGAAGAGTCCCACAATTTTGGAATTAAAGGAGGTGCATTTTTTAGTTACAAGAAGAGCTTTTTATTCAGCAGCAAACTTACTTGAATGCTACTGTGTTATAAACTGGTGCTTATTATGCAAAGGACTGTCAAAATCCATTAACATTCTCACCTCTGGCAAGTGTACTTTTTGAGCTGGAGAGTAGATTACACCAGCCATGGACAGCTCCCACACTGCAAGTCCCAGTTTAGTGAATAGTCTTTTACATCTCACGAGTTATATATTTTTATAGTTCTGATTATGCATAGTAAGGGAGGCAGTTGTTCTGCAACCATATTAGCAAGCTTTCCCTCTGTCAGGAAGGCAGTGTGCCAATCACTGTGCCCACCTTCTTCCCTCCAGAAAAGCAGCCCTAATAAGGAGATCTGCAGTTAATTCTAGCTGTCGCATAAAAATCTTCATACCCATAAAATTTACTTCCCTTTTGAAGGACCCTGTTGAAATCTTACAATACAGAAATTCAAACAAAACAAGAGGTGGCTAGAATTACCAGTTTCTCTTCCCCTGAAGGACATGACAGCTATCAGAAGCAGCTATATGAAAATCAGTACCATGAATACATTGAAGCTGCAATATTTTATTACAATAATTGATTATTGGAGGCTTTTATAAGTTATACAAATATTTTTTCAGATGCTTTTCAAAGTGATAAAACTGTGCCAAAAAGCATTTAATTAAACCATGTATTCTTTGTCCTTGGCTACATTTTCTGTCTGCACTACAAGAAAAATTTTGACATCAGAAACAGAAAATTTTAGTAACTCGTGAGTAGTGTAAAAACCTATACTTGAAAAAAAACAAAAAAACAAAACTTTATTTTACATTAACTAGATTTAAAGTAAAAATCATCCCTTGGAAAGTTCCTGTTTTCCTCTTCCTGTAGTCACACCTCTAAAAACCTACTTCAAAAACAAGCATATATTTCTGTCATTGTTTCCTGAGATCTGCAAGGTTGAGAGCAGATTTCAGAGGTTCAAACAAAAACAAAATTAGAACAGCAAAGTTCACTGCAGTTTTTATAGCTATATCCAGGAAGCATTGGCTGCTATAAACAAAAGCTGGATCTGCCTAGAGCTATTTTCAGTGTCGCATTCCATGTTCTAAAGGGAAAAATGCCTAGCACTACATTCAGAATTTCCCAATGGTGAAAAAAGCCATCAAGATGCGTGTGCTGTAACTCAATACAAAACCCAAGTGAATTTAAAGGTAGTACATCTAGATTTCCTGTCAATTCAGCCAATAGATATTCCACTTCATCTCACTTATTGCTGCTGCTATTTTGTCTAAAAGGTTATTATATTGAATTATAAATATTAAAAAAGGTAGACTTATATGTAGTAACATTCAGAATGTATGGAAGTTTACCCTTATCTTACCCTGCAAGACTAAGAGTTTTCATGCTAATCATTTTAGTTTGCCTCAAGCCGACCTTTAGAATTCTTTCCACTATATTTTTAGGTTCTATCACTTAAAGTTCTGGAAGACTGTAATATTCAAAAGCAACTGAAATACAACTTCAACTATTGCTTGTTAACTTGCTTCAGAAGCACTTTATCAGGAAGACAGATTTGTGAATGCTATTTAAATAGTAGTGAAACTCTGTACAAAGAAAAAAAACTGTAGTCAGAAGACATTAAATTCAAACATATTGAAAATTGTATCTTCCTCTTTGAGTCTACCCCGTGCAATTGCCTGAACATCACATCAAGTCTTACTAAAAGAAAACCAAAGAAAATGGCCTGAAAAATTTTGTATGGATAAAAAATCCAACGGAATTAGAAGATAGGACAGCAGTTCATTAGTCTACAGTGAAATTGAATGCATGAGCTAATGTATCACATTAGGCACGTTATAATGTTCATGAGTTTTAGAAAGGTTGACTACTGGCCCATTCAAAGTTACAAACTTCTTGATACAAGCATCATAACAAAAAGAGTACCACCATTCCTTTTTACCCTATTCCAAAAATCTCTTTCCAACATGAATTACTGACTCCAAAAGGTTCAAATAAATAAAAGTAACAACAACAAACAAGAGGATTTTCGTTGAATAATGGAATTTCAAAGTAAGTATTCTAGTTTTTGCATTTGGTTTCTCAGTCTTTGGGTAAAAACATAAGTAACAGCAACGAGGCACCTCCCCATCCCATCCCAGGGCAAACCACAGCAGCCGTCACTCCCCAGGTTGGCAGAGAGAGCTGTTCACATGGATGCTGCTGGCACAGGTTCCTTCATGTCTCGGGGCGGCCCAAGGAATTGTCCACATGGGACAGGACTCCCAGGCCAATGCAACACAGCAGGACTGGGTCCCAGGAACAGTTGCCACAAGAGAGCTGATCGAAGTGGGTCCTGCTGCCTCCCCCCCCCGCCCCCCAATCAGCTGTTTGGTGCACTCAACCGCCCGCCAAACGACGAATGGAGGCACTCCTGGGCCTGGCTCCCTGTCACTTTGAAAGGCTGGCCGGCACTTCTCTCAGAAGCACACACACACACACACACACACACACACCAGCTGTTTGGTGCACCAAATAGCTGATCGGGGGGCCTGGAAGAACATGCTCACCCAGCCCCACTGAACAGCTGATCAGGACCAGGTGAGCACTGAACAGCATGCTCCTCCAAGCCCCCCCCCACTCTCAGCTGCTCAGTACAGCCAGGGTGAGCACACTCCTCCAGGCCTCCCAATTAGCTTTTTGGTGAGCCAAGGTTAGCGGGGGGGCCCAATCCACTAAGCCTGCCTCACAGAAGGGCTGGGCAGACCTAACTGGCATGCAGGCTGGCATTGGCAGGCCTTGGCCTGGGATGAGTTTCCAAAGTTTTTTCAGAGGACACATCCTATGGCTATCCACCCTGAGGCAGTCACGGGCCAACATCTAGCAGGGACAGAACATACAAGTGAGTCCCAGGCCAAAGCAGGCAAACACAGGCTATTGTCATCTCTTTTCACCCTTTGAAATAGCAACTGGTTTATCATTTAAGCTTTTCTCTACAACCATGAGATCTAGAACAAGGATTCTCAAACTGGCTATAAGACTCCATTTTGCGAGTATTTAGGATGCCACACTGCAACAAAAGCATATCAAATATCAATCAAGTTTGTGACCCCACAAATAGCAAGACCCAGTTGGGATCACAACCCATAGTTTGGAAATCTCTAGTCTAGATGCTTACACACACAAAAACATCACCTTAAGCATCTAATTTTTTTGTGGTGTGGACCTTTAAGGAGTTACCTGAAATTTCCAGAGTTGGCACCCATGTTTTTACCCCAACCTACAAAACTCCTACTAATGAGAAAAATGAAGACCTATTAATAAAGACCAATAAGTTACTTTAAAATGTGCTTTAAAAAGCAAAGGAGACAAATGTCTCAAAAATGAAAATGAAGGAAAAAAAGTAAATGCGAATCAAGTGTTGAGAAGAACACGCAAATCTGGTTTCTATCCATATACAAAAAATACTCCAATTTACCTTTTCATCACAAGTGAGGTTTCAGTTGCCACAGCAATATACAAGTTAATGGATAGAGGGTTATTCTCTT
The DNA here is from genome assembly GCA_003113815.1 of Sphenodon punctatus. Classification (NCBI taxonomy): domain Eukaryota; kingdom Metazoa; phylum Chordata; class Lepidosauria; order Sphenodontia; family Sphenodontidae; genus Sphenodon; species Sphenodon punctatus. Next base: position 791,659 of record QEPC01004883.1, on the reverse strand, counting down.
ACCTAAACCATTTGTGATGGAGCTACTAAGTCTCCTCTTACGTTAAGAGGAGAAATTATATTTATTAATAGCTCTGATGTTGAATAACCTGAGCTCTCCGTGACACTGGGTGAAGACAAAGACAACAAGAGCCCACGGTAACCCACGAGTCACCTTCTTGTCAGTTCAGTGGCTGCCAGAGGTTTGCCCACTTTTGCCTCAGGGCAGGCAGCCTGTTACTACCAGACTCGTCGTCCGGAGAAGGCTGGCGACACAGCACAGGCTAAGGTTAGCCCAGCAGCGATAATCCAGGCTAACATGCACCTTCCCGTCTGTTAGGCCCTGCTGCACAGCGAGGTCCAAGGACTGGGCCTGGAAAAGCACACTAACACCAGCTGCCAAACAGTTGATTGGGAACACACTCACCCCAGCCACCAAACAACTGATATAGGGAGCCTGGAGGAGAAGGTTCCTCTGCCCCTCACACACCCATCAGCTGTTTGGCAGCCCAGGTGAACGTGTTACTTTCCACTCCATCAGCTGTTTAGGGGGCCTGGAGACATGCACTCGCCCGGGTCACCAATCAGCTGTTTGGCAGCAACTTCCCCCAGGGTCCCAATTCTGCTATGCAACAGGGGTCCAGAAGTCCTGCTCCATATGGAGAGCTCCTCAGCCAACCCATGGCGTGGAGGGAATGCAATGGTAGCTCCCCTACCTAGATTCCATGGGGTGGGGCTGCTCGTTTGGACTGCCCTCCCCGCCAGCCCAAAATGTGATGGCTATAGTGGCCCAAGGAATCCAGCCCACCACTATCTTGTTTTGTTTTCACCCCTTCTGTATAACCATACTAACTGAGATTACAAAAGCAAGATTTTCACCAACTTCCTTAAAAGGAACAATTAGGAACCTTTAAAAAAGCTTGAACAAAATCATTGCAGCGTAAGTCCCAAGGTTAAGTGTGCCCAGCTGAGACACGACTACTTTTTCTGTGCAACAGAAACTAATGAAAATAAGACAGGTAATAAATCATGAGTTATAGTCACTAAAAAGGTACTTAAATAAACTGTTAGATCAGTTGAATAACCACTCTCAGACAACCTAACCGAGATTTAAGGTCACAAAATACTAGTCAACTAAGAAATGCAGTCCAAACAACAGGACTGGAATAACAGCATAGTATCTTCAAGACACTGTGTTCCGGAAAACAGGACACAAAAAGAAACATACAATGGATTCAGTTGAATTATTGATGTATTACGATTCCAGTAGAGTTTTATTTTTAAACAGTGTACATCAGAACCTACTGAAGAGCATGTGAAAATGGCCCATAGTAAAACATTTAGTAATGGAAGTAATAGAAAAGGTATAAGTTCCTGAAAAAGCTTGCCTATAATAGAATCAGACACAATGCTACTACGACCTAGGGTAGAAGGTCAGAAATAATGGAAAAATTAAAAACGTACAGCTTTGACTTAGGGTGAAAACAGACGTTAACACTAACTCCACTTTAACATTTTTTATGCATGTTGCGGGGCTGCATAGGGCACTAATACAGCCCTGCAACATGCATAGGAAATGTTAAAGCGGTTAAAGTGGTGTTAAAGTGGATTTAACGTTATGCTTGGTTTTACCCTTAGAAGTACTGTGGTATAAAATGGCAGAAACCATATAGGCATCTTCTAAGAATTTTTTATGAACTGAATATAGGTCAGTCACAGTGATTAATAAAAAAATCAATTAGAGCATAAAATATTTATTGGCTTGTATGAGGTTTTATACTAAAAAAAAGCCTAAATAAGTTTAGGCTTATTCCAGTGAACAGTCTAGAAAAATGAAGGCCCTCTGGAGTACAAATAATGATCAAATTGGTATCTAGGTTTGTAATAAACAAAGAAGTTAGTGCTTTCCATCCAAGTATTTCAAATTCTTCAACAGTTAGTGAATGTAGTTAACATGTTGAATAGCTCATGCATACCTTATCTCTGCTTGTAGAAATTAAGCTGCCAGTGGGTGTTTTCAGACGAGATGCTACCCTGCAAGGCCACCCATAAGCCATAGATCCGACCGTCCATCTGAAGATGGAGCAGCCAGATGCACGCTCCCATGAGCCACAGAGCACTCACTCATGGAGGCATGCCAGAAAATCTGGAGTGTTCCACGTGGGGTCAGCAAAGTGTACAGTGGCCACTTGCATGGCTGGAGTAGCAACACTGAAAGCCGCTCATCTGAATCGCTCCCCACGAGCTCCGTGGCAGAACAACGCAGCAGTCATAGACACACACCCCCCATCGGCTTGCTTGTTTGAAAACACCAAGTGTCAGGTAAGACATGTAAATTCCCAGCCTACCACAGGAGAAATAATGAAAGGACAATTGCCATTAGCCAGGCATAGGAAATAACTACTAGAAGAGTGAGAACCTAAAAGGTTTATAATTTGGTTTTTGAAATATAGTTCAGGATAAAACTTGCTTCATGCTTGTTTGTTATACCCGAGCGGGGGGAACCCCACAGCTAAAAAATTTAACTAGAAGACATTTAACAGAATTCAGTCTCTGAAATAGTTTACAAAAGTTCTTGTTTTCTAAAACCAGTGGATTGGGCCATAGTCTTATTTTGCCCTCAAAGTCAAATTATTAACCTATGCCCATTGTCCTAAGACTTTAGACCACCATACAAGACATTAGTTCAAGAGGGCCTGGGAAATCACATGCGATGCTTCCTGTCCATCTTCACAGGAAACGTTTTGCATTTACTTCTTGCTGGATTTACACAGTGTGGTGTTTCTCACAAGTATCTTTTAAGGCGTCTAATTATATTTTATCAAGCCAGTCATTTTCACAATTTAAAAGTGGGGGGGAACCATTGATGCCAAAAGCACACACAATAGAACACAACATTAGAGTTATCTGCATTGAACTATTTAAATCCTGAATTTGCTGCCCCTCCCCCCCCATTTCAAAACATATTCAGCAGTAAAATCTGGCAAGACACCATAGGATATTGGTTGTAAATACTATTTTCCACAGATACAGGTAGAATCAGATTAGTACTGTTAAAAAGGGTTTATTCTTTGCATAATTTATTTTTATTTATTTACTTGGATTTCTTAGCCACCTCCTCCTGCCACAGCAGCTCAGGGTTACTTACAACATGATAAGATACCACACACACACACACACACACACACACACACACACACAAAATAAAAGATATAATTTAAACCACAAAACATAGGCAGAGTCACAAACCCCCCTCTCCCACTAGGGTGGCCATACCGTTCCCTTTAAAAGAGGACACTTATGAAAAATACATGTTGCAGGGCTGCACTGGTTCCAATGCAAAAATTGTCATGTATTTTTCATAAGTGTCTTCTTTTAAAGGGGAGGTATGGCCACCCTAACCCCTCATCCATCCCTCTTGCTAAAAACCTGGCAGAGCAGCCATGTCTTACATGGTCTTCAGAAAGAGGGGAGGTCCGGAGCCAGCTGGACCTCCATCACGAGGGAGTTCCACAGCTGCGGTGCAGCCACTGAGAATGCTCCCCTCATCGTCGCCACCTGGGATACCCGGGGAACTCCAAGAGAGGCATCCCTAGCCGACAGCAGGGGCCAATCCACGACACGGAGTGAGGTGGTCTCGCAGATATGCGGGGCCCAGGCCGTTTAGGGCTTTTTACATCTAAACCAACACTTTGAATTGAGCCCAGTACACTATAGACAGCAAGTGCAGAGAACGAAGCAATGGTATAATGTGCTCTCGGCAACCGGTTCCTGTCAGAAGACAGGCCACCGCATTCTCCACCAGCTGCAGTCTCCGGACCGTCAGCAAAAGTAGTTCTACACAGACCACGTTGCAATAGTCCAGTCTTGAGGAGATGAAGGCATGGATGATGGTGGTCAGGTCAGAGTCTGAGACGTATGGCTGAAACTGTCACACCAGACATAACTGGCGAAATGCTCTTCTCGCCACAGTCTCCACCTGGACATCCAGGCAGAGCCGTGAGTCAAGGAGCACCCCCAGATAATGGACCTGAGGGGCCAATGGAAGGCAGACCCCGTCAATGACAGGTGCCACCACTCCCTCGGCCCTACCCACCAGCATCACCTCCGCCTTGCCAGGATTTAGCTTCAGACGATTGGCCCTCATCCAGTCCCCTACAGCCGCCAGACACCTGCAGGGTCTGGGTCAGTTGAAAGAGACAGGTAAAGTTGGGTGTCATCAGCATACTGATGGCACCGCACACCAAACCCTTGAATGACCTCGCTCAATGGCTGCATATACACATTGAACAGAAGAGGGACAAAATAGAACCTTGTGGGACTCTGCTCATCTTCTCCCTGGGACCTCATGTGTGATCACCCAGCACCACACACTGAGTTCTCCCGGCCAGAAAAGAGCAGAACCATTCAAGAACAGTTCCGCCCACCCCAGCTTGATCCCACAAACAAGTCACCAACACCTCATGATCAATGGTATCAAATGCAGTCAAAAGATCTAACAGGACCAAACGGGAACGACCCTGGTCCAACTCACGGCGAAGGTAATCGACCAAGGCCATAAGTATAGTGTTAACTGGAGATCCCTAAATGGGCACTTCAGAATGGACCTCAATGGGAAATTTACCTTTCACTCCCATATGGGTTCAAGCACTATAGATTGTGTGTGTGCACCTGCCCATTTGATAGATCAATTAACAGTTCTCACATATGGCTGTAGTGACCATCAACCACTTATCGTTATAGACTCTGCACAAGTTAAGGTCCTCAAGAGCATTGACCTTACCCCTTTTTTTGGACATCTGAAAGCTTCATCTACTAGAACTGTGAAATGGAGTTCCATAACAGCTAGTAAATGTAAATAACTTCTGGCTTCCAATGATTTGACTCAAAACAGAGTGGCTCTTCTGTCTTCCGATACCGAGCTAAAATCAGTACCAGAATTATATGTACAGCTGTAAAATAAAATCAGAGATGGGATCCTGATCAAATCAAAACTAAATGGCAAACGCCATTTGGCCTACACACCTTGGTTCGACTCAAGTTAAAAGGGCTGGTAAATAGGACTGCCAGGTGTAAAAAGATTGATAAGTCCTCCCAAGTTATTAGAGACTACTTGGAAGTTAAGAACTGCTATAGGAAGAAACAAAGATAAACTGCTGGAGTATCAGAATTCATTATGGGTTAGCCTTGAAGAAGCCACTAGGCAGACGGACTCTGTAAAGTTCTGGAGTATAGTTAGAGTACTGAGAGCACCTTGCATTGGTGCTAAATGTTCCAGCGGATGTTTGGCAAAAACATTTTTCTGGAATATTTAATAGCGTACCCAATGTATATTTGAACCAGATCATGAATACTAGTCTAACCTCTTTTCCAACTTGGCCCCAGTGAGTGTCTCTACCGTAAGAACATTACCTGAGCAGGTCCCAGTGAGAAAGACTCCTGGTGTATTCACGGGAAATTGCTGAGAGAGAGTGTTGATTGGTGGGTCCCCATCATATGCAAGTTGTCTGACTCCTTCAATAGCTGTGGGTTGATAGCGGCAGGTTGGAATAGAAATATAGTAGCGCCCATGTTCAAGAAGGGGGACAGACATAACCCAGCCAACTATCACCCTATTAGCCTTATTAGTATTGTGGCTAAAATTATATGCTAGATTTCTTTGGGGGAAGTTGGAAAGTTGGTCCAATGATGCTTTATTCCCTAAGAAACAAGCAGGCTTCCACTCTGGTCGATCATTGTTGTGTCCTGGCAAACTCGATAGAGAAATATGCGATTGTCAGGAAATCCAAACTCTTTGCTACGTTTGTTGGTTTAAGATCAGTTTTTGATTTCATTGGTAGGAATCTTTTGTGGGCTAAATTTGCTGCTACTGATATAGATGGCAGATTGCTTTTTTAGTCCAACGACTATATCAAAATGCCAGCCTTACAGTCAGACCACCACCAGCCAGCCATTTGTCAGAAGCCATTTTATCATCTAGTAGAGTCAAGTAGGGATGTGTTGTAGCGCCCTTTCTGTTCAATATTTTTAATAAACATAGTAACGGATCTTCAGGGTGACAATTACTATCCCTTATTGATTGTGGGCAGACATCTTTCAGTTTTGCTGTATGAAGACGATACGGTCTTGGCTCATGAACGCAGAAATTGGAATGAGAAGGTTACATGAAGGACTGGGAATATTTTGTAAAGAGAATCATCTGCAAATTAACTATAACAAAACTAAGATACTAGTTTTTGCTAAGAAGCACTAAATATATACCTGGACTATTGATACCAAGCATATCGAGCAAGTAAATAGTTATAGATACTTAGGGTTTACTTTTGCTACCGCAGGTGGTTAGCACAAACACATAGATATGATCAAATTAAAGCTGGCTCAATCTTCTATTGGCTTGCTTAAATTTTGGAGGACCAATGGAGGAAGACTATAGTTAAGCCCGCATAAAAACTATTAAAATACAAACTATGCCCACAAGCCCTATACAAGGTAAAAATCTGGGGCTACTTGCTTGCAATAGCACTTGAACCTATTCAAAATAGGTTCCTGCAGTCTATTTTGGGGGTTCCTAATCATACGCCTGTTTGCATTATTAGAGGTGAGACAGGCTCCCTCCCGGTGGAGGCAAGGATTTCTATTTATATTTTTTCATATTGACTTCGGTTAATAACTGATAATCGTCTCCCCAAACTATGCTGGAATGAGCAATTGTATCTCAAAATGATTCATTATGGAGACAGCATTTGATTAAAATGTTGGGGAAAGCTGGCTTTTCGTTTTCTAGCTTTGACGCTCTCCCTAATGGAGCTGCAAAACCAATTTTTAAAGCCTGGTTATGCGATATCTATGCCCAGGTGGACTTGGGAACTCTGTCCTCATTGAAAGTGGCTCCATGGTATCGTAAGTTGAAGCAATCACACAAGTTAGAAAAATACCTCACTGCTGCTCGTAATTATAGGATTCGTAGGGCTTTCACTCTTTTGCATTTCCAGCTAATACCCTCAAACATCCTGGAGGGAAGGTATAATCAGGCTGCCTACAAGCTGCGACTTTGCTCGTGTGGCTTAGGCCAAGCAGAAAACCTACCCCACTTTCTGTTTGACTGTAACCATACCGAAGATATTCGGCACAAATTGTTATCTCCAATTCTGCTAGGGAGGGAACATTGGGGTGTCCAATACCGCCTTTTTCTTCTGGCGAATGAACAGGACTTGTGCATATTGAAAATAGCCAATCTGGCACATACGTATCCGTCTCCGGACCGCCAATGTAACTCTAGGCCTGTCGAGAGTTATTGTTAAAGGGGATACAGAGATTTCATTCTTTTATGGGTTTACTGTTGTTGTATTTCATTTTATCATCTTGTTTTTATATAATTTGTCCTTTTGTGTTATTTGTTTATGCATTTCATGCATTATAATAGTTTTTCTTCTACTCATTTCTTATTGTTTCAAGCTTTGGTTCTGACAATAAATTTCAATCATTTTATTATTTGAATTACTTTGACCAAAAAAATAATAATCATACAACAGGAATTTTTTTTGCCAGTTTTAGTCAGGATGATAGCAAAGATGTAAGAAGGTCTCAATGTGTCTTTAAAGATTTAAAGTTTAATGTCCAAAAATAATCTCTCCCTCACACACAACTAAGTCACTTTGTGAGAAACAGGTTTGTTTTAGTGGTATGACTATCATTTGCCTGAATTACTTTTAGTTAGTTGGCTGAAATTAGACTTAATACCCCACTCTGATCACAAACCAGTTGTTTAATTTACACATACTAATATGCTTATACAAGAACAGTTTCTGTATCTTTCACGCTTGTAATAAGCAGGGTTCCTGTACAGCACGGAAAAAATCAGAAAACACACGGAATTCCTGTTATCCCAGAGAAAAACATCAAATTCTGGGGTTTTATGGGAAATTTCTGCCTGTAAAAGCCTCACTGGTGACAGCAGCGGCAGTGGAAATTTAAAGGAGGCAGAAGCTCTTTGGAGGTTCTGGTGTGTGCCTGTGTCCGAGAAAAGAGATTCGGCGCAAGAAAAATACACAGCTATGTCTGGCTTTTGGCGAGGCAGAGGTATGTTGGGATCCATGCCCAGGCTAGCAGGGAGGAGGGAGTTGAAGCAGCACCCCCACTACCCCAGCTGAAGCAGCACCCCAGCACCATTACCTGCAGAGCGGAAGAGACTTGAGCTCTGTGCTAGGGCTGGTGTGGGATGTGCGTTTATTTTGTTATTTGAGTGGCAGTGGCAACCAGTGCATCAAATTGTCACAAAAATGAATTTGCAACGAACACTTTAATTTTAATGGCCACACACACCTTTGGTGTTTCTAATCAGAGAATTTCCAATTTTTTGGCAGAGAAAACTAGGAACCCTGTTAATAAGCATCAGAGAAAGCTGGGCGATACTAATGCACTCTCATATCAATATTGGTGAATGATGGTATATTCAAGCCTTGCTTTAAAAAGCAAAGGATGGTATATTCAACCATCCTTTAGTATAGATAATTGGAACAGTAGGTGAAATTGTACCATGTCCAACAGAGACCATTCATTAAAGAAAGGCTTCGATCACAGGCAAAATCGGTGTGTGGAGCTTTGCTCCAAGCCAGTCTTCAGCAGACATTAAAGAAATAAGACAAGCACATCCCCACCCATTACTCACTAGTTACCCATGGGTAATGCATGGGAAATGTGTAGGTAATGGGTGGGGAGGCACTTGTCTGAGAACACCTCGTTATATTTGGCCTCAAAGAACATTCACTGAGAACACCCACAAAAAAGAAAGGATTGCTGCTTGATAACCCACATAATATTGACAGTTTAAAAGGGGCAACAACAGTCCACAACGGAGAGGATCTACTCTCAAACACAGAACCTAAATAAGCCTAGCCTTGTTCCATAACTATTTTCATCATAACTATGGAATAGCACAGATACAGATGCATCAAAATTCTCCCTTAGAGCAGGGAATGATGCTTTCTAGCCTCCAAACCTAGCAGATAGGGGGCAGAAAAGCACAGAAGAACAAATGAATGAGGACCTTTTTTACTGCTTACAGCTAGTATTGAATATCTGCTTACTGGTATTCTGTACCAGATTCAGACCTGGCCATTATCATCCATGCCTTCATTAACTTGGAGGCTAGGCTACTGCAAAGCACTCTACAGGAGGCTGCCCTTGAGGACTACTTGGAAGTTGCTGCTAGTGCAGAATATGACAGCCCACCTTCAGTTAGGGGTGGCTTGCCATGAGCATACTACACAGATGCTCTAGACTCTGCACTGGCTACCAACAGCTTTCAGAGTACAATTCAAGGTCCTAGTTTTGACCAATAAAGCCCATACCTGCATGGGCCCCAAATACCTTAAAAAGCACCTCTCCCTCATGTCCCATTGTGGCCTCCAAGATCAGCTGAAAGAACCCTCATGCATTTACTATCTACCTGCCAAGCTCACTCAACAAAGGCAAGCAGAGAGGCATTCTCGGTGACTACCCCACAGTTATGGAACTCCCTTCCTTTGGAGGTTCATCTAAGCCAAAGCCTGCTCATTTTCCAGAGGCAATGCAAGACCTTTTTGTCTGGCCAAGCATTTGACAGGCAGAGGTAGGGTTTTGGGAGTTGTGGGTTAATCAATTTTACTTGCTTGATTTGGTTTTAATTTTTGTATTGTAATATGTTAGGGGGTAGGGAATTTTATTTTATTCCATGTATGTTTGAGTATTTTTGTCTTGTAACCCATCCTGAGCCTTAATAGGAAGGCCAGGATAAATACGAGCGGTTGTAATCATATTTATACTAATTCAGCATTCACTAAGCTAGCTCCCCATCACATGCAGATTTCTACTACTCCCCTCCCCAAGGTGACCTTTTCTTTTTCTAAAGCTCTTAACAGAGTGTAACCCGACCAGACCTTTCCCATGACAGCTGTGTTTTGGCAGTACTGGCCTTTTAGGGGTCTCAACAAGGTAGTTTAGATTGGTAAGTTAGATTAGGTTTCCACTTCAGTTTGATAACTATAAAAAACGTTCATGCCAGCTAGACCTCCCTACGTTTAGGCAGTGTCCAGAAAAATTAGATATATTCAAGTGCCTCCCTACTGCTTGTTACTGTCTGCTGCTTTTTATAACATGCACACACAGCCAACTATTTTGGTTTTAAAGTATTTTCCAGCTATGCTGCTTTTTTTTGCTTTTTTTTTTTTTAAGTTGGACCACAAAGCATAAGTGCCTCTCAGAAGCAGAAACAATTTATATGCAAAGTTATTAATGCCTAAATATTTTGAGTTATCCTATATCACATGAATTTGCCATCTGCCAGAGCCTTGTTTTTAAGTAGCACTTTGTCCCTAAAAGTGTTTCTACAGGTTATAGAAAGTGAGGGCAATCTTGTTTCTATCCACCTCTAATCAGAACATGGTTAACTTTAAGGATCATTCTTCTGTTGCAAAACACTCAGCTGTGCCCAATACTCACAAGTGTGCTTTATTTAGGTCTGCCACTATGTATTTCTTGATTCTCTAACAAAGCCATGTTCTGTCTAACGTTGTTTTATTAATATAGACTGTATTGGTAATCAGATATATTATTTGAGTAGACAATAGCATTGTTCCCTCATTTAGAACTTAAATTTTTAACACTGGTTGAAAATGCTTGCTCTAAATAAAAAGGTCTCATTTTACACTGAAGATCACCAGTAACAATCATGCTAGCAAGCTGCAAAGAAAGCACTTTTCATGAAGCAATAAGTTTGACATCACCACTTGAACAAAAAGGCCACTCAACCCAGAAACAGCACAGCTGATTTATAGTACAATGCTGTGATGTATCCCCTTTAGTGACTCGAAACTTGAGCTTCACTAAATTTTGCTCTGTAAAATCAAGTTGTTTCCCCAGAATTCAAATTGCATTAAGTCATTTCTGATTATATTTGCATTTGTTAAAACAAACAGTGGATTGTAAACTATTGTTTTCCAAACCACCGGCTTTTAGGATACCCATTCATTATTTATATAATGCCAGTTATGTACATAGTATTGAACAGTCATGATTAGCAAAAGGTTCCTGCTCAGAGGAGTTTACAATCTAGAATCTAGTTTGTTTGTTTGCTTTTAAACATGGGAGCAGAATATGGAATTTAGAAGATTTGTCAAATTACTATAAACTAAATGGAATGAAAAGTTACACTTTAACAATTATGTATATGCATTACAATGGGCAGACAGAAACCCAATTATAGTTCTGTGAATATTGTAACTCAAGTTCCAAAACTGTGATCTGCAAAGAACCAGTTGGTCACATGCTTGCATGGCTGTTTTAAAAAGTGCTAATCACATTAAAGACAACTGAAAATACATTTATTATTTCCACATTTAAGTAACTGCTGTAGTCACCACAGAGATGCTACAACAAGTAGGTGAAATTGATGGTGCAATAAATAGGTTAGGTGATCAGTAATATTAGGAAGATTTGGTTTCATGTTAATTAAAGCCTGAAAAGACTTGAATTAGCATATCAGTATTACCACTATACTTAACTCTATAGTATCAAGCACCTGTTCATCTAAAAGGAAGGCTAAACAAGGCTGACATCTTGGCAGTACAGATTCTCAAACCATCAAAGAGGAAATTGAGTTTTATTCTCCAATTTCAATTAGCAATTTTGCAAGTAGAGCCCTCACTCATTTGACAGTGAAGAGTAAGAAGGAAAAGAAGAAGAATCTTTGTGTTACTACCTTTTATGGCTCAAAGGGAAATTCTGTATGTCTTCCTCTGCCACAAGGATGGCGACAATAAGACATTCAAAAGCAAGAAGGAAATAAGGAAAGGTTCAGAGGGGGGAAATGCAATGGGCTTGACAAGAACAAGGATGATCACAGACAGTTACATTACTGAGGGATTCAGGCTCCAATCCTCAAAGCATTTACACTGGCAGAACACCCTGGTTCTGAGAATTAGGGTGCAATCCTGATTCCAAAGAAAACAATGGCCAACTTCCATTGACTTTAATGGATGAGGATCTCTTTAGTTTGCTATTTATTAGAATATTTTATCTCTTTTGCAATGCTTTCTGTACTACCAAGAAAAAAATCTAGTATGCAACACAAGCAGCTGTGATATAAAGAAGAGCACCAAGTTAAAAACTTTGATCTTAACTCTTTGGCTAATTATATTCCCGTTTCAGAATCCACACAAATTTTATACATAAATGTCTTAAACAATAAAATAAACCAGTTTGTGCCAAAGTACACAAGCTACTAATTATTTTGGGGGGAGGGGGTTAAAAAAAGAATGCAGTTAGTTACCTTGTTACAATACAGCATCCAAAGTTCATATAACCTCTCTCTGGATGCCATTCCTTCACCTCCTCTTCTCTCCTTTTTCAAAAGGATATCTCAAGATCCTACCATGCTCATGGAATATATTCCAGCTAGTTTTTGTTGTATGTTTTTCTTTTATATTAGAATTCAGTCAGAGCTCAAGAAAAATCAAGGATGAAAAAGAAATTGGTCTCTTCCCTGGATGAACAATGCCACACAAGTAAAGAAGTATCTGTACTGCTCCTCTTCATCAATGGCACATTGGCATTAGTCTCTGAAAGTGAAAATAAACCTTTCTGCCTTGTGATAGGGAAAGACTAGAACTCCATATTTTAAAACCCTCAGAAGATTTTAGGAACTGCACGGAAACAATCATGGTTTCTTTTTCTTTCAATCATTGACATCTCAAGAGTTTGGTTTACAGTCTTCATGACTTCATTTTTTGTAGACAAATTAAGGATAAATAACTGTAGTCACAAGCCAAAGAGCAGGATATCCTTGGTGATATAGAGAAAGATAAGCAATGAATGTTGGTAGTTCCCCTGCAGAAAAAGGCAGGAAAAGGTACATATAAAATAAGTGAATAAAGGTTACGTGCCTTATTTACAGTTTCTACACCCAGAAGCAATGCATGCAATTTAAGAACAAGCTAAAATTCACCCCATGCTCAAATCTAGCCTACCTCGTATTAATAAGTGGATCCCCAGCTGCCAAATTTAAGGCTAATAAAATAATGTTTTTCTTTGTATATAGCATACTCTAAGAGTTCTCCCCCCACCCCCAACCTACAAACCAGCTACAAGCGCACAAAGAAATAAACAAAAATACGTTTAGAGAATTAAAAGTTAACAAGAGCAAATAAAAGAAAAACTGGCAGAGAGACCTTTTTCATTTACAGGGGAGACACTGCTGGTTAAAAACAAAGTGCGAATTGTCAATCCGTTCCACACTCCCCGCAATTCCATCTACGGTTTATCCCCAACCCCACCCCTTTGCCCCAGCACCAGTTTCTCACGGGTCCACATCCCTCTTCCCGCCCCATCACTTTCTCCTTTCCTTGCCAGTTTCTCCTTCTACTGTATATCGATACCCTCTTTTTTCCTTCCTCCATCCTGCCTCTCCCCGGTTTTCATGCCATGGCCCTCTAGACACTCATCAGTCTCCCCTCTCTATGCCTTGCCTCTGGGCAAGCGACACAGAGCCTCGGGTTAGAAAGGGAAACTCTTCTCCTTCCCACCTCTTAACAGCTTCCCTCACACCTGCCTCTCGACTCCTGTCAGCTTATGCCTCACTCCCCCCCCCCCTTCCCTTCCCTTCCTCTTCGCCTTACCTTCTCATCCCTCTCTTCCCCCATTCCACAGCGCCGCCCTTCCCAGTCGCTTTCTCCTCCTTTCACCCAGGCTTGCTCGCAGGTCTCCCCGCCAAACCTGGAATAACTTACCCGGGACAGATCAAGGCGGTCGCCGTGAAGCAGTTCCTCCTGCTACTGCCGGACAGCAAGGCTCGGCGGCGGCTGTTGCTGGCAAGAAGGAGGCTGGGCCTGTCCACATCGCCCGCTCCGCTGCCCCGCCCACATTCCAGAGCTACTTTGCTCGCAGCTCTCGGCCGCCGGGCTCGCAAAGATGAGATCAGGAGGCAGAGGGCGCGGCCATTTTGACTTCTGGCAAACGTCCCGCATCCTGTTCTACCTCATTGGCAGCCACTTGCAGGCACACACACCCCGGCTGAGAGTAAGGGATATGGGCGGCAGGGAAGAGTCACAGTCACCCCTCTAGCACTGAAGTAGGTATGGTGCCTTGAGGTCAGAACCTACCTTTTCTCCTGCCCCCTAAAAACGGAAGGATAAGAGGAAAGGAGAGTCACGGTATCGCAGGGGACACGCTTCTATTATTAAAGTCAGTGGGAACCAAGCCGAAAACCAGACTACAGCGAAATCCTAGCTCCACCTAAATCAACAGTAAAACTTAGGTTGCCTTCGGTGAGAGGACTTGGCTTTCACCCGAGTCCTCTGCTCCCCCCAAACAAACTACAGCGTTTAATGAGTCTCTCCTATGAGAGCAGAGCAGGACCCACCATACTTTTAAACATATGACTTGTAGAAGCATCCTTAAGAACAATCTTAAGAATCTTTAAGAACCCATCTCTTAAACATCCCTCCCCTTGTCTATTCTGGATTGTAAACCCATTGGGGCAGGGACCTGCCATTATAATCACAATTGTTCAGCGGCAGGCATATTGCTGGTGCCATACAAATAATAACTGCAGATACTTGCATTAAGAAAAACCTCAGGGGCTGAAAGTAAGCACATTCACAGACCCTGCTGATCCCTCCTCTTAAGTAAGAAGTGTAAGCGGTTATACATAACTAAGTACGACCCTCTATGCAGTCCCCTGCCCATATCAAGTTAATGGAGGATGAAGCTGATCTTCTGTTTTAGCAATTATCCTGCAGATACTGTGAGAGAAATGCACAGCATTATAGTGGGTTTAATTTTGTACAGCTAACCAGTGTAATGTCCTTTAAAAGCCTTGTATTCTGTTCATTGCTCTTTGCTTCCTTGAGCAACCTAATAATAGTGCAATCTTCCACCAGCCTAACACTAGGAAAGTCCAATTCGGTTGGATGGGACGCCTATCCTACCAGCATTAAAAAGCTGCAGACTCACTAGGTGGTTTCTCAGTCACCAATAACATCACCACGTATCTATAAATTAAATTAATTACACAGTAAAGGATTTTTTGTCTGTTTTGAATTCTTGGATACATGCTGCTTTGCAGTAGTTTTCAGCTTATAGTGCAGCAGTTAACACATGGGCTAAGATTATCATGGTAATATTTATTTATTTTTTAAAAAGTCATGACTTGGTCATGGGAGGAATGAGAAACAGTTGCAGAAGTAAAGGATAAAAAAGAATTACTTTTATTCAATACATTGCTAAAAAAGTTAGATTGTAAGCCCCTGGATAAAAGAAGGGGAACCTCCCTTTAGATTGTAAATCTAGTCTGGAATTGAGGCAAGTTAAAGATTATATTGCTGCAAGAGAAGAATTTTCAACAAGGCTAATGAAGGGGAAGCCCCCTTAGATTGCAAACCTGAAGGATAATGAAGGGGAACACACACCTACCTTAGATTGTAAACCCCTGGCTAAATGAAGGGGACCGCCCCCCCCCCCTTTAGATTGTAAGCCCAGTCTGGAATTGAGGAAAGTTAAAGATGATATTGCTGCAATAGAAGAATTTTCAAAAGGGGAAGCCCCCCGCCCTTAGATTGTAAGCCCACCCATAGGTTGTAAACCCCAGGGATAATGGAGGGGAACACCCCACCCTTTAGATTGCAAGACCCAGGGATGATAATTCTTAAATGACAAGAAGGCACTCTTGTGGGCAGAGCAACCCCCCTCCCCCTAAGGGAATTTCTCTGGCAACAAGAGCCTGCCACGCCCTAAACTCTACCTTCTGCAAGAGAAGGGCTTTGCCCTGCAGGGCCGAGCACTCCTCTTGTTGGGTTCTGGCTTCTGGCCAAGGGAAGGGGGTTTTGAGCCGCTGCTTCTCAGTACTCTTTCTTGCTGTTGGCCTCTTCAGGTAAAATCCTAAAAATCACAGGAGTCACAGGAAAACTGTAAAAGTCACAGCGGGGGCAAAAAATCACTAAAACGGTGACCAACACCTGTGACAAAATCATAACCCACACCTCCCTCTCCAAGGCACAGTGTCTCTCCAATCTCCATGCTTGCAAAAAGGCACATGGTGGCAGAGATTCTGGGTTAGTATATGTACCTCTGGAAAGCTCATTTAGAAACCATCTCCTGTTCCCTACCAGTGAGCTAGGAAAGAGAAATAGATGGAGACAAAGTAATTTGAATTATATTTTTTAGTAGACCAACTTCTGTTGGTGAGGGTGCACAAGTTTTTGAATCGCACTCTCTTCCAGGTGAGGCATAAGTCAGAACTTACTCAGAAAACTTACTTAGGAGACAGAAAGGCAGCCTGAGACCAATTTATTTTAATTAAAATTTCTATCTCGCCCCTCCTGCCCACAGGGCAGCAAACAATAATGTAAATGATAAAACAATAAAAACAATTTAAAATAATTTTTAAAATCACAAATACAGGGAAAAGAAACCCACCCTGCCTCCACCCACCTTACCCCTCGCCAAAGGCCTGGCGGAGCAGCCAGGTCTTACATAAACGCCGAAATAGCAGGAGAGTGGGGGCCAACCAAGCCTCCTCCGGGAGCGAATTCCACAGCTCAGGCAGCCACCGAAAAAAGATCTAACATCGGTGGTCACCCACCTCACCCGGGGAACCTCCAAAAAGGCTCCCACGGACGATCTCAAGGGTTGCACGGGCACATGGGGAGTGAGGCGATCCTGCAGATAAGTAGGACCCAGGCCATGAAAGGCTTTAAATGTTAGAACCAGCACCTTGAACCTAGCCCGGTGTTTTATAGGCAGCCAGTACAGAGCCCGGAGCACTGGTGTCATGTGCTCCCTGCAGCCCGCCCCCGTAAGGAGACAGGCCGCGGCATTCTACGCCAGCTACAGCCTCTGGACCAGCTTCTCGGGCAGCCCCACGTAGAGCGCGTTGCAGTAATCCAGCCTCGAGGTGATGAAGGCATGGATGACAGTGGCAAGGTCGGAGTCTGAGAGATACGGACGAAGCCGCCGGACAAGATGTCACTGCTGAAACGTACTCCCCGCCACAGCTACAACCTGAGATTTCAGGTTGAGCTGTGAATCAAGGAGCACACCCAGACTCCGCACTTGAGACACCATGGGAGGTGTCTCAATATGCACCTGTTGGTGCCACGGGGAAGTCCGGAACTCAAAAGATGCACAACTCCCGTCTCATAAGAGCATAAATGCAGATCTTTGCCTGCAAACATGCACGTTCAGCAGCATACCCTGCCAGACACACATGTTTGCAGGCAAAGATCCACGTTTCCGCCCTTCACACAAGACAGAAGCTCCACACCTTTTGAGTCCCAGACTTCCCCACAACACTAACAGGTGCATATTAACACACCTAAAAAAAAACCTGTCTGAGTCTCTAAGTCGAGGAAAATGTTTCCCTCACTTTTTTTTAAACGTGTGAAAGGGTTAGGCTGCAAGATGCAGTGGGTGTAACGTGGGTCTAGTCCAAAAATGAACTAAAAAAGATTTGGTTTAACAATCATGTTAGCTAGACCTGGATGCCTGTCTGCATCAGAGAGTCAGTGCAAAGCTGCTCAGCATCATGGGCTACCTAGCAGCAACCATGGCTATAGGGGGGTAATTTTTTTTAAATGGAAGAGAGAAGATGGGAACATTTTAAAAGGTTGCAATCTCACATAAGAAAATTAATTGGCTTTTGTGAATGCAGCCTCAGGGCACAATCCTCCACCATTAAAGTTAACTGGAGTTTTGCCATTGACTGCAATGGGTGAAGAATTGCACCTTAAGAGGTGGAGAGAGGAGTAGAAGAAGCAGAGGCTGGAAGAGATGGAGAAGGAAAAGCCCAGGAAAGATTCAGTGCAACCGTTATTAGTGCCAATCCAATCCAGTTAATATATTACAGCTATTCGCTTTTGTAAAAAGTACAAACTACGTTAAACAAATACAAGTTATTAGTGCGCCAGACACAATGCAGTCACTAGCAAGCTGGAATCCAGCTTATTGCATCCACATGCAGCCTACAGCCACCCTCACGCTAGCACTATAGCTTTCATGGTGTCCTTATCCCTACCAGCAAGCCCCTAGCCAACAACCTGATATCCCACCCCATTGTATTGTATTTTGTATTTTAAATTGTTTAAATTGTTTGGTTTTTTAAAAAAAATATTGAATGTTGTTCGCCGCCCTGGGGGCAGGAGGGGCAGGATATAAATTTTAAATAAATAAAAAATAAAAATCAGAGGATGCAGAATTAAAGTACTTTGAAGGAGATGGCTAGCGTGATGTAAGTCTTGCTCCATGCTCTTGCCTAATAACCATTACCTACAGTTTCTTTGGCCCTTTACTGCTCAGTGCTCACCCACTTCTTTCCAAGTAGCATTTTCTATTTTTAAACTGACTTTTTAGACCAAATCATCACTTTATATACAAAGCACACCATGTTACATATTTTCATATTTCTTTTTCCTAATGTATTAATAAGCATTGTTAACAATAAATAATGTTATTTTGTATCATACATTCAGTATAGTATACCACACTGTGGGCAGTTTATTGAAAACATCACTCAGTTCAATGTGCAGCAATGGAAAAACACACAAATAGAATGTTAAGAATTATTTGGAAAGGGATAAAGAATAAAGCAGAAAATATCATAATGCTTACTCCTTGTCTCTCCCTCTGTTCCCCTTCCTTTGTCCGTCCCCTCCCGCCCCCCGTCTCTCAGATTGTCAGCCCTAGGGCAGGGACCGTGTCTATTCCATTACTTTGTAAAGCGCCAAGTACATTGCTTGCGCTATATAAATGCTTGCTAATAAAATAATAATAATAATAATAATAAAGTCTATGGTGTGGCCATACCTTGAGTATTGTGTGCACTTGTGGTTGCCCTGTCTCAAAAACATATAGTAGAACTGGAAAAGGTGCAGAGAAGGGCAACAAAAATTATCAATGGTATGGAACAGTCTTGTCTCCTAGTACATGTCCCATACCCATATACCCCACCCCAGTACTTGATATCCCATTGTCCCCACCTCTGCGGTCCGCTTGAGCCCAGGCCTGAGTATCTTCCGGTGGTGGTTTAAGACATTTCTCTTTGAAAACACATTTGGTAGGTGGGGATAGGGAATTGGGATGGTCTTGGGGTGTGAGGGAGAATGGGGTGGAGGAATTAGGGAGAGGGCTTGTGGGTGGGCTTTAGGGTTTTTTTTAATTGTTTTTGTGTTTTTTTATGTTTGTTTTTGTAAGCCACACTAAGCCTTTGATGGAAGGGTGGGAGAAAACATTGAAATAAGTAAATAAATATTTGTAAGGAAAATATTGCTTCTCTGTTAGCTGAACATGGTATAAAATCAAATCGACTATTCCTAAATTTGTTAATTGATTTGGTTTTGTATTCTTGCTCCTGCTATTAGCAACAGCAGCACTTTAAGAATAAGGGTTATTAGACATCTCACTCTCACTAGTATTTGGAACTTTAGACAAAGTTATGAAACTAAACTGCTTGAAATTTTCTTATCCAAGCCATTATTGTGTCACCTGGTACTTTAATTATCTCACCATTACACAATCTTTCATTAACCAATAAACAGCTGAGCCTCAAACCTGCAAACTGTTACGTGTATGGTAGCGATTATTCATGAGTGTAAAAGTGCATCTGCATAAATGAGGGTTACCAGCATAGGCAATCCTCCACATGTACTGGACTCTGTACATGTACCAACTTGTGGGTATCCACTCGTACACTCAGAGGCTATACACATGCAAAAACAGCACTGGTGGTGGAAGGCCCCAGAAGCATCAGCTCACTGCTTCCCAGGATCTGCTGCCACCATTTTCCAGGGCCTTCTGTTACCACCTTCGTTGCTGCTACCAATGCATGGAGGCAGGTCCTGGAGAGCAGCAAGCCATGGCAGTAATACGCACAGTTGGTCCATTCAGGACAACTATATGGGGCAAGTGAGTAGCCACCACTAGCTTGTGATTTAGGGTTTTAAATACACATGATTGCTAGGTGCAAGTTTCATGTTGTAAATGCATAACAGGTAAAAACAGCCAGCAGCAAAAGGCAGGTACCAATGTAAGCTGGCATGGAGGTGAGGCAGGGTGTCCCATCTTCCTTTCAAAGTCTTTTAGCGAACCAAGAGACAGCCCTCATAAAGAAAAATAGCTGGTGGTTAGTGGGGGAGTGGAGGAAAGCATGCCTCTTCCAAATCATGTTGGAGTCTGGAGTGTGACAGGCACACAAACGATCAAGAACAGACCCAGAGTAAAACTGGGCTTGGCTCTGAACAGAGTAATATGGAATTATTGGGCCTTTAAGGTTTCAGCATACGGCAGGTCAGGATTTAACAGCAGCTGCAGCAAACCCCAACTGAGTATATAAGGGCCTGAATAATAATATACACTCACAAGGGGGAGGAAAGGATCTGAGAGAGAAACTCCCAAAGCAGACAGCAGCTTGCAAGGTCTGCGAAGCTGGGCTGATAAGCCTAGCTAGGCTGGCTAGAAAAAGCTAGACAGTACCAAGGCTGACCTGGAGTCAGAGCATTGGATATCAGGAGGGGTCAAACCTGTGTATAAAGAGATCCAGGGGAGGCTTGGCTGCTGTATGAACTGCTGGGTCCCAGACCTACTGGAAGAAGCCATGTCTGGAGAATTGGGCTGACTATCAAGGAAGGCTTTGGAGTCCAGACTTTAATACAGTTTTGTGATGGGTTAAGCCTGGGGAGTTAGCTTTGGAGAACTGAAGGTGCTGAGTACTGGGGTGTGGGTGGCAGTGGCTGGAGCTACATTCCCCTTTAGTTTGGTTGAGAGCTGTCCCCTGGAAGGATTGAGACCATCACTGCCACATGGAGGATGGGCCTTGAAAGAACTTCTCCACCTCAAAAGAAATAAAGAGAAAAGCAGGGAGGTGCAAGGGAGAACAGCCTTGCTGCAGAGCTTCCACTTGTTCCTGCTGGTATTGAAGCAACAGTCTGTCTGCTAACCCTCCTTACATTGCAGTGGGTTGTGTATATATTTTATTGAGTCCCAACATTTTTGGTACAGTTTTGGCAACATGACTTAAATCAATCTAAATGTATTAAGAAACTAAAATCCACATGTTGCCATTTTCAAATTTTACCCTATGTACCATTTGGGGGCCCCAATATTAGGTGTTCTCAAAAATAGCTACATTCGTATGTGTCACTCTTGCACACACCATCACCAAATTAAGTTTCTGCATTTATTGACAAAGCTTTTGCATTCATTATCAATCATAAATGCCCGTACCCACGAGTGGCCCATTCTTGTCACGACCCTTAAACAAGTGTGGAAGCTCAGCAATCTCACAACAGAGACACAGAGAAGGGTTGTGGTGAACTTGGACATGGATTTGTACAAGAGCTTTGAAACTAGAGTGTCGCACAGGATTCCCTTCTTAGGTAGAGGTATGACCCATGCCACAGTTCAGCACGGACATGGACTGACAATGCAAGATTTATTAGCTCCTATACAGAGCCTTGGGGTACTGATTCAAACCTCCAACATCAGTAGACAAAGCAGTTACATCTGATTATAGCTTTTATACTTTTTCAGAGTTAATTATAACTGATTATAATATTCCCACCCAGGTTGACACCTTTCTATAATGACATGGTCCAATCCAAGTGAACCCCCTTTTACATATGTATTTTCAGTCCCATAGTTCATTCAAAGTTTATGGCTGTTGTCTTAAATTCTAGTGTTCTTTTTGGTGCCTCTCTGGGTAATTTNATGCTTGTATATAATAAAATTGCTTTAGTGGCATCATACGTCTGAGTTATCACTATTTTGATCTCAAAGAGCACACAGTTGCGCAACAGGGGCGAGGCGGATGTGGGCAGGGAGGGAGTTCCAGGTGTGTGTGGCAGCTGGGAGAAGGGACAACGGTGGTTAGGGGAGCGGGGGGGGCAAGAGAGGAGACAAAGGAGGAGCGGAGTTTACGGACTGGAGTACAGAGGGAAATTAGCGCAGAGGGATAGGGGGAAGCAAGGTTGTGAAGAGCTTTATAGGTGAAGACTAGGAACTTGTGCAGAATTCGTTCAGGAAGGGTGAGCCAGTGAAGAGAGGAGAGGAGCGGCTGCACGTGGCTGAAGTGACAGACAAGGTGGATGACTCTGGCAGCAGAGTTTTGAACAGAGATAAGGGGAGAAAGGTGAGAGCGGAAGAGACCAGTGAGAAGGAGGTTACAGTAATCAAGGCAAGAGATGACCAGGGTGTGAACAAGGGTTTTGGCAGAGGAGACAGAGAAAAAAGGGCAAATCTTAGCAATGTTATTGAGGGAGAAGCAATAGGATTTGGCAACAGAGTTGATGTAGGGTTTAAAGGAAAGGCGTGAATCAAAGATGAAGCCTAAGCTATGGGCTTGGGGATGGGAAGGATGGTGACTGCATCAATAAGGATTGTCAGGGAAGAGGGAGAGGAAGGATGGGGGGGGGGAAGATGAGTTCAGTTTTAGCCATGTTGAGTTTGAGTTGACGTTGAGACATCCAGGTAGGGATGTCAGAGAGACAGTTGGTGAGGCGAGCTTGAGTAGATGAAGAGAGAGAGGGAATAGAGAGAGAGTGGAATGTCATCAGCATAGAGGTGATATTGGAAGTCATGGGAGGCAATGAGTTTGCCTAGGGACAGAGTGTAGATAGAGAAGAGGAGAGGACCAAGGACAGAACCTCGGGGGGAAGGGAGGTGGAGTTGGCAAGAGACACATTGAAGGAGCGGTCAGAGAGGTAGGCGGAGAACCAGTCAAGGACAGAGCCACGGAAGCCAAGGCAGTGAACTGTGTCCAGCAAGAATGAGTGGTAAACAGTATCAAAGCCAGCAGAGAGGTCAAGGAAGACAAGAATAGAGTAGAGGCGATTAGATTTAGCCACAAGAAGATCATTGGTGATCTTAGCAAGAGCAGATTCAGTAGAGTGAAGGGGGCAGAAGCCAGATTGGAAGGGGTTAAGGGAGGAGTTGGCGGAGAGAAAGTTGAGGCAGTGGGCGTAGACAACACATTCAAGAAGCTTGGAAGCAAAAGGAAGGAGTGAGACAGAATGGTAGCTAGAAGGGTCAGAGGGGACAAGATTGGACTTTTTGAGGATAGAGGAGATAGCGGCATGCTTGAAGGCAGAGGAGGAGGTAAGGGAACAAGGGCAGGGGGCACTTTGGGTGTGGGGGAGGCAAGGGAGTGAGGGCAGGGGGCAGTTTGGGAAGGAGGCAGCAGGGGAGTGAGGGTGGAGACAAGGGAATGAGTGCAGAGGAGCTTTGGGTGTGGGGGGCAAGGGAGCTGGGGCAGCACTTTGGGTGTGGGGGGTGCTTTAGGGCAGTGGGGCACTTTGGATGTGGGGGGAAGGGAGCAATGACAAGCAGGCGCTTTGGGTGTGGGGGAGGCACAGGAGCAAGGGCAGGGGGTAAGGGAGTGAGGGAAGGGGGCACTTTGGGTGGTGGGGTAAGGGAGCGAGGGCAGGGGGGCACTTTGTATTTAACAAAAAACATGGGTATTCCATAGTCAAAAAAACTCCAGTTTACAAGAAGAGTTAGGGCTCTTGCAAATTCAAGCATGCACTAAAAAGCATGGAAATTGCAAGTTAGGGCTCCCGCCTTAACTTCTGTGCCATGTTAGCGGTAAAGACATTTTACAGTCTCACATATTGTACTCACAACTTAGGTTCCATGCACCCACACTTTGCCATCATCTTTCAGCCCCAATCCTCTTCCTCTGCAGGTTTAGGACAACACTGAAGCTGAGAATAGGAGGGCGTGAGCTGGCCCCTCACCCCCTCCATTCTTTCATGTCAGTTGGGGAGAATGGGACAGCTGAATAATGTCTCACAACCCTCCCTCTTACCCACTAGTCTCCACTGCCCTCCAAGAGCACAGTGAAGCTGGGTACAGTCATATACAAACGTTTAATTTAACCTTTAAGTTGGGTATGCATTGAAATTAATTAAATGGAATGGCCATTGGAAGGAATGGAGGTAACATCTTTTAAAGCAGGTTTTTAGCATTTATGGCTTTGAAAAAGCTCCAAAACATGAAGCAGTTGTAAGGGGAGCAGAGTTATCCGAGATATTTGCAAAAAAGTCTGTAACAATAGTTCTGAGATGTGCCCCCACCCCTCATTAAAAATTCAATGGCTGTTACCTTAAATTTCAATAACAACGTTGTACTTTTAAAATACCAGCACTGATCTCTCTTTTGCTGGTTTCATTTCCCTACATGGGGGCTTAGCTTTCAAATTGTGAGATCATCTGCTTTAGAAAGTTACCAGTTCTAACTTGACTAATGTCTATTCCTAAACAGTGAAATCTTTGAAAACTATACTGGAGGACTTTTATTGTCTAACCTGGATTCACAAAGGTTGTGAATACATAGGCAATTTATGGATTTAAGAATATCTAGTATAGGCGCTAGTTATAGGTGGAATTTTCAAGAGGACAGGGCAACAACAAACAATAAACCTACAGGAGGTAACCAGCAGGGGCGTAGCTATAATAGGAGCAGCCACACTGGGGCCCACATGCGTGTAGAGAGAATATGCACACTGGAGTGAAGTGCCCCAGCAGGGGGCCCATTCCATTTTCTGCATCAGGGCCCATTCCCACCTAGCTATGACCCTGGTGACCAGGATAACCTCCAGGGAACAAGGCACAAGTTTGGAACCAGAGGACAAAGAAACTTGAAGGAACCGTGAAGGAACTTGAAGGAACAGTTAAAAGGCAGGCGTGAGGTCAGAGCCAGGATGTCCATCCATGGAAGCAGGAACCAGAGCGCAAGCAGGACTAATTACACAGACAAGAAAGGCTGGCAGCAGTTTGAAGTAGAGGATTCGGGACAGGCAAGGAAGGCACATCAAACAGCAGGTAGGCAGGGAACCAATGCAGAAACACAACCTAGAAACACAGTCCTCGAAGATGATCTAGCCAAATTCCTGTTCCCATTGCCCAAATACCAGTCCACAGTCCATCAGGCAAGCAACAGGGAATGGCAAGGATAGCTGTAGAAAATAGGGATGAGTGAACAGATCGCGGTTCTGGTTCGGCTGCGTTCGGTTCAGCCATTCTGATCGTTCGCCAGGTTCGGGTTCGACCGTTCGGTTTGGCCGTTCAGTTCGGGTTCAGCCGTTCAGAAAAAAATATCGCGAAAACATGAGCGTGGCGGAAACTGGAAATTCGAGTGCATTCGGACCTGTGTGGCTGTCAGCCGCCGCGGCCGCTGGCCGGCG
>QEPC01004883.1:750659-761786 GCA_003113815.1 Sphenodon punctatus | reverse complement strand
AAAAGTGAAATGAAACTTAAAGCAATCTAAAAATCCTACTCAACACCTGCTGTTCAGGAACAGTGACTAGCTCAGAAGGTGTTGGGAAGTGGGGAGGCAGATAATTAGTTTCGTTTCTTGCAAGCCTCTCCACCCCTGGTGCCTGGAAGTCTGCTCCTCAGTGACTGACATCTCCCTGTAATGTTTGACCTTCCAGTGAACCTTTTTTTGCCACCCGAACTCATCCGAACGCAATCCGAACTTACCGAACTGTTTGGCCATTTCGCCGTTCGGGTTCAGTCGTCCGAACAGTTCAAGTTCGGGCTGAACTCCGAACTTCCGAACCGCGTTCGCCCATCCCTAGTACAAGGGTGGTAGGGCAATCAGGGACCCATTTCCCCATGCAAACACCAACGAACCCCGGTGGTAAAATAGCCCTCAGGATTGAAGTTGGGCTTGATCCTAACCAGGATCGAGCCTAGATCATCACCGGACCTGGGAATCTGTGTAGCTGCCCACAACACACACAACAACACACGAACTCCCCCATGACACATAGGTGCGGGAACAGAGGGACCCTGGGGAATCTGGGGAGACACACAAGAGGGGGATGATAGTGAGGGGGGCACAGGATCCAGGATCAGCTCTCTCCACACATGCCAAGCAGCTACGGACACACACAGGGATGTTTGGGGAACACAAGGGACACATACCCACACTCACCTCCACACACACTCACAATCACCCTCACGCCTTCTTCTCTCCTTCATGCTCGGGGCCAGTTTCACAGGGCAAGCACTGATTACTGGCACTAGAAGACGCTGGTCAAGTCCCTTTTATTTCCCCCAGGCTACCTCCTTGCAACTGTGCTTGCTTGTGCAGGTGCTTGGAGTGCCTGGGCGCTTCCGTGCCATGCGCATGCTCCCACTGTCCCCGTTGCTGTCAGCTGTGGCTTCCTGCTGTTGTCATGTATTTCCTATAATAACCATATGTTTTTTGGCCATCTGTGTTCCAATATATTGATTTTGTGTTTCAATATATTGACTTTGGATGAAAACAGACATGACGATAACCACCCTTTAACCACCCTTGGTGGTTATTTATGTATGTTGCAGGGCTGTATTGGTGCCCTATTCAGCCCTGAAACATGCATAAATGACCACCAAGGCTGGTTAAAGAGTGGTTCGCATCATGTCTGTTTTCACCCTTTGTGTTCCAATGTATTGGTAATTAGCCTTTGTGTGGTGAAATTGTGAACTTTTAATGAACTCCTTCTGACTTGGTTCAGACTAGGCTCTTATCAGCTTCACTGTCATAGTGAATGGCTCCAGCCACACTCATCTCCAAAGTTGAAAGTTTTAGCTTTTTCTTAGCTAAGCAGGCACAGCTGATTCACCTAATTGGTTAGCAATTAATTTTGAAAAAAAAACCTGAAACTCTGTGCTCAGTTTTCTCTGTAGCCTGGCAATTAATTTTGAAGAGAACCAGTTGAAGTCTGTGTGTCTCCTTAGTAACTGACATCATCTGCGTCATCTACCTAGCCAGCATGTACTTACTATAATAGTGAGAGAGGTTCTTTGTTTCTTCAGAATGAGATCCTGAACTGAAATTAGGATATTTTTGCTCAGCATGATGGCACGATTGGGTACAAGACTGGGTGAATATGAAAGTATATTCTTTTGATACCTTTGAGCCAATGAATTAAGCATATGTTGGCTTTTAAAAGCTGTTTCCTTAAACAGAAATGTTATTTAGATCATGTACTTTTAACTAACTACTGATTCTTTTCTGTGTAACATACTGATACTTTTTATTTGAATTTAAGTAAACAATCCTTTATTTTTATAACATTCTTTGTCTCATGCCTCATTTTATAAATAATATTGTCTTTACAATACTTTGCTGAGCTAGTTTGGCTTTTAAGCACAGTGTAAACTCAGTTTCCATAATTTGGAAGAGAGCTGCCCTAAATCTAGTGAAGATTATGTCTGGCTAGACCACTAAGCACATTTTCCTTTTGAGGAAATTGAGGCACAACGCGACACTGTGATGGAGTGGCTGACAGTGTTAGAGGGGAGGTGGTTCCTTCCGCCTGCGCCAGCCCCAACACTGGCGGGGATCCAGGCTGTGGCCACTTGGAAACCCTCCTACCCCATCATGCCCAGAACGTCCCTGGTGTGGTCCTCACGAGGTAAGCGGGCCTGACAGACAGCTCTGAAGGTGAGGTTGGCCTCACCTCCAGAACCGTGGTTCGCTTTGAACCCCACCAGGAATTCACTGTGGTGAACATCTGACAGGGCTCAAACAGATGTTCACAGGATCATGGCCACCACCCTGAATCCACCGTGATTCGCGGTGGTTGACTGTGATCCCGTAACATCTGAAATTACCCAATATTGTTGCCTTTGTTGTATCCGGAGATCCCCTCCTGACTCCCGCTATGATGTGTTATTCATTCATTCAGGGTCCTGCTGTGTAGGTTTGTGAGCTTACAGAAGAATTTCCATGTCACTTGTATCTTCAAAAACTTTTCTTCTCCCATTGACTAGGATAGCCATTTTGGCTGGGTGCAATAATTGAGATTTTAGGCCCCTTTCCATAAGTTCAACAAAATATTTTGACCAAGCTCTATGCCTTTTCATAGTCTCTGGTGTGTAGTCAGGTTGGAAATTTGAGCTTATTTCTTTGGTATTCCAGGTTTTGTTTCTTTTTTTCTTGCCAGAGCTAATAAAACCTCTTTGTTTTTATATTTTTTAAACAAGTATGATGATTGCCGGGGGGGGGGGGGGGGACTCATTTTCTTTTGGTTTGGCCCTCTGAGATCTGTGGTCTCTCTCAGTTTCTATGTAGTGGAGGAGCTGTTGCTCAGCAAAATTCAGGCTAATTATTTCATTGAGTAAATCTTGCATCCCTCCTGATTCTGAGCCCTCCCTTCACTCCCATAATGCACAGGTTATTTTTCCTTGACCTGTTTTATAGGTCTTCATATTCAGAGTGAAGAAGGTCACGGATTCTTTTAATTTTGCTATCTCACTTTCTGCACTTAAGACCCGGTCTTCTATGCCTGAAATACATTCTTCAGCTCTGTTTATGCGTTTGCCCATGTTCTCAAGCTTTTTATTCCCCTCTTCAATTGTAGATTTTACTTTGTTGATTTCAGAGATTATCTTGTCTTTATCTTGTTGTGCCTCAGCTCTGGCTGCTTTGATTTCAGCTAGGATTACTGCCATACTGATTGGTTCCCCTTCAGACTCCCCTGGGGTAGAGGGCTGGACCACGGCCACCATTTTAGCACTCACCACACTTTCTTGTGCAGCTTCTGTAGTCGGTTTCTGCTGGCATTTGTAATCGGCCCTTTCTCTCCTGTTTTTCTCGCAGGGCCCGTACACCTGGAACTTTAGCAAGCTGTTTTTAGATTTTTTTATTTTTTTTTCAGCTGCATGGTTTTTGCAGCACTTTTAGCAGGGTCAATGGGAGGAGTGGGATTCACGCTGCTAACCTTTGCGCATTTAAAAATCTACATAGCCTAGGATTTGTTTCCGTCGGACAACAGCATGTCAGAAATGCATTAGTTGTTCACATACACAACTGGGTCAGAGATCATGTGGAGCAATCTAAAGCTTCACTGGGAGATCTTACACTGTATTGCTCTTACCATGATTAATAGCCTCTGAGGAGTAACATTTAAATCCTTCAAATACAGATCTTTTAGGAAGGCACACCAGCTGAATTTTCCAGGGCTCTTTAACTAAACATATAGGATCTGATTTGTTGCTACATAATTTATTTATTTATTATTTATTAACAATATTTAGTACCCCACCCCCTCCTGTCTAATGACAGCTCAGGTTGGCTTACAAAGTTCATCATAAAATATTAAAAATGTATAAAATAACAGCCATATAATACAATAATAAATATAAATACAATTAATCAAAATAATACAGCCAAGGTGGAGCTAACAAACAAACAAAAAACAACACTCCCCAACCAAATCCCCCACCTACTACCCATCTCCCTTGCCAAAAGCCTGGTGGAACAATTAGATCTTACTGTCGGAGGAAGGAGGGAAGGTCTGGGGACAGACAGACCACCAACGGGAGTCCCACAGCCATAGTGTTGTCCCCGAAAACACCCTCCCCTTAGTCACCTCCCAAAAAACTCGAGGGACCTCGAGAAGGGTGCTCCCAGCCGACTGCAGGGACTGATCCAGAACCTGGGGGGAGAGAGGCAGTCCCACAGGTAGGCAGGGCACAGATCGTGTAGGGCTTTATAGGTTAAAACCAGCACCTTGAATCGGGTCCAGAAGACTATTTGTAGCCAATGCAGTGCATGGTCATTGGTGTCATGCTCACGGCGACGCATCCCCATAAGGAGACATTATGCACTAACTGTCTCCAAACCATCACCAAGGGTAGCCCCACGTAAAACACATTGCAGTAGCCCAGTCTTGAGGTGATGAAGGCATGGATGACAGTGGCAAGGTCCAAGTCTGAGATGTATATAAGTACTTCTGATATGTAGAGCTGATCTTAATCAAGGTCATATCTCAAACCCCTTACTGTGACTTCTGCTGAAGACCTGTACACACAATTTCTTCAGGATCAGGATCACTGAAATCAACATCTCCTAGCTCCACAGGTTCCATGAGAGAAGAAACGGAAGAAAAGGTACATAATTTAAGTCACGTGGTCCCACAGGACTACCACTCATGTGCACAAGAACTACATTTTAAATATTTAATAACTCTTGATTGGTTTCACCGAACCCCGTCAGCCCACAACAGCACTTCACCGTCATCTCAAGCTAGATGCCTGCAAATCTTTGGCGTTGAACTCACAAAGGCACGGACTATATCAACCTCAACAAAAAGTCAAGATGCTGCCAAACAGACCTACTAGCAATTAACTTTTAAAACATTAATCTTTGATCTACATAAGGGATCTTCTTCAAAGTTTGCATATATGAGCCTCCACAAAATGTAACGTACAATTAAATTTTCAAAAAGAAAACTCAAGCTGCTTATTTTTTTATTTTTTTTTTAAAGGGGCTTTTGTACTTGCTATTTATAATGTAAAGTGGTCCTGCCTTTAATATTGAAACTGCAGAGGCAAACTAAAAATGGGTTTCTTATGACCAGGCTAGCAGAACTGTTAATTACTCCAGTGAAAATTAAATTGGCTTCAGAATTAGAGAGCGTGCCAGGGGGAGCCATGCCTAACAAGGAGCTCTCAATCTGCGGAATGTTTCCTTGTCCTATAAAAAATGAGGAAGCATTATTATTGATAAATCATTTATTTAACATTCAAACATACATCTTGCCATTTCACTTTCTGACTTCTCCAGCTTCATCAGTGGTGCTGAATATGCAGGCCTGAATTTTTCATATTTGCTAGAACAATCCTTTCAAACTGGGCCTTGGTACACTGATGGCATATATCAGCCTTAGTTCAATATCTGGCAGGTCCTTAGCATTCCTTCCTGGGCCTGCATAAGCGGGGACGTATCTACGCTTCTGCTGCTGAGTGTCTCTTTGAGGGAGATGGTGCTTAGCGGTCAGGTCCAAAATACCAGCTTGATTCACATGCCAAGAATTACAGATTTCCTTGTTAGGCCTTAGATCTGGAGGTCTTGCCATCATCATGAGTTTTGACTCCATTACTAGGTTCACCATATCTTTCTTGAATATTTTCCAACAGTTCTGACTTAGGAAGCTCTGACACAGCTTGTCATCGCTGAAAAGGACCAAAAACAAAGAAGGTGGGGTAAAATAATGACCAACCAATACTTTTGTTTCACTGAAAGCAATTTACTGATTCACAAATTGATTTTTCTCCCTAGACTCATTTGTTTTACTTACCTGGGATACCTGGTTGGTAATTTGTGTAATTTTAACATTGTTGTATTATCTGCACATTCTTCTAGCTTATCCTTTTTAAAACGTATGACCTCGGTACCCCGGCTGATCAAAACCATGCTCCGATTATCTTGCAGCTCTTCAGGTAGCAGGTGCTGGCTTAGCCCCTGAGGAGAAAAAACAAAGCAGTAGAGATTCTGTACATCTCAGCTGGCTCCTATACATGTCTCTGAATATTGCCATTGACTGGATTAAGTAATGAAGAATTTGATAATTACCTTCTCCGGTCTCAGTTTTGGCAACTATAATTTAGGGAGTTAAGTTGAGCATGTGTCATGAAAAATCTCCTTTTTGCTCTTAGTGATATTTTGGAAAAAATACATTTTGCCCCCACACAAGCATCGTTTTTGAAAGTCAACCAAGCAGTCATTGGAGAGATGTAATACCTGGAAGGGGATTAGTCTGGATCCATTACTAACTCTGGGTACTCTTGCATGCAGACTAGGATTATGGAATGGATCTTTCAGAAACACTACCAGTAAACTACTGCTAAACACTACCAGCGACAACACCAATTGCCAATTATTTTCATCAGATAGAAAGAAGCTATAAGGTGTTGCTCAGGTTCACAGGATCCCGATCATGAGTTGCTGCCAAAAAGATATCTCAACTCAGACATCCCTGCTTGGCTTAATTATGTCTATTTCCCTCTCCTCCAGCCCTTTCTAAAGCAAAAATAAAAAACTGGAACACAACAGTTGTTATATGAAATGTGTCCTTCTTGGAACCTATTATTGGCATCCCTTCCTCTGAAAGTATCTGGTTACATCTTGTGGTAACAGATCCCTAAAGCCTCTGAGATTAGCTCCATTTGTTGCACTGGCTGCCTATAGCCTTCCAGGCTCAATTCAAGGTGCTGGTGCTTACCTATAAAGCCCTACACAGTCCGGGCCCCACCTACCTAAGAGACCACCTCACCCACCGGGTTCTGGAGCGACCTCTGTAGTTGACCGAGGGGTGCCCTTTTGGAAGTCCCTCTTGTGCGGTGGGGGGCCACACTGGAGAAGGCGTTCTCAGTCGCTGCATCTCGTTTGTGGAACTCCCTCCCGGTGGAGGCCCGCTGGGTCCCAGATCTCCCCTCCTTCAGGCACCAAGGTAAAACCTGGTTGTTTCACTGGGCTTTTGGTGCAGGAGATGGGTAGTGGGAGGGTTGCAGGGTTATGACCCGCATGAAGTTTTGTTTTAATTGCTTTTAATATTTATATTTTATACTCTGTATTGTATACCACCCCAGGCTGCCTAGGCAAGGAGGGGGCAGGATATTAAATTTTAAAATAAACAAACAAATAAATAAAGAGAACTGAACTAATTACACTTCTGTTCTAACAGTAACTCAGAAGCCAGCCAGCTTCTACCAAGCTGAGAGCAATGAGCTGCACTCAGGGAAATTCTGATAACAAGCTGAACCTCTACTCTACCTAGTTCAGCTCTCCCTCAGTGCCACAACCAGCTTTAGCTTTCTGAAGAGACAGAGAGGCAGTGTAAACAAGGGAACAATCCCTTAAATAAGCTTGCTTATGAAACCACTTTGGTTTTGGGGGCAGCTTGATCAAAACAGCCCAAAAGTCTTTGAAATGAAGAAGATTCCTCAGGTTTGCTATGGTGCCCACATCTGGGTGTGTGTGCGCGTCATTTTGGGTGCCCCTTCCAGGACCTACTGGCTCATGTTATCTTTCTTTGTTAACTTCCCCACTACATAGGAGAGTGTTTACAGCTTTATGCCTTCAGTTCATGGAAACTATGGTGTCTCAGAGAAGGTACTCGGGGATCAATTACCCTGATAGGTTATGTATCTGTGGGATGGGAGAGGTTGATGAGCACCCCTGTTAATTTGTGATGCCTGGGAACAGTCTAGTGCTACCAATTTTGGAAGAAGGTGTTTTCAGTGAGCCACAGACCTGAGGACTATTTTTTTTATAGTTTTCCCAAGCTCTCAGTAGCTGAGAATTTTTCCTCAAGGACTTCCATTGCCCTCTCCTCTTTCCCTACAGGGCTGATTTCTAAATATCTGAGACATGGGTGTGGATTTTCACAAATTTTCCACTTCTTAGCCCCTTATTCAGAAGGTGAGCTGTTTTAACAACTTTGAAAAAACAATTTGGCTTCTCCAACGTATGTCTTTGAATGTATTAAATGCAATAGCACGATTTATGACTGCATCACAGAAAGAACGTAGTACAATTGATGTATTAGATTGAGATCAGGGGTTAAGAGCTTGGCAACGAGGGGCTAAGCTGTAGCCGCCAATAAGCTCCAAGAAGAGCGAGGCAGCTAGGGATAAGCTGCAGCTGCTGGAAGAGCAACATTCTCTGGGGCAAGGTCCTAGCCGCCGATAAGTTCCTCAGAGAAGCAGGCAATGTTTTTATAGGTAATTAAGACAATATGGGAGAACTTTTCATTAAAATTGAATTGCTATGAAATGTCATATGGTGTTGGTTTTTTAAATGTTTTTACTGTAACAATTTGATTGTATTTAAATATTTTTTTGGCTACATGCTGTAAATAAACCTACTACTACTACACTTCTTAGTCAGCTTCAAAGCTTTCAGCCACAAGTGCGAGTGCTTAACGACATGACAAACTGGTCTTTCCTTTAAACAGATTGCGCTGTAGCCAGGATATGGAGCCAATCCAGGGTTTGTAATGTGACTGTAAGGGCTGGCTGTGTGGGCATGTCTCCAGTTATTGTACAAGGCTCCCAATTTCACCACAGCACCTTCGATTTTTGGCTACACTCACCAGGAACACCCCTTCGTGCAATTCATCAACTTTGGTGTAAACCGCTGCTGCAGCATCAGTAGATAACTCTCCATATGGAGTGAGAACAATTCGTTTCTTTCCACTCAACTCTGATCATTCTTCCTGATTGGCTTCTCTCTCAGTATCATAGATACACCTACAAATACATTTTTAAGAAGAAACATTTTTAACTCCTTCTTTACAACCATTTAGTCTTTTGCTATTTTAATGCCTATCATCGTAAAGGTAGTTACATGCCTTTTGTTATTGAAAACACACTGATCTAATAGCATCTTCTCTGCCCTCCCCTCCCTCCAACTCTGTACTATCTCTGATGCTGATGAGAATTCCTCTCTCCTTCCATGACCTCATCTTCCCAGGTTTCTATGGATTGGCTTCACCCACGCAGGGACTTTCTGGGTTCCCTCTCATCCCCTTCCCCACTGGATTCCTCAAGAGCCCGGTATGTACTGTACATCAGTCTTTCTGATTCTGTTACCAGATCAATGGTTTCCAGGCTTTTTGCCTGAGCAATTGGCAGAGCATATTGCTGGAACATATAGGTAACAGTGGGGAAAATCCAGCTTTGTAAATCATTTGGAAGTTTGAAGCAGTGGAGAACAGTTTCTTCTGCAGCTTTCATGAGGTATTTAATCTTTGGTGCTGTATGGTATCTGAATTTTTCATATAAGATAGGAGTTTTTTAAATTCAACCAAGTGATGATATTTTTGATGGTATAATTTTTCTGGTTTTCAGTATATGTGAACTTGGATAATATTATTATTATTGATCCACCCTCTCTTCTATTTTCATAGGTTTCCTATGTATGGGTTTGACATTTTATATTGAACAAGTGTGTTTTTAATGAAGTACTTGGTTTCTGTATAGCTTTTCAATATGATTGAATATTCAATATTTTTACATAAATTAAAATTATTATTGTTATTGTTTAGATGCTCCTGATGAAGAGCTCGTCTCAGAACACATTGGGTTTGGATTTCATGTTTGCAGTTCATAACAGAGCTATTTTTTAAATTATTGGAGTTGCGTATGTGTATATAGGGATTATAGTGGATAATTTTTTTATTTGTTTCATACTAAGTGATTACAGTTATTTGCTTTGTCTCTTGTTACAGAATCTGTAATGTTACTGAACAAGTCTCCACTGTATCTACTTCAGTAGTAGGTGGTTGGGTTTTTTTCTTTTTTCCTAACTATCACTGGTGCATGCAACACTAGAGCCAGTCCTGATCTCACATTACACTAGGGCAATCCCCCCCCCCCCCTCTCCTCCCAATATCTAAGTAGTAGCTGATCAGTCAATGAAAAAATATTTTTGTAAGACATTTTGAGGCTATTTGCATTTCAAAGTCTTCAAAACTAACTTTTTTCTATTTTGAAATATGCTCATCTAAAAAAATATAATAAAATTCCTCCTTTTGGAAACAACATATGTTAGTTAAGTATTGGTTAGGTTTTTGCTAGAAATCTGCTTCTCCAAATATTTAAACTCATTACAAATTTCAACAAATGGATTTCTTCCTGAAAGAGAAGCCATTTTTGACACACATGAAAAAAAAAGCTTTTCAGTCAAAAATAGTTTAGTGACCGCTGAGCACAAGTGAGATATGGTCTAATATGCTGTAAAAATGTCAGGAACACTTAGGAAAATTTTACTTAACTCATTATGGTCCTGAGCTCTCTTTCAACACCCTCATCATGCTGGAAGGACCCTTAATCCATTGTAACTGGTGGTGTTGTTTCTGTTGGATTTGCTAAGCTTTTGGGTTTTATTTTTGCATTTCCCATTCAAGGCACCATTCTGCTTTTCAGAAGCCTGCTGATCAGAAGGCTGGAAGTGCACAGATTTCAGATTACTCAAATCCTGTACAGGGTAGGACTTCCACATACAGTTCTTAAATCTTGTCTGGAATGAGGTACCTGTGAAAAGAATAAAATCACCTTTGTAATTAATCAAAGGCATTGCTGCTCTCTTCCATGAACAGGTGGTTTGATGCCATATATTGTGTTTTTGTAATAGCCCATCGGGCTGAACAATAAATATTATCTATCTATCTATCTATCTATCTAGAACAGTGGGTCATTTTAAGAGAATCCTGGTGAACTGGTGTCCTTTTTGGAAGAGCAAAAGTTCTGTGGCATCTGCTACAAGCATATTTTCAGGCAGCAGTAGCTGCCTGAAACTTAAATGCACAGTCACTGTTCATTATAAACAGGGGACTGCTGAAGCCCTGATTTTGAGGAAACCGCTTGACCTACATTTCTGAAAATTTAACCATGGCTGTAAGTTGTGAGGACCATCATATCCACAACGTTTGAAAAAGATCCATTAGGAAAATAAAATGTTATAACTGCTTAAACGTTAATTGGTTGTGGTCAAAATGCACACCATCTTCACATATTTGAATCATAAATATCTCCTCCCCCTGGATGAGTTGAGCCCCCAAACTTCACAGGCTTTGAGAATGAG
>QEPC01004883.1:734107-748098 GCA_003113815.1 Sphenodon punctatus | reverse complement strand
CCCCATCATATCCCACAAAACCACTAGATTAACCAAAACAAAAAACTTAACAGTTTAAAAAAACCTTAAATGCACAATACTTTTCTTAAAATCCCAAAATACCCCAAATTCAGTACAATTACAATTAAAAAAACCTTCTACTCCATACATTGCAACAAAACATAAACGCCAAAAAATATGAACATTAATTCACAATTTGAACAATATTTAATATTTTATCATCATCAAAATAAATGTAATACAAGTCTGTTTGTACACAACTTCATTCTGTTGAACGAATTGTATAATGTCATGTATACTCAGATTGTTAACACTGTATTGTATGAAGTGTATACAATTTCTATAAAAGACAATGCACTGTCAAAAATTGTTTGTTGTTGAATTATGATAATAAATTAAAGTTTAATAATGAAAAATGTGAAAGTTTAGTTTTTGATAAAAATGTATAAAAGTATGTATGGTAAGGAATTAAGTACATATATTATATTTATTTTGATGATGATAAAATATTAAATATTGTTCAAATTGTCAATTAAATTCCATATTTTTTGGCATTTATGTTTTGTTGCAATGTATGGAGTGGAAGGTTTTTTGAATTGTAATTGTACTGAATTTGGGGTATTTGGGGATTTTAAGAAAAGTATTGTGCATTTAAGGTTTTTTTAAACTGTTCATTTTTTTGTTTTGCTTAATTTATTTATAAATTTACAGGTTAAGGTGGGATGGATAGGAGACAGTCATCTGCATTAGCAGTGCGTCTATAAACAGAATCACTGCACTAGAGTCACACAAACACAGAACCTCAAAATTTTTCCTGTCCTCTAGCTTCCAACACTTCAACTTCTACGCAGCAGGGTCTGTTTTCTGCAGATTTGGAGAGCTTACCTGGGAAGACCACAAGGTCAAAACTCAGCAAACCTAGGCATCGTCAGATTGGTCTTTGGGTGTTGTCTGACCCTCTTATGCCACACAAAGGGGCTCAGCCCCAGATGTGATAGTCATAAATAGTCAGCAATAACAATCTCCCTTTCACCTCTTAGGCACTTAAAGCTATATATGGAGCTTAGCAGCAGGTTTGATGCCTCCCAGACTATTTCTCCCGGTTTCCATGGCAAGATTGAGTGGGGGTGCGTGCACAAGCGTGCCTGCCTAACATGCCTCTCCACTCATCCCCCACTTGTCCCCATGCATGGAGCAACCGGGGGAAACAGCAGCAGATGAGTGGGGGGGTGAGTGGGAATGCGTGTGGAGCCCACACACCAGTGTGCCCACGGACCCCCCCGCACCTGGCGGAGCCATGTAAATAGGGCCTGTGAGGAGCCATCGGTGTCCCGCTGCTTCTGCTGCTGCTCTACTAGCAGGCAGACGGCAGAGGCAAGTGAGGGATGGGAACCCAGGCAGCAGCCTCCAACCATGCGGGCAGAAATGAAAAATAAAAAAACCTGGAGCAGGGTGGATTGCTGCCCCTCCCAGAAAACGCTGCCTAAGACCCAGGCCTAGAGGGGTCTTCCCCTTTGTCCGGGCCTGCCTATTCTCCTTTCTCTGGCAGTCTCTTGATTTTTTTCCTTCTTAATTTCTTCTTCTGCAGCAATTATTAATGCTGGATGTCGGTGTTAAGAGAGCTACTAGTGAGAGTTGAGGGGGAGGAGGCAGGAGAGGGTGGTAAATGTATTTTAAACAAATATTGTAAGATAGCCCTGAGCCACTTCTGGGATAAGGCAGGATACAAATATAAAATAATAGTGCCCAAACCCATCATCTCCATCCTTACCCTTTTACTCACAATCTCCTCTGCTAAAACAAATCAGCAGTGAAATAGTTCATATTGATACCCAAGTACCAACACTTTACCATGAGCTTTACATTCAGATCATCAACAGTGGCGTTCACACCTCTGAGTCATTAACTCAAGCTGCCTGGGTCCTCATTCATGCCTCCCACCCTTCTAATTAGACAGACTGTTTTTTAGACATCAGGGAGCAGGAGGCAAGATGGCTGTGCCTTGACTAGCTAAATGGTACTCTTTGGAGTTATCAGCCACCCTAATAATACGCACAGGTTTAAAGACATATATACCATGACTACATACATTTCTTCTTCTCCTACAACGGAGTTTTAATTTGATTCAGGAGGTCCAGATTAGAATATAATTTGGGTATCTAGTTATTCAGGAGGTCAAAACAGATAATCATAATGGTTTTAGTCTTTAAAGTCTATTTTCTTATAACAGAAAACACAGGTGATAACACACAATTATAAAATCACCAAATACTGAAGTACCAATAGGCAATACTTAAATCTGAAAGTCAGTGTAACATACCCGACTCCACAGAGGAAATTCTTCTGTGCTCGGAAGACCTATTTGTTGACACCCATTTGTGATAAGACGGGCAGGAGGTTAGATCAACCAGTCGTAAAACTTCACATATGCCCTATTCAAAAAAAGATAAGCATTATAAAGGTGCCAAATCAGACCTAGCACGTGGCTTTGGCGAAGGCATTTCTCACAGCTCTTCAACCTCCCTGCCACCACCCTTAAAGGAAGTCTGTTTGGGGAAAATGCTTCTTATCTAGCTTGCACTGGCTTCTGCTCATGGCCTTTGTTTGCTGGCCTAAGTGGGACTCTCTAACTAACAGTACAGGCTAAATCCTAACAGACCTCACCTTAATAATGAATATCATGCTGACTGATTCTGTGATGTCTTTGACTATCACCTGTCCATGGTGAAACTTCTCTGCTTTGCAGAAATTAGCTATATTTTCTATTGACTCCTCGGGTAAAGTTGCAAAGACATCGAGACATCTGGAAAAGAAATGATGCAGGTGTGGAGGGGGATTGTATAGGAGGGACCACTGAACTGTAACTGAAAGTCTGAGAGAAAATCTTAACTATTTCACTAAGGAAAACTTTATCTTTTTGATGTTGCAACCAAAAACTTTTACTGATGTTGGTCCCTGATCCAGAAAGCAGCTCCATATGGACAGATCCTTATGCCTGCACTAAACCCCAATAACTTGGAATTTCCTCCTCTTGCTTTGTGAAGTGGATATATAGAAGGGGAATATTATCAGAATAGAACAAAAGTCATAATTTCTTACATTTATAAGCTTCAATAGGTTGTAGTGCCCTGCGACTGGTTTCCTCCTTCAAAAATTTACAAGACACTATTCCAGAGGTGGGCAAATGAGAGCTTGGGAGCCCCATGCAGCTCTTGGGCCCCCGTACTGCAGCTCTTGTCAGAAGTGTGCTTTGGGGCATGTCCACGAAGCTCATGCAGGTGCAAGAAAAACCAAGCTGCCATTTCCACTGCGGGAACCTCCTGGGGCTCATGGGAGCAGGGGAAGCATACCCTGTGCCACTATCGCTACTGTCCAAACCCACCAGGCCACCTGGGAGACAGAGCTTTGATGTGAGAGGGGTGCTGGTGGAAGCTGTGTTGCCCTGTGCCCGGGAAGGCCATGACCTACAATGTGTCTTGTAGCTCTCAACGCTAGAAAAAAATGGATATGTGGTTCTTGGGCTTGACAACTTTGCCCACCCCCACACTATTACTTCAGTACAGCTGCACATAGCCTCAAAGGTCAGATCCAATGGTCATAGTCATAAGGGAAGAGTATCCATTAACCTATTCTCCTCTCGGAAGGACTGCTATTTCATTTGCAGCAACATGTTCACTAACAGTAGGAAAATGTTGCATATTACAGAGATTACCACACCGCTTAGGCACATGTTGATGGAATTAGACTATGGCATCCTGTATATCGACAGCTCAAAACGAGAGAGAGTCATAGCAAAGACTGAAGCAAATAATCTCAGTGGAGAAGAAGATACCTGAAGTAGTTGAAACGATACTGGAATTCTTTCTGAAGTTCTTCGTCTATTTTATTACCAAATAAATCCTCTTTATCCACCACCAATAGTTCGGTTTCCTCCATACAGACAACAGTGGCCATTCTCTTTGTGCACTTCAAAAGGGCAAATTCCTATTAGATAGAACAAAAATGGAGCTTGTTGCCACATTACCACAGTCACATGCTGGCAGCTCAGAGGAACGGCAACATATCCAGTCTTTGAGACTTCAGCAGGTGTGAGATGAAACACTGCGATAGACAACAGCAGGATAGCCAGCTTCCAGGGAAAGCTTCCTTCTCATCCCCAATACCCTGAGGCTGGTTTAAGCCCTGAGGCATGGAGTCTCAGTTCCTTCCCAAACCCTTCATTATTATTTATTAAACATACAGTACTGGCAAGTGCAGATTGCGAGACTGCACGGGGCCCTATGGTTGGAGGGGCCTCCAATATATGGCATCCATGAACACATATGGAAATGACAACATGAGGGTGAGAAGTACTGACATAAAATATGGCCCCTTGGAGTCTTGAACACAGGC
The DNA here is from genome assembly GCA_003113815.1 of Sphenodon punctatus. Taxonomy (NCBI): domain Eukaryota; kingdom Metazoa; phylum Chordata; class Lepidosauria; order Sphenodontia; family Sphenodontidae; genus Sphenodon; species Sphenodon punctatus. Next base: position 743,706 of record QEPC01004883.1, on the reverse strand, counting down.
AGCCCCAGCTTATGGGGAGCCCACGGTAAATCAACACTCCCCTGCAACACATGGCTTAAAGAACTGGTGCAGGTAAACCAGAAACAACATATGCAAAACATACAGGCCTGTAATGCAGGGAGCCCTGGCCCACAGAGGAGATGTTATGTTTAACTGATCAAAAATTACAGTAATATGTTCCTTTTTCTAATGAACAAGTCAGTATGTCTCCATCAAACATTGCTAGGCGAGGACAGGACCCATGCCACCATCTTGCATGGGGCTCCAACGTCCCTGGATCTGGCACTGCTTCTTCCCATGCTTAAACTAACACGAGTCATACTTATAAGATGACACTCACTCCAAATCCAGTACCTTTGAGGAGCACAGTTGGATCTGTGTCTATAAAGGCACTGCTACCATCTTTATCTGCAGTAATGGCAACAGAACCAAGATAAATGAAGTAAAAGCTGTTGCCAGTGTGTCCTTTCTTTATGATTATTACTCTCCTGTGTTCAAACCTGGAAGAGAGAGAAACAAGCTCTCTCTCTACACTGCAAGGTGTTCTGGTTCACGGCTGTTTCTCCTTTCAGCTTCCTTATCACCACCAGGCTTCTGGGATGTTTGAACTCACTCTCTCTTAGCAGCTGAGCTGAAGTCCCAAAGCTAAGGACCTAGACAGGTGAGGATATTCAGGTCATAGCTCCTTGACTTTAAACCTTCTAGGCACAAAATATTTGGCATTTGTCTGCTGAAATCTATTTCACTTATGCATTTTATACAGTCAGGAACTGCTCAGAGAGGCCATTCAAAAAGCTTGACATTAACTTCCAGGACATGGATTCAATTTGTAATCTCATTTCCAGGGCCATAAGGGACACTGTGTCTAGTAGTAAGTATGCTCAGATGCTAGAATGTCCCATCTTTTTCTATGTCCCTCTCTATGTCTGCTCCACAGAGGATACAAGGGTATGTGTGCTCTTAAACATTATGCCCCTACATGTTCAAGATTGCCAACACGTGGCAATCCTGAACATGCTGGGGGTTGTGCACACCTTGAGGGCAGCCACTGCCAGTGGCTGCTTGCTGGATACCTGCAAGCTGTTAGGAGAAAGAATGGAGCTAACTGATCTCAGCAGCAGCAGCAGCAGCAAGAGTAGCAGCAGGTCCTGGGGATCCTCTGCTTCTCCTGCTGCCACCACCATATTGTGCTCTCTGGGAATAAGCTACCTGCCCTGCTGCCCTGGACCCATGTCCCAGGCAGCAGCGAGCAGTGGTGGTGGCAGGAACATCAGCAAGTCACTGGAAGCTTCAGCCACTGCTTCTTGCTGCTTCCTGGGACCAGGGGCAGCAGAAGGGGGCAGTGGAGGACAGGGACAGGCGACGAGAGTATGGCAGCAGCGTCGGGTCTCCACTGTCCCTGTGCTCGCCCCCTTTATCCCTGTGCAAGCTCATAGCAACTATGTCCTGTTGCCTGTTCAGCATGAGGGCTTACTTTCCATTTGGGCCTGGCCACACAGGACAAGTTGGTAGCCACCATGGTAGCTGCCAAATTAGGGTTTAAAATAGTCAGAATGATGTTACAGTGGTTATTTCCAGCATGAACACTCCCCCATCCTAACATGCTAGAACATCTTCTGTTCTAGCTACTCATTCATAACCTACTTATGGACCTTGGCTGTTTAGCTCAAGCTGCAGAAGCTCATTCTTTTAGGTCTGAAAGTCCCCGAAGGACCTCGGAGACTAGAGAAAGTCTACCTCTGATAAGAGAAACATGGAACACGCACCTCCGGTAGGTTGTGTCCCCCTCCTAAGCCCAATTCATGGAGAATCAGAGAGACTCATGCAGTGGTTTCTAGTTTGGTTGATAACTGCTCTTAAGAGTTCAGGCTAGTAACCTGCTTCACTCACCTGTATGTGTGTTCTCCAACTCCAGGTACAAAGGGGATGCCTGGGGGACGGGACTTGTACTTTCCGATCTGGAGATTCCCCATTCGGTTTAGAATGGCTGACCATTCGGTTGGTCAATATGGTAGTTACCACATATACACAGGCAAAGTGGCAGGAAAGTAGAATGTAAGAGTTGCATCCCCCCATACTCTAGTCTCCCACATGAAATTCAGCTAATAAGGCAACAAGTGGGTGGCAGGGACAGGCAATTAGAGCTTGTTGGAACCATGGAGAAGGATTTGCATGGTGATATTAAAGAATATTTTAGCATGTATTTTCCCTAACCTAACCACCCCTGCATTGTGTGAGCATAGTATGCCAGTTCTTCACAGGAGTAAAGGGAAGATGGAGTGCTGAGGATGGGGCTAACAAAAATGTTGCTTTGTCAACCTTAAAATATCCCCTTTGCTGCCACAGAAATGAAAAAGGTGTGAATGGATCTTCAAGAGACAGGTAAAAACCAGGTAGTAGGACGTAAAGAAGGGGTGAGGAAAGAAAGTTAGCAATTTTGTCTGAGATCTTCAAAGCTTCTTTGAGATTTAATGACCTATTTTTCTTCTCATTTTCATGGGAACTGGGTGCCCAGATCCTTACAGTGGCTTTTGAAAGTCTCAGCCTCTGTGTTCACTCTAAACTACAAAATACAGATAATTCATATGTCAAAGTATCTATAAGCAAAGTCCGAGTGCCATACATATATATATATATATATGTATCTCTTTCTCTCTCTATGTATTGTTATTATTATTATTATTATTATAACAAAATGGACAACAGAAACATGGAGTCATCTTTCCTATTAAACATACAATAGATAAACACAGAACAGATAGAAGCAGAGGCAGCTTTACACATTTAACCTCAAATGAAAAAAACCAAAAAGAGTTCCTGCACCATGCACAACGTCTCCTGCTTCCACACCCTTCAAGCTGAGGCGTGCGCCGCAGTCCAACTGGGAAGCTATAGTTCACCACCACAGTGCCAAGTCCTTAATGGTTAATTTAAATGGGCTTCAAAATTAAACAGGAGCGTTCCTACTCCAAGCTGGGGGCTTGGGTGTCAGAAGGGAGCACGTGCAGGCTTATTATGCCACCTTAAAATGTGCTGCCCTAGGCTTTTGCCTACTCTATGTAACCAAGTCATCCCTGGAAGGTAAACAAAGAGGTATGGTTTAACTGACAGAAGAATCCAAATAACTCAAACTCACTTAATGTGAAGTTCTGGTTATCTTGAATTCTTCTTTCTGTCCTTTCACAGGCCAATTCAATGCAATGCAAAATGGATCTCTCAAATGTTCATATAGAAGATTTCATGTATTTTGAATCAGACTCTGGCCAGACAAGAGCAGTCCGTGCGGCAAGGTTGTGAGTCAGTGAACACATAGCCCCGCCATGCTGACAGCTGAGCAGATGAGGAAACCTGCTGCCTACTTAACAGTTGGTGCCTGACAATTTTTTTTTAAAGATGTATGTTCATTAATAACAACCCAATACATAACAATGGCCATAATGGCACAGAGAACTCCAGTGCACTAATCTACAGAGGTGGACATTTGTGCAAGAACTGCGTGCCTGACAAATTGAGAAACCTGGTGCCTGTTTTACCTAAGAATACATTTTCTCCAACTCTAGGTGCATTTCCTTAGGGTCTACTTAAGTAGGATTTCTGATAAGTCAGATTTTTTTATACATAGCCTGAGAAATTCAAGCAGATGCCACTGTACTTATTTGTTGACTAATGCTCATCACTTGGAGACTTGGCATATGCACTGTACTAAAAGATAGGCATGGGCGAACAGATCGCGGTTCGTGTTCGGCCGTTCGGTTCGGCCGCGATCGGTTCGTGTGTTCGCGTTCGGCCGTTCGGTTCGGCCGCGATCGGTTCGTGTGTTCGCGTTCGGCCGTTCGGTTCGGCCGCGTTCGGTTCGTGTGTTCATGTTCGGTCGTTCGGTCGTACCTCGCGTTCGTGTTCGCCCGTTCGGTTCGGCCGTTCGTGTGTCGGCCGTTCGTGTTCGGTTGTTCGGGCAGGTCGTACGTTCGTGTTCGGCCGTTCGGTTCGTTCGCCATCGGGTTGTGCGTTCGTGTTCGGTCGTTCGGTGTTCGGGTGGTTCGCGCGTTCGCGTTCGGCCGTTCGGCCCGAAAAAAACAATGTTTTTTAATATATAATTTTTTAAAAAAAATTTATTGAATTTTTTTATCAAATATTTATATCTCTATATCTACACTAATAACTAACTAACTACCTAACTAATAAATGTATTCTAAATGCTATGAATAACTCCAACAAACCCTAAAGCTGAATCACAGAAAACAGTAAACTCACTCTATCAGTAAACCTTAAACTAAACTACTCAAACAAAAATGTATCGACCTAATCCTATCTATCTACCTATGAATTGAATATATGGGATGGGGGTTAGGGGGGCAATCACAAACAAGACAAGGAGGGGTACAAAACTGAAATGAAACCTAAATCAATCTATAAATTAATAATATATACTACTACTCTAATGAATCAAAAAAACAGGGGAAGGGAATGGGGAGGGAATATTCAATGGAGGGGGGAGGGAAGGAGGAAGATTGAAGATTGAACACAGGGAGGGATAAAAACCAAAAAATAACAACTAAATCTATCAAAGCTAATGTAAATAAATGAGAATATGGGGGTAGATGGGTTGGATGGGTGAAATAGGAGGAGGATGGCAATGGATTGGGGAGCTGGAAAATGCTGGGTGAGGGAGCCTTCTGAAACGCCTGCTGCTCAGGAACAGTGACTAGCTCAGAAGGTATTGGGAAGGGGGGAGGCAGACAGTTTTGTTTCTTGCTGCGCCCGCCTCAAATCAGCCCCATTGGCTCCGTGCAGCCTAGCCCGTGGCCAATCATAGACTGCCAAGCCAGTGGTCTGAGGCGAAAAGAGATGGTGATTCATCAGGCTGGCTGCTACTCCAAGCCACTCTCCACCCTCCACCCCTGGTGCCTGGAAGTCTGCTCCTAGCTGAGTCAAATGACTTCCCCCTCCCTGCTACATTTGGCCTTCCAGTGACCTGACAGAAGACCATGTTTTAGCCACCCGAACACAACCGAACGCGATTCGAATTGAACGAACTGTTCGGCCATTTCGTAGTTCGGTGTTCGGTTCCGTTCGGTGTGTTCGGCCATTTCGTAGTTCGGTGTTCGGTTCGGTTCGGTGTGTTCGCCATTTTGGTGTTCGGTGCGTTCGTGTTCGTGTTCGTGTTCGGTTGTCCGAACAGGTCGAGTTCGGGCCGAACACCGAACTACCGAACCGCGTTCGCCCATCCCTACTAAAAGAAACATAGGTTTGTTTTTTAACAATATCTTCAGAAGAACATATACCGTTCAAAGCGAACCACTTTGGCCAGAAGAAGCTGCAGGTTTGGGCTATAATTATGGTAACTTTCCAGAAGCAATAAACAGCTTCGCAACAGCCGCATGTCCTCCTCAGTTCTCCATTCTGGTTTCTTCTCGGTTATCTGGATTGCCTTGGTAGGAAAGCGATCCTGAGAAGATACCAAACACCTTTTACTGAAGGAATCTTAAATGCAACAACAGAGGAGACAGTTGTGTTGCAAATGATTATCTTCCAGAGTTGGGACTGAACTAATCCCAAATTGTCTCTCTTCCACTTCAGTTTAGCTTTTAGATAAAAAGTGTGTGTGAAATTATTCCAGCTAAGGTTGTATACTAATTGTATATTGATTTCCATGTGCAGCATGATTTAGCTTTCTAGGCCGGCTCAGAAGGGAAATCAATCTTTTTGAAATGAAATGATGGATGCTTATTTTTATGTCAGCAGATAATATTCAGTCTAACTTGAGGCTAGTCAGACAAAACGTTTTAGTTTTGAGTCTTAAAAAGCAAAGTGACTATTCACTGAAAAAATATTATAATATTTGTCCCCTACTTGCAAGCATAAAAACAGCTTTTCTCTAGAAACTTCAAAAATGTCTTCCACATTTATCACAAATCAAAATCATACAGGCCTAATTTTTCCATATTGGAAACTTTTGTTCTTTAGCTTTCTTCCCTCCACACACATCATAAACTCTGCAGACTCTATTATGATTGTGATTATTAACTGAGGAATAGTTTAGGAAAAGTCTACATGGAAGGAATGGGCACCACCTTATTCAAAAGGGAACCAGAGTGCTGGTACCGAAAACTGAAAAAGTAATAGAGGAGCATTTTAATCAAGGACTGGGGGAAAGTTTATGGACCAGGGGGCACATTATTTGAGCTGGGGCATCTCTTGGGGATGACATTGTTAGAGGAGATTCTATGTCTTAGGAAAGAAGCTGAGGCCCTGATCCAAAGTCCATGTGCATGCACAGACCAAACCTATCCCTCACGCATCCACATGTGCATGGTGCCATGGCCCAAGTCTGTAATGCCTGATCACGCTGCTACTCAGCAGAGGAAGAGACAGAGCTGTGGTGGCAGGCACAGGTGGCTGTGCCAGGCAGCATTGGACTTCAGCTGTGGCCCCATGCGTACTCACAATGCATGCACGCAGAGTAGCTTCAGTCCATACGTCCAGGGCCTGAGCATGCACGGAGAACCAATACAAAACTTAAATGTCTCACAGTTAAGTAAAACACAGAAATGTAAGTCGCAGAGTAATAAAACGTTTAATGTACTTAGGTACAAATGCTAGAAGTCTAAAAAGTAAAATGGGCAAATTAGAGTGTTTGGAATTAAATGAGAATATTGATAAACCAACACTGGGATCTTGTTGAATAGCCTTAGGTTCTATTTTTAGAAAGACAAAGTGGTTCAAATGGTATATTTTACTGGACCAACTGTTGGTGGAAATAAGCAAGCTTTCGGGCCGCACACAGGGTCCTTCCTCAGGCATGTAGCATAGCCAGTAGAAATATATACAATTAGCATACATAGGGCAGGTAAATAAGGGACATGGAATAAGTGGGAGTGGATAGGGCAGGGTAGCAGTAAAGAAAGAGAGGGAGTTGTGCTAGACATTTAAAAACAGCTGTAAAATTATATATTGGTGTTGGAGCACAAGAGACAATAGGTAGTGGAAAAGACAGAAGGCAAACATATGGGTAGGGGGTATAGTGGGAAAGAGCTAATATGCATATCAAAGGAACGAGGTTCTTGCAGTAACACAAAGGTTGAATATTCAGCTGACATGGTCAGTTACAGACTGGGAGACAAAGTGCTTAAAATGATTTCTAGGAGGTTGGTACAGAGAATAACAAATTAAAAATGCAGTTTTGGGTATCCAATAAAGTTATGAATTTTAGTTCCTGTGTTCTGAAGGTGGTGTTTAGGTTTCATTTGAGGATGAGGACAGAGGTCTGATATGGAATGGTTGTGCTGGGAGAAGTGATTGCCCACTGTAGAGTCAGTGATTTTATTCATAATTGTATGTCTATAAGAGTTCATACGGTAGTGTAAAGTTTGCTGGGTTCCACCAATGTAATTTCCATGGTGGCATTTGGTGCATTGAATGAAATACACCACACTTTGGGATTTGCACGTGTAGTTGCCTTCTATTTTTAAGAACGTTTTCAAATGGTATCATTTAAAAGTATATATTGTGACCTGTCATTAGATAAACAAATGACAAAGTGTTAGAGAGACGAGGAAGCATCCCTACAAGGCATGAGTACTTGGGAAGCAAGAAGCAGGTTTCCCCACTGTTCTTTGGAGCTTATACATTTCTGCTTCTCTCTGAAAGAGGCACTTTGGATTTCAGTGGCCCACCCACACTAGAGGTGGAAGAAAGAGTGGCGGCTGTGGACACTTTCAGGGTATTTTTAGACATGACGGTATTGCGGGTGGCCACGCTTTGACTCACGTGGTCACCCACGGTGTTGTCACGTCTAATCTGGCCTGTCAGATGTTTCCCCAAGCCAGATCGGCAGTTTCCACGGGCCGTGGCAGTTTTTAGCCCAGGCTGTGACTCAGGCCCATCGCCAAGTCACAGCCCAGGCTACAACCTGGGGAAGTGATCTCTGGACCGGGGTAGAGTGGGCCGTCACGTGTGAGGGCCTGCTCTACCTGACCCTGGGCCAGGGCTGTTGTAGGTGGACCGCACTCAGCAGCGTGGGGCATGCAGACCTATGTCCACATGCCGCCCAACCCTCTCCCCGCTCCTGGCTGCTGACACATCTGTTTGGTGGCCGGGTCAGAACCTGCCCAGGGTGAGAGCCCTTGCCCTGGCAAGGATCAAAGCGTGACAGCGTACTGTGCACTCACATGTAAAAATACCCATACATGCTATGATCACCACCCGTGGACCCCAGTGATGGCAGCACAACATTTTTGCCCCTGGTTTACCCTGTAGCAGTCTTGTTTATGGCTGCATGGGAACAGATCTACTGTGTGTTATCTCATCACCAACATGAATCTGTGGTAGATTTGTTCTGATGTCACTGGAGATTAACTTTGGTAATACCACATGGTAGATCTGTTCAATCATCACAGAATGTACCACCACAGGGTAAACTAGAGGCAAAACTGTGGGTGTTTTTAGACAAGTGCCTCCCCACCCATCATGCATGTTGCAGGGCTGCATAGGGTGCCAATGTGGCCCTGCAGCATTTATGATGCGTGAGTAACAGGTGGGGAAGCGCTCGTCTAAAAACACCCTGTGATGTTTGTAGGGTCTGTGGTTGGTAACAGTGACATCCAAAAACAACCTGTAAAAGAAGAGAAATTCATACAGACCTTCCTGATCTCGAAAATGTGTGGGTTGGAGGCAAGTTTGCTACTTTTCTTGCCCTAAATAAATAGTAATATTTTAATCAGAAATCCTATAACTAGTAAATTGACAAAATTTAGTAACAAAACTAACATTCAAAAATGGTTATATAATCACACAGTATTTTCCTGTTAGCTTGACTCTAAAAGTTACACTCTTAAGTGGTGGAGTAAAGTCATCATTACTAACAAAATTTGACTTTTAAAATTATTTTTAAACTTCTTGTGAGTTTGAAGTTTCATAGAGCATTATATTTTTGAGGTATAAGTAATTAAAACTGAGGCTGCATCTCATCACACATCCTAGGGATCAAATATACAGATCCATAGGGTGGGGGGGGGAGGGAGGAAGACAGACAGACAGATGGACAGACACATGACTCAAACCCAGAAGCCCTGCCCTTTGACCCCAGAAGCAAAATGTATGTGAAGGGCAACTGGCACTGCCCTGCCCCACCAGCCCCTGTCTCTGATCTAACTTTGCCAGCTCTTCCTGAGTACTGGATTATTATTATTATTATTATTGTTAATTTGTTTATTTATATAGCACCAGAGGTGTACCTGGCAGTGTACAATCAGTAGTTATAGACAAGTCCCTATCCCAAAGGGCTTATATTCTAAGAGAGACAAAGAAGGGGGAGACGAGGGAGAGGTGAACATCGGGAGAGACAAGGATACATTCATGAGTTTGAGACAATGCAGGTGCATGGGCTTAACTTAGTTACAGGGAAGAGATTCTGAGGGAGGGAGGGATGAGGATGCGATTTTACTATGAGAAGCCTTTTGACTCATTACCAGGGAAAGCCTGACAGAAGAGATGGGTTTTCAGATTTGAAAGTAGAGAAGGAAGGAGGGAGGGAGGGAGCAGAACAAATGTATCCAGGGAGGGAGTTCCAGGCATGGGGGGGGGGGCAGAGAGAAGGGGGG
>QEPC01004883.1:710140-731853 GCA_003113815.1 Sphenodon punctatus | reverse complement strand
AGAATAGATATTGCTTTACATCCTAAATTCCTACCTAAGGTAGTATAAGTAAGACAGTTGTGAGAATGTGGCCCTTTTTACACGGGCCTCTCCCACCCATGAACACGCAGATTTCTGTGTGTTCATGGGTGGGGGAGCCCCGTGTGAACAATGCGGTGAATGCACCCATGGTGAGTGGGGGTGCATGCGTGCCTGCCTAACACCATGCATCCCCACTCACCCCCCCACTCGTCCCCATGCATGGAGCAACTGAGGGAAATGGCGGTTACTCCGTGGGTGTGGATGAGTGGTGGGTGAGTTGGGATGCGTGTGCAGCCATGTGCATGTCACGTCCATGCACTGGCGCGCCCATGGACCCGCCACCCAGTGGAGCCATGTAAAAATAGTGTGTGAGGAGCCACTCAAAGAAGAACAAAAGGTTGCTACCTTGTAAACATGGCTCTAAACATTCTCACAAGACCCACCCTTCCAGCCCTGCATGGAATTTTTTCTTATATTTCTAGAAAGGGTTGGAAGGAACTGTCATTCTGAGGGGGAAAGTGCTTTTTATACTAGAGGTGCTCAAGACCATCACGAGGTTTATTATTTGAATGGGGTGAGCATGCAGAACCCAGTCATGGGGATTGATTGGTGTCCCTGCTGCTTGTGCTGCTGCTGCTGCTGCTGCAGCACTACTAGGAGGCAGAGGCAGGTGAGGGATGGGGACTGGAGCCAGGGAGGGGAGGCAGAACTTATTCAGGGAGAAGCTGGCTGCAGCCTGGTGCCCAGCCATACAAGTGCAGGGCCCCAGCTAGCCATGGGGCCATGTCTTTAACTAGACCCCAGGCTGCTGGAGTGCCTAGGGCAGTAGTAGCAACTCTGACCTGCACTCCGCTGTAGCATACAGCATCCCCCTGCCTGTGGGACGAGCTCAGGAGGAGCTGTGTCTGTATGTTTACACGTTTCTATCCACACACCCCTCTATTTTTCAATGTTTCTTGCATTGAACAGCTCTTTCCTGGGTCCAAAATACGCCCCCCCCCCCCGTTCCTATGCCAGAGGAGGTGGGGGGGATTATTTTGGTTTTGCTTTGCCCCCACTTTGCTCGGCCGTGGGCTGGGGTACTGCCCTCTGTTTTTCTCCCGATTACGCTCCTGGGCTCACAAAACATTTAGCCCTTCTGGGTTGGCTGGCAAGTTCCTAATAACAGAGCAGCCAGCCCGCTTTTACAAAATAAAATGCACTGGGGGGGGAGGGGGAGGAACAGCACCGATCTCTAACAGATGAGTGTCTCCGCTGCCGGCAGGGACTGAGCTGCAGCAGCAGAAATTATTCTCAGTATTTTCAAACAAAATCTCACTGGAGAAGCGTTGCACATTTTATATTTTTTCTTTCAGAAAGAGAAATAAGGGGGGGGGGGGCAATTCCCTAATGTGAGGCACAGGGGACAGTCCCCTTCTTAACCCCCCCACTCCCCAGAGGTAGCCTGCCTCCCTTTTTTTTTCTTCAGCTGTGGCCCCGCGGCGCCACCACTCCTGCAAGTGAGGGGGGGGGAAGAGTGAGGAAGAGGAGGGTGAGAGCACATGCCTGGGGCCGGTCCTGCTTTTTGCAGTGGCAACAATAAAGCAGGGCCAGATTTTAGCAATATTATTCAGGGAGGCTTCAGAAGATAACCAAGTGTTGAGACGCGACGGTGGGGATTGCGGGAGTGAGTTCTGATTAATATATAATAGCGGTCTTTGGCCAGGGAAAAGGGCATCACTAAATGCAGATAGAGCAAACTTAAAGTGGATGAAGTCAGAAAACTCATGAGACTTCCACCAGAGGTGCTCAGCGGCTTGAGAACAGGGTCGGAGGTGGTGGATGCTAGGGGTGAGCCAAGGACGGTGTGTGTGAGAGTGAGTGTGAGAGAGAGAGAGAGAGAGACGACAGATAGGATAGCACAAGAGGGGAGCAAGGGAGTGAGGAATGAGTTGAATGCTGAGACAGCAAAGTCTGGCCAGGTGGTAGAGGAGACAGATGACAGAAGTGAGGAGAGGGTGGAAGCAAAGTCATGAGGGTTGATGCATTGAAGGTCATGGAAAAAGTGAGAGGTTGGGGAAGTGGGAGCAGGTGAGTGGGAGAGACCGAATGAAGCAAGGTGATGGTCAGAGACAGGAGGGCATCAAAGGAGAGATCCGAGAGTGAACAGTTCTTTGATAAGACTAAGTCAAGGGAGTTGCTGTCGCGATGTGTCAGGCAGTCAGTCCACAGGTGAAGGTCAAAAGAAGAGGTCAACAAGAGGAAGCGGGAAGCAGCATGGCCAGAGGGGATGTCCACATGAAGTCTCCAAGAATGAGGGTGGGAATATCGTCATCAGAAAGAAAGAAAGCCAAGCATCAAAATCAGAGAGAAAAGAGGAGTGGGGCCTGGGGGGGAGCGGAGGAGGGCGGTGGAGGATAGTGACATGGAGGTGGAGGAGGGAGTAGAGGTGAATACAATAGGTCTCAAAAGGAAGAGAAAGCATGAGAGGGAGGAGTGCTGAGGGGTTGGAACTGGAAAGATTCGGCAAGGAGTAGGCCAACACCGCCACCAGGGCCTTCCGAGCATGGCAAGTAGGTGAAGGTGAGGCCACCACGAGATAGGGCAGCAGGGGTGGCAGTATTACGGGGAGGAATCCAAGTTTCTGTCAGGTTGAGGAGCTGGAGGGAGCAGGAGAGGACAAGATTGTGGATGAATAGTGGCAGTTTCAGAGGGCGCAAGAGAAAATTTAATTTGGATTAAGTGGAGCACCACTACCGATTAGCTATTCAGTGGTAAAACACTCTCCTTATCAAACAGCTGATGTAGGACAGAAGCAAGCACCCTCCCTGCTCGTTCACAGCAAGCCGAGTCCCAAAACTGTAACCAAAAGAAAGGATGGGGCTTCTGCAGGCAGGCAGGGAGGGTAATATGAGCTGGCAAGAGGGTTTTGCAGTAAGCAGCAAGAGGGTTTTGCTACCAAACAGCTAAATAGTGGCAGCAGCCCCAGCCCCGGCTCCATCAGACTTTATTCAGCCACGGGTTGGGTCTTTCAGAGCAGCAGCAATAGCAAGATATGGAAGTGGTGCCAGAGCTTAGAATGAGCACACGTTAGGCCCTGCATACTGATTTTCTAGAGGGAAAAAAAAAATGTAGGTGCTGATTAAGATCCTCTCTGTTAGAGTGATGAAGCTCCCAGGACCTATTGTCCTGGAGGAACTTTGATACTGACCAGACCTCTTGTGCCATGACTCTAACCTTCCTTTACATTTACACTATTGTTTTCTCAAAGGTACTGTTTGAACCAGATTGTTCCAGCTAGATGTGGCTATACCAAGCCCAAAATCAAACATAAGAAGGCATTTTAGTGTGTTTTGTGAGGTTCGAGTTCCACCTTTGAGCCAGATCTAAAAAGTGGAAGATAACTCAAGTTACCCAGGACTAGGGCCTGACTAGAACTTCTATTTGCTATCTCAACACAAATAATAATAATTTAAAAAAATCAGTTGCTCCTGAAATCCTCCCCTCTACAAAGCCTGTTTGTATCTGAATAGTCTCATGATCCTCCACCTCTCTCATTGATGTCCTGAAAGCCTGAGTGTTCTTCTCATTCAGAAAGTCAACATGCATGTGTGACTGGGGTGTGATATGGAGGATGGAATACACACACACACACTTCACCCCCAAGTTTCCATGGAGCTGTAAAAACAAGAGATGAATTTTTGTTAATTATGATTAATACAGGAAATTAAGTTTTTAAATGATCCACTTCTTTGCTGTAGTCAGTGGGACTCTGAGCCAATGAGCCTGGGAGCAGATTCTCCTGTCTGCTGCATTAACTTGGCACTGGATAGCTGCCATGTACTAGCTACCTCCCATTGATTTTGGTAACATGCAGGGGCTTAGGACCAGAAAGGGAGCATAGTGGAATACAGCAAATCTATGCTGATTAGTGATTACTGATCTCTTAGGAACATTATTCTAACAGCCTAAGACAGAGCTGCTTCTCAGCACTGGTAACCCATGAGCAGACAGTTCCCTAGGATTCCTTCCTTCATAGTCAATTCTGACTTCTGCTTGGGCAGAGTGGAGAACTGAGCCTTCATGGCTTGGAACAAGAGTGACCATATTGGATGAGACCAGTGGCTTTCATATAAAAGATGTTTGTTGTCAATTTTAAGTAGCATCCAGAAAGGCCTGGGCAACAGATACCATTGAAGTAGTATAAAGAAAAATAACTACAGAAAGGAAAGGAATTAATCTTTTCATCTTATAAGATTCCTTACTTCTTCCATAGCAAATTACTGCTCCCGACAGTCTGTGTCCATGAAGTTGAATCCCGTGAAGCCCCTCAGTGCCTGATGGAATAGCTTGCACACTCTGCTCATCATTATCACATTCCAAGCAACCCAATGGAAATTCTTAAAAGGATATGGACAGAAAATGATGACTCCATTTACATGTATAATGGGAGAGAGCAGGGGGTAGGATGCTTGCCAGGAGACCTGGGCGTGAGGATTTCAAACAAATACAGCTATGGTAAAGAAATGGAGGGATGGGGAGGCATGCTAAGAAAATGTATAGGTGCTCAAGACAAAGGAAGGAAGGGAAGGGTCCGGACCATGGATCTAGTCCATGGATCCAGCCCCTAACCTTGAAGCTCACCCTATCATCTCTACTCCTTCAGCATTCAAAGATGGGCCAGATCCAGGAACTGGAAAGGGACCAAATAAATCCACTGTATTTGGGCCACAGGGTTGGGTTGCCCCAACCTAGTTTAACCTGTGGACTCTTGGTGGCAAGAAATGTCTCAAGGTCCCCATTGTTGATAGAGTAAGATGACCTCCACTAAAGGTCTATGACTGCTTCCCAATTAAATAGCTGTTTCACATTTCCATTCACAGATTTTTATAGTGACTAGTACAATACCTTCCTCCCCCACTGTGAGCTCAATAGCTGATACCACTACAATCTAAATAAATCATCATCTAACCTAACAAAAAGAAAAGAGCGGAGATTTCAGTTCGATAATACTTTATGGCTATGACACTGTTCCCAAGGTGTTGAAGTGTCTTTGGAAGTACAACAAAACAACTGAAGACCAGACTGGAAAATCATTTATGGATAGGTTTCTAAATGTTCACTGCCTTTTTATCAGGTGTTTCAAAGTCCATAGGTAGTGATGTAATCACAATACCACAGCCATTTCCTTCCTCTACACAAACGGTTGTTCATTTAAAAAAAAAAAAAAAACAGCTTGAGGAGGAAGGTGCAGAGGACACAAGGAAATTAATTAGCTTAATGTATTGGTCAGAAGCAGGGGCATAGTTAAGTGGAAATGGGCCCTGGGGCAGAAGATGGAATGCCCCCCCCCCTCTTTCCAGTGTGCAGGCACTCTACATGCATGTGAGCTCCCCAGGCTCATGAGGCCCGGTGCGACTGCTCCAGTGATAGCTACGCCCCTGGATAGAGACTGGAGGACAAATGCAAATAGGAAGCAGTTAAGGTTACCTTTACTAAATAACTGTTACTTTTGACATTATTCCTGCTTTACCAAATGGAGATCAAGTTGTTCCTTGAATCGTGGTGAGGAGAGAGCCCTGTCTTTTTACAACCGTGGAGACTCACCAGCTCCTCTCCACAGGCCCTGCACCGGATCCCCGACGGACGCCCCATCACAGACCAGAAGATTCCCTGCTGCCAGGAGGCTGGTCGGCATGCGTCCCAATGATGTCATTGGGCCACGCCTCCCTGCCCCTCGGCACAGGAGGCCCCAGGAAGCTCGGGGCAGAGCTATCCTGGGCGTCGGGCTCAAAAAGACCCACCACCCGCACAACAGGGCTGGCCGCAGGAGAGGAGGAAGCAGACCTCCAGCTCTGCTCACCAGCTCTCTTCAGACAGTCTACCGTCCCTGGAGGTGGCTCACCTGACAGGCATTTCGCCAGTGGAAATGCAGCCAAGCCACAGGAGGGGTTTGAAACGTTCTAACGACAGCCAGGAGGCTGGGTGGGAATTCCCAACCTGGGACCCCAATCCATGGTAAGAAAGCTATTCTTGTTGCCTAAGGTGAAGGGAACCAGGGCCACCAGTCTCCAGCACCCTACAAGCAGGAGGCACACTGCCCTCCCAGAGCAAAGCCACACCCAAGTCGCACCCTGGGACATGCCCTAAGGGGCCAAGTCCTGCAGAGCATCACAACGATGGAGCTCATCATCACTTCATCATTTCAGGAACAGGATACTACACACGTTGGGGCATCCTGAAACGTAGGTAGGAGCTAACACATGCTGACTGTAAGATACAGAGCCCCAGATACAGAAGAAGCCAGGCTGTTTTGGGGGTGGAGTAGGGGTGACATGGGACAGTTGCCACAGGCCTCTCGTATCTCGGAAGGGCTGGATTAACCCTACTGCGGTGAGGGGCATAGCTACCTTGGAATGAGGGGGCTCAGTTGAGTCTAGGCCCTGGACTCTAGGGGGTCCAGTTGCAAGCAGCCTGCACACCACTTGGACATTTTCAGTGGGCACGGAAAGAAGCAGGGCCAATACTCTGCCCCCACCCACTCTGAACATTTTCTAGCAGCACTCAGGTCACTTGCAAAGGGTCCCTCTGAGAAGAAAGCTTTCAAAGTGGGCAGGCGTGGAGTGCTGGCCCCATGGAGGACTCTTAAAGCTTCCTTCCTGGTGGGGTTGCTCTTATTCCAAGAAGCCTCACTAGCCACTGCTTAGGAAGACCACTCCCTCTTGCCCTTAGGGAGCCCACAATGGAGACATGAGGTTGGGCACACCATAGCCTTGCTATGCCATTTATTTATTTAATTTATATTTCTATCCCGCCCATTCCCTTGGGACTCAGGGAAGGTTACAATGCACAAAAACAAAATAAACCCAGATATTAAAATACCCTCATAAAAACAAATAAAGACAGATAAAATTGCTTAACCCACAATACCCCCAACCCTAGCCCTGCCTGCCAAATGTCTGGCCAAACAAAGAAGTCTTGCATTGCCTCCAGAAGATGGGCAGGCTTGAGTTTACTTTAGACGAACCTCCATTTAGGAGGGACAATCCCTGTTTAATGCCGAGTCTCACTGTCCCTCCTTCAGGAGGCTGAAAGATCCATACTTGAGAGAGGACAATAGGGAGATGATGGAGTGGCAAGAAACTGAGGCCACTTGCCCACGTTACACAAACTAGCACGTTAATTCCTATCTAACGTTAGTTTGTGTAACGTGAGCAAGGAGCCTTCCTCCTTCGTGGAGGGAAGATATCGGTTAGTCCCATCATAGATGACAGGGCTGAAAATCCAGTCCTGTCACTCACGTGAGTGGAAACTAACATGCAATTTGAACGTATACAGTACATTCAAATTTAACTTGCAACTAATGTGAAATTTCCCCCCCGCTGGAAGAGGGAGGTGGGGGGAGGCAACCCCAGTCACACACCCAGCCCAGCCCAGTGGAAGAGTGGGGAGGGAGGATTGGGGGACTCACCTGACCGGCAGTCACTGGAGCAGCTCTCGCAGCTCAGCCCAAGCCCGGCATGTCGGGGCCTTCGTCTGTGGGCACGGACACGTCAGCTCATCAGGCCCCAACCACCAGAGGAAGCTCCTGACGCACTGGGCTGGGGCTGAGCTGCCAGAGCCCAGAGCTGCTGTTCCAGTGACGGCCTAGCTGGTTTGCTGCTGGGCTGCGGAGGATGGGTGGGGAGGGAGGCAACCTCTGGTACTCCTGTAATCCAACCCAGCCTGGGGGGTGAGGAAGGGATGGCTACCCGGATTGAATGTGGCCATGGATCTGTTGTTTCTCTGACAACGGATCCAGCACACAGCAAATAAAACATGAAAAATCAACCTAGGCATACAGCCCACCTTGATCTGAAGTAATTGCTGTTTTCTCATGAGATTCAGTCTCAAGAAAAAACAGCAAATGTGGGCAAGCAGCCTAAGTGGACTGTGAAGCAGTAGAGCTCCTGTCTCTCAATGCACTTGTACTGTTGGGAGAGGTGCGTGCATGTGTAAGTGTGACAGGGGGCAGAGCTTATTAGCTGAGGGGTGGAGCTTATTATTTTAAAAATTTGCTACCCTGCCCCTCCTGCCACAGGCAGCTTGGGGTGGCTTACAATGACTAAAAACATCCGAATTAAAACACCACATAAAAAGGAGGAAAAATAACTCATCCCCCCCAAACCCAATCCCCCCACCACCAACATTACCCATCTTCCGCCCCAAACGCCTGACGGAACAGCCAGGTCTTACAACTTCTCCGAAAGAAGGGGAGATCCGGGGCCAACCAGGCCCCTACCGAAAGTGAGTTCCACAGCTGCAGTGCGGCCACCGAGAATGCCCTCTCCTGCGTGGCCCCCCAAAAGACTCGGGAGACCTCAAGCAGGGCACCCCAGATGACTGCATGATCTGATCCAGGACCGGGAGTGAGGCAATCTCGCCCAGGCCGTTTAAGGCTTTATAGACCAAGACCAACACCTTGAATCGGGTCCAGAAAACTACCAGCAGTCAGTGCAGAGAACGGATCACTGGTGTAATATACTCCCGGCTGCTGAGTCCCAATAAGAGACTGGCCGCCGCATTCTGCACCAGCTGCAATTTCTGAGCCATCACCATGGGTAGCTCCATGTAGAGTGCATTACAATAGTGTAATCTAGAGGTGATGAAAGCATGGATGACAGTGGCCAGGTCAGAGTCTGAAACAAATGGCCGAAGCTGTTGCACCAGATGTAATTGGAGGAAAGCACTCCTCGCCACAGCCTCCACCTGGAGATCCAGGCGGAGATGTGCATCGAAGAGCCCCCCCAGACTCCGTACCTGGGAGGCCAATGGAGGGCGGGCCGCCAACTTCATCTCCTTTACCCACTACCACCACCTCCATCTTGTCAGGATTCAGCCTCAGCTGATTATCCCTCATCCAGTCCCACACAGCTGCCAAACACCGAGTAAGCACCGAGACAGCCGGGCCTGGATCTGTTGAAAAAGAGGTACAGTTGGGTGTCATCAGCATATTGATGACACCGTACACCGAACTCCCATATCACCTCGCTGAGAGGCTGCATGTATACGCTGAACAGGAGGGGACAAAACAGAACCCTGCGGGACTCCGCACAAGAGGTCTCGGTATGATGAAAAATAATCCTCGAACACCGCCCGCTGGGTTCTTCCGGTCAGGAAAGAGCAGAACCATTCAAGAACAGTCCCGCCCACCCCTGCACAGTCCCGCAGGCACATCAGCAACATCTCAAGATCAACTGTATCAAATGCAGCTGATAGATCCAACAGAATCAACAGGGTCGAACGACCCCGATCCAATTCCCGGCGCAGGTCATCTACTAAAGCCACAAGTGCAATCTTGGTGCCATGCCCTGGACGAAATCCCAACTGAGAGGGATCAAGAAAACCGATGTGATCAAGATGCCCCTGCAGCTGCTGAGCCACTACTCATTCAATAACCTTCCCTAAAAAAGGAAGGTTAGAGACATGCCGATAGCTGGCTGGGGGAGTCAATGTCAAGCAATGGTTTCTTGAGCAGAGGCCGCACCACCGCTTCGAGACAGCCTGGCACTCTGCCCTCCCACAGGCTTATTGGCCAAGGAGGCAGGGCTTGTTCCTTTGGCAGTTCGAAATGTTGGGAAGTATAGTGGAAGGGAGCAGAATGGTGCTTCCCTTGTGGCTGTAACCCTCAGTTGCCAGGTGCAAGGAGGGACAGAGTCTAATAGGTGATGTACAAGCTCTGGGAATGGAATAAGCAGGAGGCGGGGCAGAGGAATACAGCAGGTTGGGCAGGGAAGCAGGGGAACAGAGCAGACAGGACAGGGAAGGGGAAGCAAGTGAGAGAGGCTAAGCATATGTATGGAGAAAGTGTGGGGGGAGGTGGAGGAATGGGTGAAGCCAGGCAAGGGGAGACAAACTCTGCCCTGCTTCTTTCGCTCTCGGCTAGCTAACTCCTTCCCGTTACTGGTGAAAATCCTCCAAGTTTGGTTTGGCACACGTAGTCTAACCTGGCATTGTATCTAGGGGACCACGTCCTGGGGACAAGATCCCTCAACTACATGTTGTAAGTTTGGCAGTGGGGAGGGGAGTGAATCCAGTCACCGCTCCTGCTGCTCCACCAAGGTCCCAACCAGAGACGGTGGCTGATTAAATGACTGAACAGCACCCCTACCCTCTAAAGTGGCTGAGCAATTCAGCCGTCATGACCCACTTCCAGTTGGTTCCCTTTAGGGGAGGGGGGAATGCTGCTAGAGAAGGAAGCATTCTGGTGCCCACTGCCCGGGGAACCACCCAGAAAGCAGAGCAGGAGAGCAGTGGGCAGGTGAACAATTCTGTCCCCTGTGGCTTGGGGCTCAAGAGTCCATTTGTCCCACAGCTTTCAAGTCTTAAAAGAAGCCTAGCATTAAACATGTCATAGTAATGGCACATTATAGTTAGCTAAATAAGCTAGTCTTTAAAACAGAAATGAAATACGTTTCTAACCCATCATACAACAAAATAGGTCTAGACCAGTTTTCCCTAGTTCTTGCCTGCACACAGGGGCACAGCCTAGGTTGGAACAGGCCCTCTGGTGCACAAGACGGAATGGGTCCCCTCATCCCACGCCCCAGCAGCAGGGGATGCATATGGGCCGCTAGGAAGATTTGGCCCCGCAGGCCCGTGAGCCTGGTGCAGTTGTACTGACTGTTCCAATTACAGCAACATCCTTGTCTCCAAGACTTCGTTTTTAGGCTTGAATATAATCCCACAGTCCCAACAAAGACACGCAAAGTATACAATATCACTCAGGATCATGACGACCTCATCTGCAGATGACATGACTCCAACTGGGGTCCTGACCCACAGTTTGGTAACCTCTGCCCTAGACAACTGGTTTCCCAAAACAAAATGACCATCTCTTTCTCAGAACGTAACTAAACGTAATTAGCTATAATCCATACATTGTGTACTGAAATTCCAAATAGCTAGGTCATTTTGTAATATAAAGACTTTAAAACCCCAGATACATAGGGAATGGATCTGAACCTTTCAAAGGCTTGCAAGGGTCTGGATTAGAGATTTGTCTTGAATGAAAAATGAATGAGCACATACAAACCTTCACACATCAGGACTTAAGGCACCCTGAGGGTTAGGAGGAAATTATCTCAGTGGACTGGATCCCCTGTCCTATAAACCCTATTATTACATATTCCTCTGAGCTCATCTAAATGATTTTGCAACCAAGTTAATTAGCTCAGTTTTAGGGCTGTGAATTTAATACAGGTTTGTTAATTAATTCTCATTGAACCCCAGGGCTGTTAAAGTGTGTTTTTCACATTAAATGCAACCCCATGTGAACTGAAGTTCAGTTTAGTTCTAAAACCATCTTTTAAGCCCTAGTGAGGATACTGTGTAAGTAAATGTTGGTTCTAAGCCTTTTGCTTTATAATAACAATTACAAAAATTAGGTATCTTTTAGCATATGAGGTTGGTTGGGGCTTGCATTGCAGGCAGGAGGCAATGATGAGCACCAGACACATCACTATGTTATCTGCCTAGAGTGGGTCTCGGGCCCAGAGATGGGACTGTCCTGCCTTATTTTCGACATGGCCTCACCCCTACAGAATGCCATGACATCACAACAATTAAAAGGAGACGGGCCACATCACAGAGGGGAAGTGTCTTTGTGCCTTTCTGGCATTCCCCTCTTTTATAGTGTGGCCATGCCCCTTACAGAGCACTGGGACATTTATTTATTTAGACTTCTATCACACT
This sequence comes from Sphenodon punctatus, assembly GCA_003113815.1. Lineage (NCBI taxonomy): Eukaryota > Metazoa > Chordata > Lepidosauria > Sphenodontia > Sphenodontidae > Sphenodon > Sphenodon punctatus. The sequence goes on along the minus strand of QEPC01004883.1, from coordinate 720,120 downwards.
CTATCCCAAGATCACAGGTCAGGGCAATTAAAAATAATACAAGATACATATAAAATAAAATTAAACTTTACTCCCACCCCCAGACACCACAAGTTCACCTAAACAAAAATGTTTTACACTGTAAGAATGACCCTGCCCATGCCCTCACCATCCATGCTTGATGCGCAGAGAGAGGGTATGGGCAAAATAGTCTCCTCCCAGTCCCAGCCACAAGAGGGTGCCAAGGGAGGAGACACAAGTGTGCCTGCCTAAAGTATGTTGGGCTCAAGCGGTTTATGGCTTATGTCAAAACCAGTCCCTTTAATTGGGCCCAGGCAGCTACAGGAAGCCAGTGCAGATCCACTGATGTAATGTGATCCTGGTGGCCCACCCCGGTCAGGAGCCAGGCTGCCGTATTCTGCACCAGCCGTAGCTTCGGAACACTCTTCAGGGGCAGCCCTACTTAGAGCACATTGCAGTAATCAAGCCTCGAGGTTACAAAGTCATGAATGACCACTGCTAGGTCCGAGAAAACATTTGCAGAAGGGGTGTGGTAAGGCTGTGGCAGGCCTGGGCTCATAGCCCAATTATGGGGCCCCCTACGGGCAAGGGGGGGCCTTCCTAAGTTGCAGACCTCCCCAAGGTTTCTGGACAGCCTTCACCCCCCTTCCCCCTTGCATTGGCTTTAAATGAGGCCTTCCAGAGTGGCAGCAATTCCACCAGGAAGTTTAAGAGTCCACCCCATCCACTCTGAAAACTTCTTTTTTGGTAGGGCCCTTTGCAAGTGACTTGAGTGCCACTAGAAAAATTTCAGAGTGGGTGGGGCAGAGTTGCCCCTCCTCCCTCTTCTATCCATTCTGAAAATTTCCTATGAGCACTCAGACGGCTTCCTTAGAGTCCAGGTACAACTGAGCCACCTCACTCCATGGTAGCTCATGAGGCTCTGGATCACAGCCTTCTCACCAGATGAAGATGGTGACATTGATGCAACCTGAGAATCCAGGCACATTGATGAGTCCAGGAGCGCTCCAAGCCTGTAAACCTGAGTGACGAGTGGAGGCCGGATCCTATCAATGATAGGTGATTACTCCTTCCAAGTCACAAGAACCACCTAACCACCACCATTACCTCAGTCTTGTCTGGATTCAGTCTCAATTGACTCACCCAGAATTATGACTCTCTGAAGGGATAGGGCCATGGCAAAATCTGGGATGGGGCAAACGTTCCCCCTCCTTACCCTCCCCACCCCACCCCCAGGGTTTTGGGTCCCACTACCGCTGCTGATGCTGCTTCTGCTCCAGCAAAGCCAGGGCTGGACCAGCAGCCTCAGAAGCAGCAGGCAGGTGAGTTTTGCTGGAGAGGTCTGGGGTTCTGCCTTAATGCCCTCAGCCCTCTCAAGCAATGCAACTGAGGAGCACTTCCAGCTCCCCACTGATCAGCAGGACCTTGACGCTCTTGTGACCCTCCTGTCACGCACCCCCTCCCTCAAACCATGGGCTTGCACTGCAGGTGGGGTAGGAGGCACAAAGAAATTTCCACTAAAAATGTTTGTACCCCCCCCCCCCCCAAAATCACACTCCATTCGGCACAATTGTTCCCTAATGGCTTCTCTGTGTTTACATCCTTCTTTACAGAGAAGGGTGAACAAATCTGGGTACTTGGTACCAGAATCACATCCTTTGTTCTGGGAAGACAAAATAACTACCATGGTAATAGACTCTAAGTATTACCAAAAAATGCAATTAGCTAACTTTACTCAGGAGAAACAAAACAGTCTCAATACAATTTGAAAATAAACATGCAAGTTTCTGCATGGGAAAGACCATACCTTAGTTGTTCTCTGCTGGTTGGTAGTTTCTTGTTCATGACCTAGAAATCATAGTACAACCTGTTTAAAGCCCTGCCTCTAGCACACTTCTGGTATGTCAAGCTGTGTCCTTGTAGTGAGCAGATCAGTATTGTAGGTGGGGTATATGCAAGGACTTGTGCTCACTGCACCACCAGTCAGTGTTTGTGGTGTCACCTGAGCTCTGCCGCGAGAAGATAAATAGCTTTAATTGCTTTTTAAGTGTCTCCTTTGCTTTTGAAACAGTTCCCTTGTTGTTGACATGGAGGGAGAGGCTGGACGCTGCTTGAAACAATTATTTCACGGTTTTCAGTTGAAAGGGAGGGGCTGCCTCAACTGAACAGGCTGCAGCCCAACCCTCCCCCGCCATGGAAAGCTTGCTCCTGGGTGACCTTTACCCTGGCTCCATTTCTGTGAGGGTGGGAGTAGGGGCAGTCTTCGTGTGCGTGTGGTGGGAGGAGTGGGACTTTGCTGGGCATGCAGGGCGAGGGGTAAGTTGTCTGTGTGGAGAGCAGGGGATGTTGCTGAGGCATGTGGGCAGTCTATGGTATGTGTGGTGGGGAACCAGTGGTGTTGCTGGGATATGCGGGGGGACCACTTTTGTGTTGGGGTGTGTCATTTATTGCCTGATTTCCAGATGAGATGTATGCGGATTATTTTCCCTATACGTTACTGAGGTAATACAAGGTTGAAGGCAAAGGAAGCGTGTTTACTGCTGGGTGACTGCATCCTGGGAAGTTCATTTGCATAAACATTACATAATTATGCACATTTTATGCTCACTGAACTTGCAGAATTTGACATCCCAGGCCGCAGAATTTAGGTTGCTTGGTGCAGTGAACACGGGTCCCTGGGGGTTAAATTTATTCTGCATTTAGCAAGCCTACCCTATAGGGGAAAGGCAAGTGGATGTAGATCCCTGCTTGAGTCAGATATTTAGGCTCTTTTGGGCCCAGGCCCATGTGATTGGGTGGCATTGCCGTTCACAGAGCTTTGTGATGTCACAATGCTCCATAGGGTGCAGAGTCATGTCTGAAAGAGGGCAGGAACACTGTGATCCCTCTGCCTTTTTGTGAGATGGTCCCTGTGTTTCCCTCCTGTTTCTGACATGACCCCACAACCTTTCTAGCACGACTGTACCCAACACAGAGCACTGTGATGTCATGATTGTGGCTTCCTGCAGGTAGGAAGGCTAATCCAGTCCGAAAGGTGTGAACAGACTGAGGCCCTTTTTAAACGGGTGGGGGCAGGATGGGTCTGCGGATGGAGTGCCACTGGTGCATGGGTGTGGGCGTACACGGATGCACACACATTCCCTCCCCCCCTCACATCCTCATGCACAGAGCAACCAGCGTTTTCACCAGTTGCTCCATGAATGGAGGATAGCTGGGGATGCATGGATCACGGGAGCAAGCACCAATGCACCCTCACTTTCACACGAGATGCTCCCCCGCATGTTCTATAAGGGGACATGTGGGGAGCGTCTTGTGTAAAAAGGGCCTGAGAGCTGAGCTCCAACAGGACCAGCCAAGTCCTGTTGGGCTCAAGTCAGGTCATGCCTCTAAAGGAAGCTTCCTTCACAGAAAGATTACGAGAGGTCATGCGTCCCCAGTTATATACAAGTTCCTTCATTTTTATTATTATTTTTATTTTATTTTATTTTATTATTATTATTATTATTTATTATTTTTATTATAATTTTCTCAGATACAAAATTCACTATTATGCCTTTTGAAATTGAATACAACTGGGACCTAGGGTTACAGCTTCGGTCCCCTACAAATTATTGCTTATCTATTCCTTTTTAGGTTTATATTTTTTTAAGACAGTGTTACATTAGAGTCTATCAAATCAAATTCAGCTTGGATCATTTCCCAAATATTATTCCACACAGCACAGAAATTCTCCATTTTCCTTTGCAGTTCAGCTTGGATTCGCTCCATAGTTAATGTTATCCACAGTCTATGTTGCCATTTTTTGACGGATGGTTTTATTTTCGATTTCCAGTTACAGACAATGGTGTGAATCGCTGCTAGTCGGAGTTGTTGACACGCACAGATTCTGTCTTTAGTTATGTTCATTTTTGGGAATACTCCCAAAAGTGCTACCTCCGGTGTTTGTGGGACAGCCACTTGTGCGATTTGATTAATAAATTTCCAAATCTCAGTCCAGAAATTTTTGATATACGGGCATGTCCACCAACAGTGCATCCACGTACCGGTTTCTGAACACCCTTGCCAACACCTCTGGGGGTACTGCGAGTTTATGCAGTGAAGCTTCTGTGGGGTGAAATATATCCTATAAGTTGTTTTTATCTGCGGTTCCAGAACTGACATAGATCTAGATGATCTGTGCATGACCGACCATATTAATTCCATTTCTTCGTCTTCTATTTTTCTTTTCAAGTCTTCTTCCCAAGCAGCAACGTAGCCAGCATCAGGTAAGTTAATTATGTGATTTAATATTTTGTATATTCTTTATATAATGTGTTTGAGATGAGTCTCCATACAGTACTTTTTCTAATTCGTGAGGTTTTCTGCTATACTGTGTTCTGTTGGCTCTATTGTTGAATTTATTTTTAATTTTGGCATAAATTAGGAAATCTATTTTTTCCCCAATTCTATCTTGTATTGTGTCCTTTGTTAAAATATCCTGATCCACAAATAGTTGTGAAGCCCACTTCAAGTCATTTTTCTCCCACAGCTTTTTGACTGCAAGTGGGATATTAGCCATGCTGCACCACTCCCCAAATATAGGTGTGTATGGAGACTTATCTGTACATATATCAGCCTTTTTTAAAATTGCATCCCATGTTTTTAGAGCATACCATATGAAAGGGTGATCTTTAATTTTGTGTTTTTTAATTTCTTCCCCATCTGTAAGAACTTTGGCCATACTCTTTTTTCCAATTGGTTCTTTTTCAATTAAATTCCAGTCCGGGGATTGTAAGTCATGATACCAGGTCTTAATACCCCGTAGGGCTGAGGCCCAGTGGTACAGTTTAATATCTGGCATGCTTAAACCCCCTTTTTCTTTACCTGTATACATAATGGCTCGTCTTACCCGCGGTTTTTTCCTTTGCCATACTATCTGAGCTATCACTTTATTTATTATGTTAAAGTATTCTTTAGGGACCTCTATTGGGAGAGCAAGTCATGTGTAAAGGAGCTTAGGTAGTATAACCATTTTAATTAAGTTGGTTCTAACCAATCCACGAGATTTGTAACTTGTGCCATTCTTCTTCCTTAGCTTTTATTTCTTCTAGCAGCGGTAAGAAGTTTAATTTATAGAGCTCCCTCCACTTTTTAGGGATGATTATACCCAGGTATTTTATATATTTATTTTGTATTTTAAATGGGGTTGAAACCAGCTTTTCCTGTACAGTCAGATTTTCCTCGTTAATCATCATCATCTGGGATTTGTCTACATTAACTCTATATCCAGATATCTTACCGAATTGTTGAATAATGTCTAACAGTTTAGGGATAGAACTAAGCAGTTCTCTTAGACTTAGTAACATATCATCCACATACAGGGTGAGTTTAAACTCTTTTCCTTGAATTTTTATCCCAGAAATTTGATGCTGTGCTCTAATAGCAATAGCCAAGGGCTCCAGAGCTATGTTAAATAGGAGAGGGGATAACGGGCATCCCTGACGCGTGCCATGGGTCAATTGAATTGCCTCAGCAGTTTGTCCATCCATAATTAATCTTGCTCTTGGGGATTTATATATTATTTCTATCCATTGCAAAAAAATGTCCATCTATTCCCATGGCCTTCATCACTTCCCGCAAATATTTAATTTTCACTAAATCAAATGCTTTCTCCGCGTCAAGGGATATTATAGCCGCCGGTGCATTTGTGTTTTTTATACATGTTATAATATATACAATCTTCCTAATATTATCAATGCCTAGTCTTTTAGGAATAAATCCTGTTTGATCTGAATTAATTATGTCCGGAATAATATTCATGAGCCTCCCAGCCAATATTTTTGTGAAGATTTTTGCATCTGTATTGATTAAAGATATCGGGCGAAAACCGCTACATAGTTCAGTATTTTCCCCACTTTTAGGACAAAGCATTATGTTAGCATCATAAAACGACTGTGGCATCGTTTGCTGTCTCAAAAAAGAGTTGTATACTCTCATTAGAATTGGATTTAAACTAGTTAGGAATGTCTTATAAAATTCCACTGGAAAGCCATCCGGGCCAGCTGCTTTATTATTAGGCATTTTTTTAATGGCCTCCTTTATTTCCCTTGCTTCAATTGCCTTATTTAGGTAGTCAGCTTGTGCTTTCGTGATTTTCTGTATTTTAATTTTATCCAGAAATTCTTTTATGCTTTCTATTGTAGGTGCCATAGTGGTATAGATTTTTTTTGTAGTACTCTAAGAAGCATTGTTCCTTATCTTTCCCAGTGAGAATTTCTGAATTTTGCGTAGCCCTTATGAATGGTATATTTGCTTTCTGTCGTTTTTTTTTTAACCATCCATGTTAGCACTTTATCAGCTTTGTTCGCTTTATCATAGTAATAGGCTTTTGTATACCTCATTTTGTTTACAATGGCTTGTGTTTCAATCAGGTTAATTTGGGTTTTCAGCAGTGCTATGCGCTCTGCGTTAATTGTAGGTTGTTTAGCCAGTTGTTTTATTTGTAAATATAATTGACTACATTGCGCTTTTCTTTCTTTATTCAGTTGGGCGCTTAATGCGATGAACTGGCCTCTGAGCACCGCTTTGGCAGCCTCCCAGAGAGTTGTGGGTGATACTTCAGGTTGATCATTAAATTTAAAGTATTCCACTTTTGCATTTTGTATTTGACTCTGTACCCATTGATTTTCCAAATAATTTTTTTTTTTAACTTCCATTCATGTCTACTGTCAATCTTATTTAACTTTGCATTTATTTCTACCACCACCGCACTGTGATCTGAGAACGGTAAAATTTGAATATAAGATTTGTCACAATATGGTATGATCTCTTTGTTTCCCAAAATGTGGTCTATTTTAGAGGAAATTTTGTGCGGGCTGGAGTAAAACGTGAAATCTTGACTATTAGGATGGAAGATTCTCCAAATTTCTTTCCATTGATGTTCCTCTATTGTTTGCACTGTTCTTTCCTGTTGCTTATTTAATTTTGCCTTTGTATATAAATCTAATGCTGTGAGTGGGGCTTAAAATCACCAGTGATTATAGCTCTGCCCTCTGCTTTGTGTGTTATTTTTGGTATTGTCTCACATAAAAAAGCCCTTGTATTATTATTCGGGGCGTATAATGTAGCTATAGTATATTTGTCTGACCCTATGTGCCCTGTTAAAATTAATAACCTTCCTTGTGTATCTTTTTCTACTTTTGTTATGTTCATTTTTAAGTTTTTTGCTATCCCTTTCCCCATTCGCATAGTACAGATTATATTCCTTATTATTAAATCTTTTATTATCCTGCTTCAAAAGATGCGATTCTTGAATTGTGAATATTTGCAGGTCCAATTTTTTGAGAAACTGCCATACTCTCCTTCTTTTAATCGGGTTATTTAGTCCACAAACATTAAAAGAAATTATTTTTAACTTATCCATCATTTTTATTTGCTTTTCCTATTACCTTTTTTTTAATTTCACCTTGTTCTTTTCTAGTTATGCAGTGCTGCATTGCACTTTTAGTGCCGCCGAATTTGTAACTCTTTTTGATCCTGTATTTTGTCTTATTCACCTTGTCTTTTTTGTTAAAACCACCAAATTTTTTCCCCTTAACATTAACTTTACCCAACCCCCTCCCTAACCCAACCTTTACAACCAACTCATACACTTTCTTAATCAACTCCCCCACCATCCCCTAATAAACTTTTAAACAGCCTTCGGGGGTCCCCTATATGGAGTTACGTGCCAAATAGGCTCTCTCCTCCCTCCTAACCCTTTGCCACTGCTTTGCATTTCCACATTTTGGCTTAAAATTATTTTCTACTATTCATTTAACATTTCATCTTTTACCTTTTACTTTTAACAGCCACAATATATTCTTAAAGCTAGATGTCTTAGGATTTTCATTGTTTTTAGATATTGTTCTTAAGATAATTTTCTACAAATCTTTGTAGATCTTCTTGTTCTGAGAAATATCTTCTCTTTCCCTGATATATAAAGGAAAGCTTTGCCGGGTAGAATATTTGTGCTCTGTCGCCCATTTTATTTAATTCTTCTATTTGCTTTTTCCATTCTCTTCTTTTTTTAACAGTCTCAAAAGCTAAGTCAGGGAAGATAGAGATTTTTTCACCTTGGAATCTTAGTTATTTCTGTGCTCTAGCAGCTTTTAAAATTTCTTCTTTTTCCTGTGAGCGGAGGAATTTTATTATTATGGCTCTTGGTGGGTCCTGTTCTTTGGGGTTGGGGCGGAGAGACCTGTGGGCCCGTTCTACCTCTACTGTACACAAATCTTGTCTGTCTGGGAATATTTCTTTCAGCACCTTCTGCACCAGGTTCCCCATCCCAGTTCTTTCAGAACCCTCAGGAACCCCCATGAATCACAGATTGTTCCTGTGAGATCTATTTTCTAGATCTTCCAGTTGATTTTGTAACTGTTGAATTTCTGTCTCCGTTTTAGTGACCCTCTGCACTGTTTGATTCCCTCTGTCTTCCTGTTTGCTCACCCTCAGCTCTACTTCTTCTATCCACTTATTTGCACTCTCCATTTGCATTTTAATCTCCCCCAGACTTTTTTTTTAATGGCAGTAATCCCCTCGTTTTCTTGTAGATCCTCTTTAGTAGCCCTGAACAGATCTACAACTTGGGGTAGCACTGAAATTTCCCCTGGATCTCCCGGGCTTTCACGTGCCATCACCTCCGCCATCTTGGAAACAGCGGCCTCCCCCTTCCTCGTGCTGCGGCGCGGCAGGCAGAATTTTTCAATTGTGGTGTCTAAATCTTTTTTTTTTCCCCCCCGAGGTCATATCTTTATTTCACTGTTTGTGGCTGCAAAACTTTACTTCTGCTGTGACTTTACAGTCTCTTAGATGTTTTTTAAGGCATTGGGTTCGGAGGGAGCTCAGCCGCGCGCGTCTGGCTATTCGCACATGCCCATTCGATCCCACAAGTTCCTTCATTATATAGCAAGAAAGTGAGTCGATAGCTGTCCTTAAAAAGGAAATATCCCCCACCTCAGGCTGGATTTGGGGGCTGGGGGGGAGGAAATGAGCCATATTTGGTCTATATAAAGGAAGGAAACCATCAGGCAACCAGCTACCTTCCAAAGACATAGTCAAGAGCTGCTGGGATGCAAGGGTGGTAAGACAATATCCCAAATTAACTCTAAGTAGCATAGGTTCAGTTGGCCGGAGGCACGCTACAGAGGAGTGAATAAGGGGTGAAGGGAGGGGCACCTGCCTTCAGTTCTACAGGGCCTCTACACCAGAACTGATTTTTTGCTGCCACGAGCACAAGGAGCTACTTGAAGGCTGCCAGTCTTCCCTCTGCACTCTTGTACTGGTCCCTATGCATGCATGGAAAGCAGCAAATAGAACTCTCTCCCCTCTACTTCCACAGCTGGCAGCACGGCTGGAATAAATGACTGCCCCAGCTGGAGCAGCCTCCAGAGCCTTTTGTGAACAGATGGGAGTTTTGAGTCACCATGAGATGGGGAGTAAACAGCCAAAAATACATCAACCGAGGTACAGAATAAAAAAGAGCAAGGGAAGAAGAGAACGAAAAGGAAAGTGAGTGCACACACCAGGAAAAAAGAATAAACAGAAAAATAGAAAGGTAGTAGGTAATCCTGTTAGCATACAACAGGCAGGCATCCACCCAGCTACTCCCAAAGGAAAGGATTCCAGCAGTGGGTGGCGTGCCTGTGGACTGGGGAAGGAACACTACTAGCAAAGGGGAAAGGAGCAGAGGACCAAATTGCTCAGAGCTGGATATCAATGGTTTGGATTAGAGACCAAGAGTGTTGTCACCTGTCTCAACCTCATCTGGAGCCAGTCCCAATGTCTCCAATGAACACTGTGGGGAGTCTCGTGTTCCCATTTTCAATTGCAGCTTTTTGGCTACAGTAGTGTAACAAACTCTCAGACTGTAAGCCCTACGGGCAGGGACCGTGTCTATTTTATTACTTTGTAAAGTGCCAGGTACACTGCTGGCGCTATATAAATGTTTGTTAATAATAATA
>QEPC01004883.1:689745-710040 GCA_003113815.1 Sphenodon punctatus | reverse complement strand
CCCCACCCCCCTGGCACAATTGCTGCTCATGTCACTCCCTCCCTTCTACCATCTCCTGTACAAGTTGCCTCAAATAGGGCTGCTTCTCTCCCCCAAATGAGATAGAGATGGGAAATTCTGGCCTGGAGAAAGAAAGGGAGTGTACTTGCCCTGCAGTGCTTACTGACCAAGCCAAGGGTAAAGATGCAGATCTGTATGAAACAAAGAGCATTTCTTCTTCTGCCTGGAATACATGACAGAGGCCCCTTTCAGTGGCATCTCCTTGCCTGCTACTAAATCCTCGGATTCTGCAGCTACACCAGGCCTTTGTGATGGTGGGGTCAGAAGAACCTTGCTACAGAACTGCAGAATCCAGCCCTCTTGACAACCACCTTCGAGGACACACCCTTCTCTCTCCATGGAAGTTTACTACAAAAGATAGCCTTTGTTTCCCACGTAAGGTAAACCCCACCTCACCCCGCTTCTGCACCTCTCGTATTTCTATGAACTCTCAAACACCTTCCTCCCAATGAAGTTATCCTTCCAATACACTCCTCCCCAGCGAAGCCCAACCTCTCATAGTAACCGTCACATTCTGCCAGGAACAGGCCACAACGAACAGATTTGCCAAAGTAACAAGTCTCTGCAGAGGCGGCTTTGGCCTCTTACAGAACCCAGGCCAGTGGGAGTGTCAGCCTGGCAGTGTGGCCTGATGGGTGGAGGCAGGAGGCTTGACACAGCATAGCCAGTATTTCAGACTACTCAGTGCCTTTCTGGCCCTGAAATTCCCCAAGTACCGTGCTAGTAAATGGATAATTTCTTGGATTCAGGCACTTGAAATAAATAGCATATGCAAAGGCTTTAGTAATATCATTTCAATGAACATGTAAGGAGTCTGACTGGGAAACAAAAGTCCCACAACCTTTCTGTTTTGCCTAACATTTCCAGGGAAGTTCTCTTTTAAACCTCTATGGATATTTTCACGACTGCAGATCAGTATCCATATCCAAACTGGTTATTTCTGTAAACAGCATTAACAGCACCTCAGTCAGCAGAAAAAGAAACACACTTTAACAAAAAAACTTTACATTTGAACAACGAACACTATACAATAATTTACAGCATATATACACATCGATTTCATTAAACTTGTACAAGTTGAAAAATGTTCTTCATATGCACATGATCAAACTTCTGTCCCTTCATCATAGAAAGAGAAAACATTGCCCTTATCCCATTTCAATAATAGAGGCTGCCAGGCCTAAACAAGAACCCATATCTTTTAGATGATTTTTCTGCATTTTAGTCAACAGTATTAGCATGTACACATACACAGTTATCCATACAAAACTGCCTAATCACCCCCATGGATGAGGTGGAAAGGTTACCAAAGAGTTTGCTTATTTACAATTAGGTGGAAGCTCAAAATTAGTAGTCCTGTGTGGATGTAGCAACTGTAGAAATCAACAAGTCAACATTAGAAATGTCTAAATCCCTACCCTGACCTCAACCAACTTTTCTGCAAGTAAAATATGCATCCAACTTAACACTAGTGTAATGACATTTATTGCAAAGGAGTTACTCCGGTCTTTTACCCGTGACCTTCTATTAGAAACTAGTGAACCAAAACAGCAATTTAAACAACATGACTAGGCCAGAATGACCAATTCACTTCAACCTTCTGTGAAACATAACACAAAAAACGCTAACTTACCTTTGTAAGAGGAAAGACCGTACTGTCTCAAAAGACAGAACTGAAATAAGCTGGCCATACATGGGGGATAAAGAATTAAGAGAATCTAAAGTTAGTGTGGAAATGTTAGTCAAGGAAATGTTAATTTCACAGTTTTCTACAAACAAAATAGAAGAAAATAGGTGATAAAGACAAATCAAAGCCTTTGTGGATGTTGGTATCACTTCTTCACAGTTGCCATTTTTAAACTCTGCACCACAGAGGCAAAACTTTCTGGTTCTATTATTTTCAAGGTACTCTGCAATCCCAGATAGATGAATTGCCTCTTTTAAACTGGCTATTCCAAGTGGACTAAGAGCACTTTAAAAATTAAAAAATAAAATAGCCTGTGCATATTAAGTGTTAAAATCTATGACCACAACCTAGAAAACACATAAGAAAGAATGGTCAGTCTCCTAAGTGGTTAGTTATGTATTATAAAGAATAACTGGAAAATATATTCATTTTTAGAATTATCACTGTGTAAATAAGCAAGTACTGATGGGTTGTAATTGAGGCCTGAAAGTAACTTTTTTTTTTTTTTTACACTGGACATGAACACAGAAACATTTTTCCTCAGCCACCTATCGTTGGTGTTCTTTAATACTACTAAGTTGCTGCCTCAATCAAGATCTAGTGCCACTACCAAAAATAGTGACAAAGGAGATTTATTGTGAAATATACCAGTTGAAACATTGAGGACCAGTTTTAATATTTTATAATATTTATGATAATTTTTAACTGATTTTATTGTATTTGAAATGTTTGGAAGCCGCCCCGAGCTGCATGGGAGGAGGGGCGGGGTAAAAATTTATAAAATAAATAAATAAAATAAATAAAATGTTTACTGATATCCAGCTATAGTTGTGTGGGAGCATCAATTTCTACATTATAGCTGTCAGAATATTAAAGAAAAAATGTGCATGCAGCTGAACTCCAGAACTATGTATGAAACAGGATAGAATATTCATGTTAGATAGGAGGTTACTAAGTTTAACAGAAATATAACATTTAAGGCAACATCTCATTGGATTCACCCACACAAAAATGTCAGACACTCAACACAAAAGAAATTAGCTTAAGCAGAAGCTATGAGACTCTGCAGAATTGGAGACGGCCTATCTGTCCACAGGAAGCAACGTGGTTAAGGGTCAGAATTGTTGTAAAAATCAAATATATATATATAGATATAGATATATAGATATAGATAGATAGATAGATAGTGACACCGGAGCAAAGATATTTAGAGGAAATCCTTTAGTGTAACACCTGAATGATGTTTTACATCACAATAGTTGGAAACCTAAAGACACAGGGAATTTTAAAGGAATTTTATCTTTAAATTCCTAAAAAAAAGGAAATTTTGATTCCTTTCATATACTGAATTAAATGCTTATGTGTACAATAATTTTGATATACGAGTTTTGGATCCCTTTATATGCACACAATATTTTAGTACATTTCCCTTATATTTGGAAATGAAGACATGGAGAGACTTATCTTTTTAAACAAAATGTGAAGAAAAAACCCTCTTGAGCTGTGCTCTTGCCCAGACTAAATTTAAAAAAAAAATGAAAAAAAAATGGCCGAGATTAGAAATTAATAGAAACAATGGCACAGCTGTAACTATAAGGACACTAAGTGCTGCTAATATAACACAGTATTGGAGGCAAACTACCTGTGCTGTGTAAACCTGGTAACTACAATGGATCAATTTTATTTCATTTGCTGCTTAAGCCTCAGCCGTAGATATCTGTAAGTGTGACTCAATCATTCAGAGTTCTGTTTGGCACACAGATTATATAACTGTTCTTACTGCTTGTATGCACTCATCTTTGATTATGCAGAAACACTTTAATTCCTCATCAATTAACTCTTTAAATTTACCTGTAAAATATTACATCTTTTGGTTCCTATAGAACAAACCCTCTCTGCTAAAACCCAAGGGAAGTCTATTTATCCCCTGAATGTTAAACACACAGTATTTCTGCATATTGCTTTTATTCCTATGTTGTCCAAATTTCTCAGGTTGCTTAATGACGTTAAGGGTCTTTTAGCACAATGCAGTTAACGCTACACCACGTGTATACATGTAGATATGGTATACACCCTATCTACTACACTTATCTGAATGCAAGGTGAAAGTACACAGCGTGAAAAGGAAGTAGCTGAAATGCCATCACTAACAATTGCTCTTAGTCATTAGGACCAGTCAGCTGCTGCCCTTTTAGAATAAAGGCTGCTGGCTGAGAAAGAAATCTCATTACAAAGCCCAAATGTTTTGACATTTACATTTTACTTACAGTTTTTCTACCTCTGCCACTCGCACACTTTTACTCATCATTACCCAATCTTCCCTTTTCCTGGCAATTAACTCCTTTCTCCTTGATCTCTTCCTTAATAACTTTCCAACCAAGCTCTAATCCACATTTAATATCACATACTATCTTCAGCATTTTAGAATTTGTAGCATCAGTTTCAACTACCATTTTCGTGCATAAAACCACTGCTCTTACTGATGTGTTAAGTATTTTAGGGCAGATTCTGTTTTTTTGGGAGCATCAGGCTGGTTGGAGTTTCAAAAAGAGTAGTAAGACTAGCATTCTAATCCAAGTTATCAAACTCAAAGACTTAATTTTGGAAGACATACTAAATACTGACCAAAATGGACCATCTGGTAATATCTGAATCACCCATAAGTTGGAAGGGAAGTGGGAGGAGGTATTCCACATGGGAACTGAGTGACCTGGACTTGGCAGTGAACCATATCAGCTGTAAATCAAAGCAGCTGTCTGTCAGAATAAGAGTATGATGCCGACACTGAATATTACAACGTCATTTTGAAGGAACACATTTTTGTGAGAATATCCGCCTTCTTTTCCAGGAGTTTTCCTCTGAGTTGCAAATCCGTAAAGTCTCATACATTTAAAGAGTGGAGGAGTCCTGGCAGTCTCTGATTGTAGCAGCTTCCAAAGACAATGCTTGCTGTCTGGGTTCTTGTTTAACTTGGCCTGCACAAATGTTACCCTCTGGTTTTTCTTCAACTTTAAAAAACAAACACAAAAGAAAAACATTCAGGTTAAAACTCCACTGATAACACTTCAGAACGGTATGAATTTAGAAGCAAGCTACAATGACTGTACTTTGCAAAAGTTAGGCTAGCAGATGGGGCATGCGTGAAATCAGCATTTCCGTCATTTTCATCAGAAAGTCACGCTGTTTGGTGTATGAGAAAATGAAGCATGTAGAAATGAACCCACTTCTGTAATCAGCCTATAAAAAGCATTAAAAAGAAAAAAAAACAATCCTAGATTGAGTGAAAGTTATAAAGTTACTTCCTCTGGAAAAAAAAATATTCTTTTCTGACAAAATGTTTAGGTTTGTTGGGAAAAAAATAAATATGGGGCCAAGCTCAGTCTTGGTGTAAATGAATTTGGAACTACTGGAAACACTCGAGTGCACCCAGCTACATCACAGCTGAATAGGAACCAGGCTTTCGAATACATATTTGTCATCTTACACAAGTAGTTTATTTTGACAAGGGTGATCTTGGCATTTTTATGTATAGAGGAGACCAGCAACATAGGGGGACAATTAAATATTAATATTCTCATATACTCCACCGTACTCATATACTCCACCTTTGCATGGAGGTGAGCATGCTTGGTTGGGTAACTTACATATTTCCATCTGTCAGGAAACACTCAGCATTTAGCAACCAGTCAGATAAAGAAAGCTGGATTATAAATGACATTTTAACAGATTTACCCAGATTGTGTAGATAAGACACGTTATGCACAGCTAACAATGTCCAGCCTTGAAAATGTTTGATTACAAAGTATTTGTTCCTGTAGTATCATACTCTTGGAATGCAGGAGAAAGCTCAAGTGCACTCCTGGGTGCACTCTCTGGGCTGATATGTTTATCCAGCTCCTTCAATGGGTGGAGTATCTGGTGTCACTTAGAAGCAACTCCATCAGGTACCTAATTTTAAAATTATTTATCTATCTAATGAGTGGCATTGGTATCCCGTGAAAGAATCCCTCATACTACTTTCTAGCCTAGGAAGCCAGGGGCTGTGAAATAAAGCTATCAGGACAGGAGATGTCACACACACAACAAATCTGGTGTCAGGGCACATGTGCATCTGTACATGCCATGACAAACAAAGGCTACTCACACTTCTCATGGCTATTATTGTAGGTTGCCTGCAAATTCAGCAAGCTAGTAGTGCACCCTTCTACCCTCAGCTCATGTCTGGTGGATTATTTCACAACCACAATAGAAAAATGTTGAATTAGGTCCCCAAATATCATGTTATCTTAAAAACTGCATGATTTTTAACAAATAATTTGTTTGGACATTTTGTCATTTGCTTTTTCTTTTTTAAAAAAAGCTCTTGAGAGTAGAGGGATCGCGTTATCAACTTCTTTCTGCAATCATATGATCTGTGTGTGAGTGAGTGAGTGAGTGAGTGAGTGAGTGAGTGAGACCTAAACATTTGTATTTGAAGAAAAAAAAAAGCTAGTTTTTGACAATAAAGCTTTTCACTTGGGGGAAAAAAGGACTGTTCTTGGGATGTAAATAAGATCAAGTAATTCATATATGTTAGTACCCTGCAAATATTATCAAACATGTCACAGCATGCAGAGCTAAAAAGTAATACTTGCTTTATGTACTTGATCACAGAAAGATTTAAACTTACTAAAAGCTGGATGGTTGTCTACAATCCGTATTGGAATTGTCTGTACATCTCCCAAAAGAATCTGATGGACTCCTCCCTCCATGGTGTCCTCAACATTTCCAACAGTTACCAGCTGACCCATAGCAACTAGACTTTGATCTGGCACAGGTAGCTTTCCAGGAGTGGAAGCAACAGTATTGCTCTGTGTTAAACTGGCACCTGCTTGAAGGTTATTTTCCTGGTTGAGTACTAGGGAGTGGTTGGTTATCACACTCCCTATGGAATCCAGGTTGGAAGGAGAGTGGTTGTTTACTTCTATTAGGGCTGTTGCTCCCTCAGTGGAGGTCAATGTTGGCTGCAAATGTAACCCCTGTAAAGCAGAAGACAATGAGTCAGGATCATAGTATTTCTATATCAAACAATATACACAGGTGTCTCTCTCTCTTCCTGTTAGACTGTATTGTTAAAGTTGGGTAGCTTCTGAATTCCTACTCATAATTACTTGCACACATGTCTAGCGTTCTCATTCTGTCCCATGTCTTCAAAAAAAGGAGTTGTTAGAGAAAGTATAGACAAGAAGTGTCCCTAATAGTTGTCCATGTAACACTTTCTGTGACCCTTTGGAAGAACTGTTAAAAGAAAACATTATGAACTGAAATATATCCCCCCAAGACATTTGGGGGTGGGGGGTAAGCTTCCAAAATGCTGCTCCTGTGAAAACAGCACAGGAAAAGCACGAGAGCAGAGGGTCAGAGCTATGAGGATTCCTGGGAGGGTAAAAAGAATGGGAGCTATGGTTGCCAGACATACCATATTTTTGGAGAAATCTGGCATTCCTATTTTGGAAGATGTGGGACAATGAGCATAGTAAGTGAGAGAGAGAGAAAGACATGCACAAAAACAGCAGGTAGCGGTCAGAAATGTCCCCTGACATGGCAGAGAGGCAGCCATGAATCACCAACTGTCGCTGGTATTTCAGACGAACTCCATGCTTCCCCTACCTCTAGAAGGTCATGAAGAATGAATATATTTGTAAATGAAGGTAGCAGCTAACAGGAAAGTTATAAAAGGGCAGTGAAGAATGGAACACAAAGACTGCAACATAGGATGAAAAGGAACAAGACGATAGCCCACATTAGCACCCACCAGGTCCCTGCTCGTCTATTAGATATTCGCCCTCACCCCCCACTTGCTCCCCATTCACGGCATCGTCCAAGGACATCGTGGGCCCACTGTGCAGGCCAGTGCATGCTAATGCACATCCACGTTGCCACGTCTTATTAGTTAGGTTCGCCTGCACCGTGCAGTCATATCGAATGCAGCTGCTAGAGGAGAGACTCACAGCTGACAGAAGGCTGCGAGAGGAAAGTGTGAGGGAGCGCGCATGCTCTGATGGAAAGGGAGGTCACAGCCAGGGAAGAAGGCTTCTTAGGCCATGACCCCCCTTTTGCATCAGCAGCAATGCTCACGTGCTCGGGAAGTTGCAAGAGGAGAAGGTCCTTCCTGCATCCTCTCCCAACTCACTCTCTCCTCTTGCTGCCACTCCTCAGCTGGTCGCTCTCTCCTACCAGCAGAAAATGAAATGCGGGCAGAGGGTTGCCTATTTATTAGCTCTACACACTAAGCAAATGTGAGCGGGGGCTGCACGGACCAAACATGGATTCCAGCAGGTTATGGTCTCATTTGAAAACACCCATAGTAGACTCAAAGCTTAGTAGACCCAGCCATTCTGCTAACTATGCTACAGCCTTACAGAAAATAGTATAACTCTCTGGGAAAGGGTTGCCAATTCTTTCTCTAGTGGCTTAATTAAAAAGATAAACCATTTACATTACAGGGAGAAGCCTCTAAATTTGAACTCGAGGCCTAGAAAGCTAGGCTTTGATTCTCTCACACACAATGTTATATGTTCACATGCCTGATTTTTGTTTCCAAGTTTGCTTTTTAAAAACAAATGCTTCATTTAATTCACAGAACAAGGAAATTTCTTGTAACATATTTGTAATTTAAGAACTACTATAATCTGCAGATTATGACTTCACATGCCAAATAGTGGCATTTCATACTAAGTTGCTTTGGTGAACTTTTACTTTACTATTAAGCAGTTCCTTTGGGTGCCAATGCAGCCGACAGAGCCTGTCTTGCCTGCCCACAAAGATAAGGGAGGTAAATCGAGAGGAAGTTACCACCACCACACCCCATCCCCATGGACACATAGTTTGTCACCATAGTGGGGTAGGGGATATGAGGCTCCAAGTCCCTCATGCTGCATATGGGGGTGGAGAAAACCTTAGCAATAGAGCAGGAAGCACTGGCTCTTCCTCTTAACACAATGCATTCAGGAGCATGCCAGAGCCACACAAAGAGTAGGGAATGGTCCTAATTAGCACTTATTCTCCAGCACAGAATAGTAGGGAAAAGTCAGAGCCATTAACAGGGAAGTGGACTATAAAGCACACTCTGATATCACCCCCTCAGGTTTGGGAGGAGGGGAGAGGGATCAGGGCCTTTGTGGCAAGTGGTGAAGGCTGAGTCCTAGGATGTGAATTAAGAGGCAGGAAACAGTAGAAGGAGCCCTAGAGAATTCTCCTCCGCCATGATTTGGGGATGCAGTGGCAGCACAAAATAGAACTGACCATGGTTTGCATACGTTTTATGCAAATCTATATTGTTCCTTAACTTTGAAGTCCAAATGTTGCAACTACAGGTAGCAAGCAAGTCAAACAAAAAGTAGTGCAAGAGGAGCAAGGGCCTAAGAGAGAAAGAGCAAAGAGACAGACTAGAGAGAGGAGGAGCAGCTGCTGAACATACAGCAGCAGCTGATATTAGAGAAAAGGGCATTTCCACTCCAGTTCATTTCAGAGGCCAGTGAAATTTCAGTAATTGACTTTATTGGATTGTGGGTATGAGCAGGTCAAGGGATTTTTGCGGACAGGGGTGTCCTTGGTAAACAAGAGAAGGAAAGAGAGTGTGGGGGCTCCTGGGGCAGGAAAGAGATTATTCCTTCAGGGGTCAGAACCTAGTAGGATGCTTTCACGGAACATGGATTGGAAAAGAAGGGTGAGATAGGTTCCAAATAGAAATATGCTTACATTTGGTTTTGTTGAGTGGAATATGTGAGAGTGTGTGTGAGTGGAGGGGGAGGGGGGGGGATTCAACATTTGGTTTTAAAATGGAGAGTAAAAAAAGATGGGGAAACAGCAGCCTTAAACTGCTCTTCTTCTCCCAACTGCAATGTGTCCACATTTGGAAATTCACATAGGTGTTAGCTCACTGCTTGCACCTATAGCCCAGCTTGCACATTTGAGAAGCAGATAATTAAACCATGTTCACAAGATGGTACTAAGGTCCTTTATACTCAGAGCAGAACAATAATATGTAAGAATGCAATAATGCCACCTCAGGGGGAGCTGTTGTCTACTTCAGATCTGGCTCTTAGCACAACAGTATTGTATCAAGGTATTGGGCAGTTAAGAGATCTTACAGCCCTCAATCTTTTAAATAGGATTTCCATTGCTGAAAATGTTGAAATTTGGGCAGCTTGGGTGAGAGTGGTGTAGAACTGGACTCTACCTGGAGCTGTGCAAATATCTTAGGCTGGAGTGAAGAGAGAGAGGACAGCAGCTGAGCTGTCTCTGGAGGCAAGGACTCCCCTGTCTGATTTGATTCCACTTTGGTGAGGACAGTTTCTCCTGATGAGCTCCCTATGTTACCACAAAGACAAAGTTAACAGTTACAACCAATTTTTTTTCCGGTTAGTTTAAAGTCTCTTAAAATACCTAGCTGAACCAGACGACCAAACGCTCAAACCAAGTGTTCTGTATTTATAAGTCTTGTTTACGGTGGAGAAACTTGGGACTCATTCAGACATTTCCTGACAACAGGGAAAGTGCATGTAGCTTTCCCCATGGGTTGAGAGCCGTCTTAAGGGAATTGCTGATCAAGCTACTGCAGGCTGCTATGCACAAGTTTACTAGTGCAGCAAACCCCTCCAGCAACCTCTGATCACAGGGAAACAGTATGGGCTGGGGTACATGTGCTTATCCCTTGTTTGGGAAGTTTTCTCAGAATGAGTCCTTAGAGGTCAAGGGAAGGAAGAGTAATAAGGGAAAGAGAAGGTTAACTTTGAGAGGAGAGGTAGTTTATAAAGAAAAGGGAATTTAACATTAAAATATAGGGAAACTATTTCAGGAGGCGTGGCAATTGCTTCCTACTAGTTCAATTCCAAGTTAAAAATTCAAAGCAAAACACAAACATGGACATAGACAAATTCCAGACAAAGGAGCAAACAGAAACACAGGATTGCTGAGATAGATAGATTTCTGTATGAAATGCACTGTCATTTAGTACTGCCTTCTTTAGGAAATACTTTAAGTTTAGTCTCTTGTTTTGAGGAAATTAAGATAAATTCAAGAAAGATAAATCTGTATTTTACATATTAAAACCAAACGTTTGTTCATTTCAGAATCTCCTTATGTCACCACAGCTATTTGTATTTTCTGTGAAATTCTTGATTTTATGAAGTTTTGGCTGCCTCCCAAGTCTTTCCTAAATTCATAGTTTGTCTAAAATACTCAAAGAAGAGAGGATTTTTTTTCTAAATCTGAGTTTACAAGGAGTTAGCCCAGCAAATGGATGCTTATCAACCCCAGAACTAGGGTTGCCATATGTGCAAATATTTCCAGGACACTTACGAAAAATGCATGTTGAAAGGCCTTGCATTGGTCTTATGCGCCAATGCAGGCCCTGCAATGTGTATTTTTCCTAAGTGTCCTGAAAAAAATTGCATATATGGCAACTCTACCCAGAACCTTTTCAGTGAAAAGCCACAGAAGACTTCCCACAGTTTGGGTGTGAAAGAGGATAGGGAAGTGAGTCTTCCAATAGACTGAGTCCCAAGCACTACCAACTTGTGACACTGCCCCCAATTCTTTTTGAATTCTTTTACGTTAAAAATACTCTAGTTGTCACTGTACTATTGTAACTTTCTAATACCGTACCTAGAATGTTTTGGGAAAGGTTATTGCTGGAGGGAGTCCTATAGTGGCATATACACGTCAAGACAAATAAAAATGTTTCAGCAACTATTCTATTAACTTCATGTTTATAAGTTCCATAATGCTTCCACATTGGGACATACTGAAATAAAACAAACCCGTCCTCCAGAGAGTAATTTGGGGTCAGTCAGTTTCTCTTTTCCCATAAGTATTATTTCAGCTATTTAAACTTGACCAAAACATTGTTTTCCCCCAGCCTTGCTTCTCTTCCTACTTCATTCACAGTGAAGCTACAATTCCACGATTCCAACACCATAAATATGATTTCATGACAGGATGATGTCATAATAAAGCCACGAGACACCCCTGCACGATCAAAATAGGAAGACAATACTGACTGGAAAGGACACCAAATGTATTAACATCGGGAACCTAGATAAACCCAAAGCTTTCTCAATTCATGCAAAGCAAAATTTCCCAGTATGTTTACAGTTGACATAGGCTTAAATTGACTGAGGGCATAACACAGCAAGGAACAATTCTCACATTATTGCTAGCATCCAGGAACTAAAAAATAGTTAAGACCATATTTTCCTCACACACTTTAAGAAGCACCCCCTAAAATGGCTTTGACACAGACACTGGAACCTTTGTCCATACAAAACGCACAAACACCTTCACTCACTCATGTTTGAGGGGAATGTGAATGGTATTAAATTTAATGAGCACAAACTACCTGCCCCCAGGATAAAACCTTCTTTTAAAAAGGGACACTATTCAAAATATTAGGCCTAAAAATTGACCTACTATGCTCTGACAGTTGTCGATACTGAAATTCTTACCTTCTAGTTCCAGACGAGGGTGTTTTTTTCAGTTCAATTGGTCCATTGCAGAAGCAGCTAAAATAAGAGTTAAACACAAAAAAACAAAGGCCCAACTTAATGTGCAACTCATTTTACACACATTGGTGTAAACAGCATCTCGCATTAATCATCAGGGTCACTCAATGGTTCATTCGGGAAGAATCACACATTAAGGCAAACATTTGTTTTTATATTTTTCCTGTTACAAAAAGCGTCTGAATCAGCAGGTAAAAAAATCCACACATCAGGAATCCTTCAGGCAAGAATGGCAATACAAGGTAACTGTCAACGTAGGTAAATCTTTAAGCATAACCACCTGGATAGTGTCCCTTTCAGTGTATTATAGCAGAGTTCTCAGTTCAGTAAACCTTAAAAAATGCCAAGCTTTGTAACGAGGGAATGCTGACAAAGAGCTCTCTTAGCTACCACCACCTAGTTAAATCATACACATTCTCAAAGCTTGTTGCAAGTAAACAACTGTGCTTCCTAATGTGCCTGTCAAGAGAAAGAGGAGGGGAGGGCTCTCCCGTGTCACACCCTTACCCTGAGAAAAGGACCTACTAAGGTAAAATATTTTTTTTATATCTAGAGCTTATTTTTCCCCACATGTAAATAAGCAAGTGGGTTACTTGGCTTAGATTTTAAAAATAGGGCTTCAGTGTTAACAAAGCACTAAGATCAACATGTAACTTTAAGCATATTAATAGTCAACAGGATTAGGGACAAGTTTAAATGTTACTTAATTGGGTTCTATGTCATCTTTTACTATTTTAATCGTGGGTAGTAACAATAAGAATAAACTGATTTTAAAATAGACCTCTCTCAATGAACATCTCTTTATCTCTACAGTGGTTGTCATTTTGCTGCCTCCTCATCTATTTATGTTGCAGCATCAATCGTTTTGACAAGGCAACTTCCTCCAGAAATCCTCATTCTGGCTTGTCTTCCATTTTACATGGTACTATCAAGAGATACCGTCTGCCTTCACACAAGAATGAATAGTCTTTATTGCCGACCATACGGTCTCAACAATTATAACACAATCCTAATTCATAAAACAGGAATAAATCAATCATAAAATTTATGCTAAATATGCATTGCAGGTTTAGCACTTGCCACCGAGCAAAGACCATCTGATTAATTTTAAACGTAACAGCAATTTCAGGAAAGCAGTTACAATCACAATTATTTCAGTCACTGCTACTTTATTTCTTATTGGATCTATTACACCTTGAGACCATTAGTGCGTAAGCAAAATTTGTCACTTTTTGGACAACTAAATCATCAGGGTTAGCCAGCATAAACAGCAGTTGCTGAGCCCCAATTTGAATGGTACCCCAGCAATGGTTTGAGATATTTATTTCTGACATCACTTGACTGAGGGCAAAAAAAAAAAGATAATGCAGAAGATCCTCAGTATCACCAGACTCACAAGCACAAAGGCACTGGGCATGGGGGATATATTTATACCTGCCCTCCAAAATTGCTGAGGGCATCAGATGGAATCGTAACAGTGTGAGGGCTCTCCTGAGGGTAAAGTTTGTCAAAGATCTTAAATAATATTCGGTCTGATGCTGTACTTTATACAGACCATACCACGGGGCCACTATTGAAAGCCTATTTGCCTCCAGATCTTTTTGCCTGTAAATGTCATCAAGGCGAGTAGCAAACAATTGCTTGGCCTTAGTGGTCTGCAACTCAGCTAGGAATGATAGGGACAGTCCCACTGAATTAGTCAGATGAAACACATCCTCCTTCCACAAAAACCTGCAGTCAGAGGCCATTGTTTCCATCCAACAAAGCTTCGGTAATCTGTCCCTAGGCATTCCCATTAATCGAGACCAATAGGTAGGTAGGTAAACTTTTATTGTTTGGCCAATGGCCTTAACAAAATTCATTAAACAAAAATAAAATACAAAAGCATATACAAAATAGCCATGGACCATATACTAGAAAACATAAATACAGACCAAAGATTAAAAGATCCGCTTGCCCAGCACAGGGCTGTCATATTTGACCCCTATTAAGACAACCCCAAAGTAGGGCAAACATACATTATATCTACTAGAATCATATATACACACCACAACGTAGTTAGACAGAATACTTTTTAAATCGGAGAGCTGAAAGAGAAAATCTGGCCACAAGTATGAAATCTTCGGGATTCTGACAATTCAGAAGTCGAATCAGGATTTCTCCTGTGGGTAGATCAACATATCTTCCCAGAAGATCACCCAAAAAGCGCGTTCTAGCCGCAGTATACTGGGAGCAAGAGAAGAAAATATGAGATTTGTCTTCAATTTCCAGGTTATTGCAGCTCAGGCAATAGTGATATTCCCTAGGTATACCATTGTACCTCCCTTCAAGCATAGCTGAAGGGAAGACTTTAAGGCGAAATAGGATCAGAGCCTTCCCAAGGCGCCAGTCTTCCCAGTTGAGAAGAAAATCTGCTTGGCCCATAGCTGTCTTAATTTGATGGTAACCAACCGAGATTTTTTGGGTGTGCAAGGCCGCCTCTTCCAGCTGCAATTCCTGGTCTTTAAGTCTCCTCATAATTACTGAGGTGGCCAACTTAGGCCCCAGGGGGAGCATGGATTCCCTTGAGAAGCCCAATTTGTTGACTTCGAGCTCCAGGCTTGAATAGTTCAATTCCCCAAATAAAAGCCCAAGCAAAGAATTTGCCAATGGCTGAAACAATACTGTTTTAACCCAAAATTTGATTAAGCTCATCAAAGCTTGGGACCACAAGGTGGAGGATAGAGTCTCTGCCCAAAGAAAAACCTGCGGGGTCCCAGAAGGGGCACCTAAAATTATCCTGAGGAAACTATTCTGAACCACCTCCAACTGACACAAAAACTGCAATCCCCAAACCGGGATAGCATATAACAACTGTGGCATGGCCTTGGCTCGAAAAAGAGACAGAGCCGGCCCCATCAGCCGACCACCATGGGAAAAGAAGTGCCCCTGAATCAAGTTGGGGGTCTTTTGCATAAGGTCCAGGGCAGCTTCAAAATGGGGTTTCCAGCTGATCGAAGCAGCAAAAAATCACCCCCAGATATTTGTAGACCTTGACCTGCTCCACCTCCTGCTTCCCCATTGACCAACGATGGAAATTCCTACATTTAGAGACAACCATTACCTTAGTCTTTGAATAATTAATACAAAGTTTCTCCTCTGAACAGTAAAGGTTAAATCGCTCCATAGTTCTCCGCAAACCAACTTACGAACGTGAAATCAACACGGTGTCTATCGAGACCAATAGGCGACTGGCCTGGACAGAACCTTTGATTCCACCATGTGTATGCCTGCCTCAGCCCTAAGCAGGGATAGTGGGGTGCTGTTTGGTATACCCAAAATAGTCTTCAGCAGTCTGTTCTGAGCTATTTCCAGGGAGGATTTGGCGGAGAATCCCCAGACCTCTGTGCCATAAATAGCACAGGTATCACCTTAGATTCCAAGAGCCTGATTGCTGGCATAAACGATCTGCCACAACTCAAGCGCCAAGATTTCAATATTCCTCTGGTTGTCTGAGCCAATTTTAAATTCAGAGCTTTCAAGTGGTCAGTCTACGTGCCCGTATAACAATACAATAAGCCCAAATATCTATAAGCTTTAACTTGTTCGATGGGATTGGTGTTTATGCTTCACCTCTTATAGATCCACCTCTTTGAGAAAGCCATGACTTTGGATTTCTCATAATGAGCAGACCATTTAGACTACAATAATTCCCAAGTGACGTCAAAAGTCTGCGCAAGCGAATTTCAGTGGTAAAGATCAGGATCATATCATCCACATACAAAAGTATGCTCAGTTTTCTGCCCTTGATAGATACAGGATGGTATCGATCACCTTGCAAATGCTCTACAACATCATTTATTAAAAATTAAACAGGAAAGGAGCCAGGATACAACCCTGCTTGACTCCAATTCCTGTTTTTATTGGGTCTGACATGGAGCCATCCTGGGTGAGCCTGACTGACTGTGGTGTTTTGGTATAGGTGTTGGATCAAAATCAAAAGCCACCTATCTATATCAGTGGAAGCTAGCTTGCCCCAGAGCAAGTTTCTATCCACTGTGTCGAAAGCAGCCTTTAGATCTATAAATGCTGCAAAAAGTTTGGCTTTAAGCAGCATGGCATACTTGTTAACCAAAAAAAGCCAATGTAAAGCAGTGATCAATAGTTGATCGATTTGTATGAAAACCAGCCTGCTCCTCTTTAAATATACATTTCTCCTCAGCCCAACACTCTAATCTGGCTAGGAGGGTTTTTGCATCGAGTTTTGCAATAATATTTATGAGGCTGATTGGGCGGTAATTAGAGGAGAGGCACCTGTCACCTTTCTTATAGATTGGAACAATACTGAGATTCCAATTTTCAGGGACTCCTGTGTAAAAATGTATATGGTCAATCAAGGCGCAGAGTATTGGGACCCACCAGCTCTTATGCTCTTTGAGCAGCTCTCCCGCTATGCCATCCATGCCAGGAGCCTTATGAGCTGGGAGCTGCATAATCAATGCTTCAATGTTGGAAGGATTAGTGGGCTGCCAAGGGGAGAGAGTTGCTAAATCAAATTCTGCAGAATAGGTTGTCATCTGCATAACGTTATTAAAGATTTTGGTAAAGTGTTCCTGCCATACAGGGCCAACTATACCTGTATCCAGGGGGGAATATTCTGCTTGTACCTACTTGTTAACAAGCAACCAAAACTGGGTACAATCCTCCTTCTGCACTGCGTCACCTAAGGCTGACCATAAAGATTGCTGAAATGTCCGTTTTTTTTCTTTTAATTAGAGCTCTGTATTGGCTTTTTGCCTCTATATACTCAGGAAGAGCTAAAGGTGAATTCTCCCTCTTAGCTGATTTAGTTGCCCTATTGACAAAAGCCCTAAACAGCCTACATTCAAAATCATACCAGGTTTGTCCATGCGGCTTCCTGGTTGAGTTAGAAGCTGTCAAGAAGTTCTCTTTTATATGGTGTATTAATGCAGAAAACTGGTTAGGTAGATCATCATCCAGGGCATTTGATGCATGAAACTGATCTCTAAACTGAGTCATTTTAAAAGAAGAAAAAATGACTTAGTAGCAAGTTTTAAATTCCATTTTAACAACCGCCTGGTAGATAAATCATAATTTGCAAGGCAAGTATCAGCTTCATGGCGTAGAGGATGTACAGATTGAAATAGAAACATTACTGCTAGAGGCTGGTGGTCACTGCACCCAAAGAAGAGGACCTCAAAACTACCAAATTTCTCAAAATGTGCGTAAGCAACGCACATGTAATCGATTGTGCTAGTTCCTGATTTGCCTACAAATGTTAAGTCGCCATATAAATCAGATGGCTGACAACCATTTAAGACCCTCCAATTTAAACTGTACAAGAATTTTATCAATTGTACTCTGGCTGGATTCAGCACTGCATCTCTAGAGCGCCTGCTTGGGAGGAAATAAGGATCATCTGGTTCTATACCTAAAGCTTGTGCAATATCTTTGTTATTGGTACCAATCCGAGCATTTAGCTCTCCAACAAGCAAAGTAGGAACTGTTGGAAAATCTTCCTCGGCTTGGTCAAGGAATTCCTCCATGGACTGCCAGAATTTCTTCTGGTCCTCGGATGCACGTCAGGGAGTTAGATAAATATTTATAAGAATTAGTATGGGAATCTGGTCTTGTTCTAAGACAATGGCGAGTACATTTTCAGGGAAACAAGGAAGTTCGGAACAGCACAATTTCAAACTAGAACCAATCAAAATTGCAATTCCACCCACGGGATGAACTACTTTTCCCTTTTTGAGCGCAGGAATGACCCAAGCATCATATCCTGGGAGAAACAGATCACACAAGATGCTAATTGCAGGATTGTAAATTTGCTCTCGCAAATTAACTGCACATGTAAGTGCACTATTCCGCGTTCATCCTGCGAGTTATGCCTTGAGTTCACATACATTACCGAGCTCTAAAATCCTACTCTTACAGCAATGGGTGTTATGGTTGTGCAAAGTTGGGAACATGGGAATACCTGTTGATATTATAATTGTGGCATAGCAGGCATGTGATGGGTTCCCAGCTAGTTCATTTCAGTTGGCTAGTTAATTTCACCTTGCTCTGCTGCTGGCTTGTTAATTTCAACCATCTCTGATGCCAATTTGTTAATTTAAATCCGCTGCTAGCTTGTGAATTTCAGCCCTGCTCTGAGCATCAGTTGGGCAGCAGGTGCAGAGGAAAAGGGGGACAACAAAACCTGCGTGAAATCTGTGCTTGCAATACAAAGGACGCCTGTTGTCCCCATTATTATTCAATTTGGCATTGGAGTCATTGGCCATAGCCATCTGTCAGGATTAATAAATTAGGGGGATTAAAATTGGTCCTTATGAGCATAAATTGGCCCTCTACGCAGATGATGTATTGGTATTCTTGGAGAATCCATTACAATCAGTTCCAAAGTTAATCAACCTGCTTGATAAATTTGGACTAATGTCAGGATATAAAATAAATTTTCAAAAATCTGCTGCCATGTTATATGCTCAGGAAAAGAGTAAAGAAAGTTTTTCGAATCTGGAAAATTTGATACAAGCTCCTATTGATGTATTTCAATATAATCAGGTACAGAGCTTTTTCACAAGGTAAAAAAACCAAATATATGTGTTTTTCAAAACCACCAAGAAAAATGGAAAATATTATGCTTTTAGTACTTAATAGGAAAGGTCTCTTTATCATAAGCTGAAAATTTATCATAAGCTGAAGAATTTTCAGGCAGCGATACCTGCCTGAAACTTAAATGCACAACCACTCTCCATTATAAACAAGGGACTGCTGAACCCCCGGTTTAGAGGAAACCGCTTGAGCTACATTGCTGAAAATTTATTCATGGCTATAAGTTGTGAGGACCCTCATATGTACAAAGTTTGAAGAAGATCCATCACAAAAATAAAATGTTATGACTGTTTTAACGTTAATTGGTTGTGGTCAAAATGCACAGCATCCTCATGATTTTGATTCATTAATATCTCCTCCCCCTGGATAAGTTGAGTCCCCAAACATCACAGGATTGGCGCATGAGATCAACAACAGCAGCTTCTGAAATATGATACTGATTGGTGCAGCCAAAACCGAGATATTAATGATTAAAAAATGAGTTCTGCAGCCTTGCACATGCACACTTGAGCTCCTCACCCCTGTCTGAGAGCAGGGGAAGCGGAACTCTGTAAACACGGACTATTGTAGTCTCCCCCTGGCTTGTGCACTGTGCTGGAAGGCAAGCATACCTGCCCACCCCCGCAGTTCTGCCCTCGCTTGCCTTGCCCCCCCCGCCTCCAGGCAAAGCAGAGTCAGCACAGCTTGCTGAGGCAGGAGGTGGCACAGCCGTGGCTAGCTGGGGCCCCGCAGTTGCATGGCTGGGCTTGTGCACACTCATCTTATCCAAACAACAGACTGCATGATGGTCTCGAGCTCCTCTAGTATAAAAAGCACTGACTCTCCCACTCAGAATGATAGTTCCTTTCAACCCTTTCTACAAATATAAGAAAAAAATTCCATGCGGGTTGGAAGGGTGGGTGTTGTGAGAATGTTTGGAGCCATCTCAAAGAACCTTGTTTACAAGGTAGCAACCTTCTGTTCTTCTTCGAGTGGCTCCTCACATGCTATTTTTACATGGCTCTGCCGCGTGGGGGGTCCGTGGGCGCGCCAGTGCATGGATAGGGCATGCACACGGCTGCACATGCATCCCCACTCATCCACACCCATGGAGTAACCGCCGGTTGCTCCATGCGTGGGGATGCGTGTTAGGCAGGCGCGCATGCACCCCCACTCACCATGGATGCGTGCACCGCATCGTTCACACAGGGCTCCCCCACCCATGAACACACAGAAATCTGCGTGTTCATGCGAGGGAGAGGCCCGTGTAAAAAGGGCCACATTCTCACAACTGTCTTACTTATACTATCTTAGGTAGGAATTTAGGATGTAAAGCAATATCTATTCTATCTTGGAAAATAAATCTGCAAATATGGTTCTGAGATTATTATGGCTGCTATTTCACTAACT